>VDFB02281492.1:272144002-272243736 GCA_007258455.2 Sequoia sempervirens | reverse complement strand
TATTTTTGCCCCTTTTGACAACCTTCAGTCAAACGGCTATAACTTGGGCGTTTTTTCTCCATTTTTAGAACGAAAATAGGCATTGGAAAGCTGGCTCCGAGGCCGTTCTGATGGTGCAAGGAATTTTTTAGAATTTTCTAGTTTGATTGCATTTTTTTACAGTCAAAGTCTGATGATATTTTTGCACTTTGAGGGGCATAACTTGCTCAATTTTGCTCCGTTTTTCAAAAGCAAATAGGCGTCGGAAAAGTGGTTCTATGATCTTTCTAGATCTGCAGTCTATTTCATCAGAAAATTTACCAGGTAAATTTTATTCAGCTTTGTGTGTTTTTACACTTTGCTCAATTACTTGGACATTCTGGCACCTACATGGGTTCTGTTTGCATGGGATGGATTATATTAATTTGATCTAAATGCAATAAGGTCAAATTTCTATTTTTTTTTATTTGAAGAGTTATCAAGGGTTTTTCTACACACCTTCAGTTGTAATTCTGGAACGGGGTAATTATGAGTCATGGGCAAAGGGTATACTTACACATTGTAGGTGGCTTAATATTTTGCCTTATTTGTATGATCTCATACCTGAACCAGCCACTTCAGAGGGAAAATTAGCATGGGATATCATTAGAGATCACATAGTAGGACTTATATTGTCTAGTGTTGATCATGACATTGTGTTGGCTATATCAGACATTGATTGTCCTCACCCACTTTGGACACATCTTTGGGAGATCTATGGAGACCCAAATCTCTCTCCATTCCTAGAGGATCCTACTTCAGATTGTCTCTTACCCATTGCTTGGAGAGAGAATACACCCTTTGATCATGATACTTTAAAGGAACTTGAGTATTTAGACACCCTTACATTTTTGATGGATCAGAGGATTGTCTCACAGTTCCTACTCTTCAAACTGAGACTTCATCAACATCCCCTGTTGTTCCTGATTTAGTGTAGCAGGGCATCATTCACCTTCCAAACATAGCTACTTTGGACTCTTATCTTGTAGACATATCTTTCTTGTTTGTTGAGTCCTATATTGCAGATCTTGAGGATTATTTTGAGGACATTCATCTCCTCTACCTTGACAGTCAGGTTATCACTGTATTCCCACCATTATCAGTGCATTCAGAGGTTGCATTTCAGGATTCTCTACATCCGTTTAGATTTGACATCATTTGTTTCAATTCAAACAGCAAGATTCTTCAGCATCCTATCATGGCACACATCTTGAGACAGATTGGTTCATCACTCTTCACAGGGTTTCTTCGACATCGTCCTTTGGATCCGTTTCTTCCCAAGGGGAGGAATATCATTTTCCACTTCAAGATCTCCTTTTAGATTCTACATCAGGCATCTACCATTGTGACAGGAGTTTCTTCATTGTGGGGGGGCCTTCTTCTCTCTTTCTATCTCTCCTATGGAGACCATTGTATATGTACTTATATGATAGAAGTTGTCTATGGGGGGTATCATGTAATCCACCTCCTATCCTTCTTTCATTAGTGCATTTCATTCCTTTCTTTTCTCTCTTTTGGAGTAGACTATTTCCCATGAGGTTTTCTCTATTTACTCCACTTTATAGAGATCTGGTTGTATTCGGGTACCTGATTAGGCCATGTTGTCGGGACCCACAGTTGCATTGTAGTTCACTTGCTTTCTTCTGCATTGTTTGTAGTTGCATTGTAGCTCATCTTAAGGGGGAGTGTTAGAGTAAAGTAATTAATTAACTTTACTCTCCTCTTAAGACTTCACTTTATGCACATATATTAGTCATTTAATAATTAATATTAATTATTAAATGCACTCACCTTTAGGGTTAGGTTTTCCCTTCGGCTTAGATCTCCTTTTATAAGGATTGATCTCTTGTATTCTAAGCTCTCTTGATTCATTTTTTCTCTGATAATACATTTTACACATTGTCAGAGCCAAAACCCTTGTTTTGTTCTCTCTCTTTCTCTGTGACAAGTTTCTTGCATGCAGGTGTTCATTGGGTTCTGTGGATTTGTATTTCTCAAATCCTACACGAACTAAAGACTTACCGTCATTACCTGGACCCATCAAAGCATTACACCACTCAACGATTTATTTTGCATCTGTCAACTTTTCATTGTCTTTATACTTTAACTCTTCTCATGCTAGCTCTTTTGATACATGCTCTTGCACCATCATGTTCCCCCTTTCCATGCTCGGCCTCACAAAAGTTCCACATATGTTGAACACCTTTAATATTATGCATCTTTCTCAACCAATAGAACATTCACGAGTTCTTGAATTGTGATGCATAATTATCTGACCATATGATATGTTGACTGAATGATATGCCCCTTCTAGCCAAATCATTGTAGAACACCTAAAAGAAACCTTACACTAACTTTGTAGAATGCATGTGATCATCACTAATATAAAAATGATACTCCCTTATGATCTTTCTATCATCCTCTATAGTATCATTTGCATGAATGAATGCGATGTGCACAAATATAGAAACCTATGTGGAGCTATAATATTTTGTTTGTACCTCATGCTATGGTTGTAGACTATAACTTTGCAAAGTCAATGACTGAAACAATGCTACCAAGTGGAAAAGTGTCCTTGCATAACTTGAATTGCAAGTCCAACCATCGATCTCTATGGGTATTCCTTGCATACTCATACACTATACTATCACAAAATGTAGACATAAACTGATACATTGGAATATTTTAAATAGCCAAATCACACATTTTTCTTCTTTACCATATTTTGTATTGTAGGCCACTATCTTATACTTGTTGAACTCTACTAGTTTGTTTCAAACCGCATGTGTGCTTTCCATATGTTTAGATATTGGAATACATTGCAAGCCACCATAATGTTGACATGTGCCATCCAAGCATAATTTCCTATAGAATATTTGACCTTCCTCTCTTTCACATAAAATTGTTGATATGAAGTCTCTTGAAGATGTTGGTGGGGGGGCATGTATGCCACAACCTACAAAACATTGTTAGTATGCAAATCTAAACATATAGACCGATAAACATCAAAATGGTTAGAAAATTCAATATGTAATCTACAACAACAAGTAGTGCGTGCGTGATTTATTTTGACATAAAAATATTTTAGAATTTTAAAATATTTTTGATAAATTTTAAATTGAGGATACATCTCTAGAAATTTACCAAGAAAATGTGTTTGAGTCATATCCAAAAAATGCTTTGGATGTGGCTCATGGAACAAGTTCAACTACTAATTCTCCTTCTTACCACATCCCTTTGATTCAGAGATACCCTTGTGTTATTCTTCCAAAAGTCTTCAATAAGTGATCTCAATGCTTCAACAATTGGTTTATCTTTTCATTGTAGTCTCCTTGAGAATTTCCATAATTCATTAGCATCAATGTCCTCAATTCTTTGGTGCCTTTCAACAACTCTTGATAAATTTTTTCTATTAATTCTCAATGCTTGACTATTCTTTTCAATGAGATGAGCTTTCCTCATTTGATTACTTACTATTGTTGATGTAATGACACGCCATGTGACATTACCATATTTTGTGCGTGAGGTGTTACCCACACTCTCATATGTACTCATTATATTCTTCACAATAACTTTTTCATTTGAAGCCTTCGATGTTCTCAACCCAAAAATCTTCATGATGGACCTATATTTTATAGTTCACATCATTTCAATAAATAGTTGACATCTTGTGGTCTCATTTAAATTTCCAAAGAACACTCTCCAAATCTTCTACAACTGCAATTTGGGATCTTACCTTCCATTGGCTGCAAAATACTCTCATCAATATCAATCAAATACTTTGTCTTTCTATACAAAATTATAGGTGGTGTTCTCAAAGGTAAATTTATCTCAACATTCAATGGAATTTCTTCAATATTTAAATGAGATGGGATAGATGACATACCTTCGATCAAAGATGGAATAGATGATGTACCTTGAACTTGAGATGGGAAAGATGATGTACCTCCTTCTTAACATGTGAGTGATGATGTACTTTCAACTTGAGATGTGGTAGATGGTGTCCCTCCCCCTTGACTTATGGTAGAGGACATGTCTCACACAACGATATTCAATTTTCTCATAGCATGAAGGTTTTTCATTCGTTCCCTTGTGTTGCCAATTCCATATCTCTTGTTGATGGTTGAGGTTCCTCTTCTTCTATCGGGTCCAATCTTCTTTTCTCATGAAGTTCCCTCATATGTTTTGATTTCTTTTCATTCTTAACTTCTTTCTCTTCCTGTGTTGGTTTAATCCTTGACTATTTCATGATGAAGAATTTTATCTGTAGCATAGGGCATGACAATACAAACAATATATTAGTTCCACCATAGGGCAACAAAAAAAGCATAAGTGCACTTGGACACACCATAAGAATAATAAAAGCATGCATGGTATTGGATGATTTCAACATAAAATCCTTATAATAAATTACACATAGTTAATGTCATCATCCAAATGCATAAGAACACTAGTTAATGCCATCAATCCTTTCATTTGTAGCCACCAAAATTGCTAGATATTCACCATATGAGTTTCCTACAAAATATAGCATCTATTTATTCATTCTTTCCAAACAAAACTTGAATACTATAGGTCTAAAAATGTGCATAGCAGTCAATTTAAGCTACTCCAGTATGTAGAAAATCACTTATTTCCAATCCTATCATATCAAAGGGTCTTAAGTTGGTTGTATATTTCATATCAGACCTTAACCAACATTTTCATTTGGATTATTTGTAATTTATATAAGTGAATTTTTCTAATTTGGGGTGAAGTTGAATTTATTTCACAGCCATAGAGGGTTTTACAACAAGTTTGCAGCAATAAAAGTGGCAGAAATTTATGGTAGGAGAGATGACTATGAAAGAGTACTTGGATGAGTATTACAAACCAATAACTAGGTTAGGACATCATGAGTAAGGGGATTTGTTATTTTCACATAGTGCTATAATTTGTGTAATAGTAGAGGTGAACTAACAAATGGGAAATGTTTGACCAATACTTGATGCAAGGAAAGAGTTAAGTGTTGTGATATGGTGGTAGATAGTGGTAGAAAAAACAATCTAATGTTTATGGAAATGGTTGAAAATCTAGGAATAAGGATGTTGAGGCATCTAGATCCATTATTCCTTGGTTGATTATAGTAAGTGGATTTAATTTTGGTATAAGAATGGTGCTAGATAAAGTTCAAGATCAAAGCATGCCATGATGAAGTGTTATGTGATATTGTAGCAATGGATGTGTGTCATTAAGAAGTCCATGGTATTTTGACAAAGAAGTAGTGTATGATATGAGGGTTAATACCATTACTAGGAAGTGAGGTACAATTTTACAATAGTGCAAAGTTGTGCATTAAGGAGGAGGGGTTTGTACTGATCACAAATGCATGCAACATTACTAGAATGGATGGTAGCACCACAAATGTAAAATAAGTAGCATCTAGAGAGTTGGTAGCATGAAGGGGCTCATCAAAAGGAAGTAGTCCAAAGAACAAGATAAATTAACAAGAGGATGCAGAGCCATATTGAGTAGTCAATGTATTTGGAATTCCAAAGTGAATGATATGTTGGAGATAGGAAAGAGGTTGATAGATGCGATAGATTGATTGATAGTTCCTACTATAATGAGTTTAGTGGAGGACATTATAGAGGAAAAGATTAAGGTTAGAGAAGGGAGGATGATGCAACAATGCAAACCATGGCTTTTTTGGTTTCCCAAGAGATGCATGATACTATAAGAGTAGCCAAACCACTACAAAGAGTGAATTGTCTAGGCTAAATGTGCCAAGAGGGGCTAAGGTTATAACGATATTTTTCAACTTGGAACCCCCCATGAATGCTCATAGATGTACAAAATTGAAAACAAACAATGATGAACATTGAATATGCATTTTAACATAAAACAAAATCAAAGCATTGTATTAAGCATGTATTATAAGAAGTTATAAAGACCATACATATATTTAGACAAGTGGTGTACCTTAAAATTGAAGATTTGATTGGATAAACTACCCAATTCAATGTAGTCTTTTTTCTTCTTACATCAAACTCCTCAATAATTGGAGATTTTCACAAACTTTCTTCCTTTTCAACATTCAATTATATATCTCTCTCCAATAATTACTAAAAACTATAGAATTAAATAATGTATAATGTTAAATTATAACAATTCAATCATGTAATGAACAATGCAACACTACAAACATCAAAATTTGAGTTCATATAATCAAATTTGATGTAAAAACTCTATTATTTCCCTACCAAGTTGTAAACCATTAAAGGTGGTGGAAAGTTGATGCAAAGGTGGTGGAGGAATGTGTAAATTCTTGTATGTGCTTTCCCCAATAGTCTCAAAAAATGTTCTTTTGTCAGATCATGCACAAAAGAAGGATAATAAACAAAGCATGTGGACCAAGTCATGGGTGTCAATTCCTTTTTTACCATTTTCAGAAAGAGATAAAACGTGCTCATGTTATAACGCGCTCATATTTCGGCTTACACTTACAATGCCCATATAAATCAACTTTTCTAAAGCATGCCCACATTTTTAAAAGGTTTAATCTATCAAGGTTTAGTGTTCAATTTTTAGGGTTTAAGGTTTAGGATCTAGGGTTTAGGGTTTAGGGTTTAGGGTTTAGGGTTTAGGCTTAATGCTTTAGGGTTTATGCTTTAAGGTTTATGGTTTACGCTTTAGTTCCAATCCCCTCTCTCTTAGGTCTCTCCTTCCCACCCCCCCTCTCTCTCAAGTCTCTCCCTCAAGCACCCTACCTACATAACTAGATAACTCTCTCTCTCTCTCACTCCCTCCCTCTATCCCTCTATCCCTCACACCCTACCTAGATAAGTCCCTCTCCCTCCAACCCCCTCTCTCCCATTCCCTCTCTCTCTCTCTTAGGGCTCTCCCTCCCACTCCTCTCCCTCTTTTAGGTCTCTCTCTCACTCACTCTATCTCTCTCCCACTCCCTCTCTCTTCCTCTCTCTAGGACTCTCCTTCCAACCCCCTCTATCTCTCTCTTAGGTCTCTCCCTTAGGAACCCTACCTACATAATTAGATAGCTCTCTATCTCCCTCTCTCAAGTCTCTCTCTCCCACCCTCTCTCCCTCGCACCCCCTCTCCCTCTCAAGTTTCTCCCTCCCACCCTAACTAGAGAGTTTTCTCTCTCTTCCTCCCTCTCTCTATCCCTCCCACTCTACCTAGATAAGTACCTCTCACTCCAACCCCCTCTCTCTCAAGTCTCTCTATCCCACCCCTCTCTCTCTCTTCCTTCCATCCCTCTGTCCCTCCCTAGATAAGTCCTTCTCACTCCAACCCCCCTTCTCTCTCTCTCTCCCTCGCTCCCTCTCCCTCCCTCCCTCTATCCCTCTCACTCCAACCTCTCTCTCCCACTCCATCTCTCACACTCCTCTCTCTCCCTCCTCTCTCTCTCTCCCTCCCACCCTCCCACCCTACCTTGATAAGTCCCTCTCACTCCAACCTCCTCTCTCCCACTCCCTCCCTCTCTCCCTCTCTCTCTCCCTTTCTCTCAGATCTCTCCTCTCACCCCCTCTCCCTCTTTCAGTTCCCTCTCTCACACACTCTATCTCTCTCCCACTCTCTTTCTCTCTCCCATTCCCTCTCTCCCTCTCTCTCAAGTATCTCCCTTCCACCCCCTCTCTCTCTTAGGTCTCTACCTTAGACACCCTACCTATAAAACTAGATAACTCCCTCTCTCTCTCTCTCAAGTCTCTCTCTCCCACCCCCTCTCCCTCTCTCAAGTCTTTTCCTCCCACCCTCTCTCTCAAGTCTCTCCCTCCCACCCCTTCTCCCTTTGTTAGGTCTCTCCCTCCCACCCTAACTAGAGAACACACACACACACTCTCTCTCTCTCTCCCTCCCTCCCTCTATCTCTCCCACCTTACCTAGATAAGTCCCTCTCACTCCAAACCCCTCTCTCCCACACTCTCTCTCTCTCTCTCTCATCTTTCCCTCCTCTCCCTCCCACCCAACCTAGACAACTCTTTCTCTCTCTCTTAAAATTCTCTCTTTCTAAATATATGCATACATATAAGTAGACATACATACATACAAGAATACATACATACAAGCATACATACATATGTACATACAATCTTACATACATACATACATACATTGATACATACATACATACACTGATGCATACATACATAGATGCATTCATACATACTTGAACGTACATGCATACATACAAGAATGCATCCATACATACATACATGCCATACAAGCATACATACATACATTTATATATACATGCATTTAACAGACTAGCATTCAACAAAAAGCAAGATATAACATGAGCACGTTATTGCTTGCTTTGGGAATCCCTAAGCCTTATGCTTGGATTTGCTTTGGATTTCCAACCCTAAGGCTTGGAGTGCCTTCCTAATGTCCAAAGATGTTTTTTTGCATATTTTAAGAAATGTCACATAATTTTGTTCGTGCAAACCGTCAAGTTTGCATGTGTTTCAAGGTCAACTCAATCGCACACATGGGTAATCTCAGGCTCTCTTTTAACTATTTGATGATGTAATTTTTTTCACATTTTGAAAATGTTAAGCCATTCAACTTTAATGTCTTTTGTTTGTGTGTTTGTTTTTGTCAAAAAACCAATGTTTAGTATTTTTTACTTTACTTTTTAATCGCTCATTGAAATTTGAAATAAATTACATTTTTATAAACTAGACTCCATTCTATACATATTCAAAAAAATAAAAATTATTAGTTTTCAAAAGTTATAGGGTTAGCACAAGCACAATTTTGTTTTTCAGTTGTGTCCACTTCAAAAATTAGTAAAAAAATCATATATTCATTAAAAAATTATTAGAAAAATTAGGCGTAAACTACTGTTAGCTAATTTCTCACTGAAGCAATTTTAAAAATACCAAAAAAAGTTAATATTTTAGGGAGCCATAAAGACACTGTGTTATGTTTTCAACACCTATTTTAAAAAAAATTAGTAGTTTAGAAAGTAGACTTAGAGCATTTCTTACATTGTTTTTCTTGCATCTTGAAATTTTGAGTATAACTATCCTCAATTTACCATCGTCAACTCCAAGTATGAAATACAATAAAAAAATTATTTTGTTTGTATGAATATATATCTTAAAATTTCAAGAAAACAAAATGCACCAAAGTTATGGTCACAAGAAATTTTTTGGTTTTGGGTATTGTCATGATTTACTTCAATTGTTTTTTAATGATATTTGAATTTTATTTTCCCCTTTCATCTAATTAGTAGTTTGATTTAAATCCATTTCTATTAAAATGGATATATTTTTCCAAAAACCATGGAGTGTTTGATGTTATACTCTTTATCTTGAAATTTTATTTATTTTTTATTTGGGTGCATAGTGAGAAAATAATCTTATTATTCATCATGAATTAATAAATGAATATAATTTGTTTAAAATTTATTAGTACTATTTTTTACAAAATAACTTACTTAATAAAAATATATAGAAGTCAATCATTATTAGATATTATATATAGAATATATAATAAAATTTGTGTTCTTGTATTTCCTAAATAAAATAATTCTAAAAAAAAATAGATATCTTAAGTACATTTAACTAAAAGACCTAAGAAATATTTATTGATGTTTTGTTTTTTTAAATAGATGTATTTAATTTATAATTTTAACAAATTATATTTTTTTATTTCTAAAAATATATTTTTTCTAATTATTATTTTTAGTTGAGGAGCTATCTTCTTATAATTTTAAAAAGCTAAAAAAAATCAAATGAATTATTTAATTCATATATTTAATTATAATATCATTTTATTCATGACAATCTTTAATCTTTTTCTTTTTCTTAAAACCTCAATGTATATTCTTTTTATTTTTATTTTTAATTTTGTTATTTCGTATATTTTTATTTATTATTAAATATCAATCTTATATTTAATATTAAATATTAATGCTTTAACATGTAAATAGATATCAAATTTAAACAAAAAATAAAAGATTTTGTTAATAATATTATATATAATTTATTGTAAAATATTGTTTATATAAAAATAATTATAAATAAATACAAATTTTAAATTGATATATATTGATATTTTTTATAAATATTTTTGAAATATCTATTCTACTTTCTTCTTATAATTATTAATGAAAAGCATTTAAAAACATATATATAAATATAAATTCATCCAAAAATGTATATTAATGCTAAAGTCCTAGACATTATAATAATTTATCAATATAAAGTCCTAACCAAGAAACATAGGCGCTTTTATTTACTCATGAGCGGAATTGTATTTGCATTTATGTTTATTTGTTGACGAGGTAAGAGAAGATATTTCAGGGTTTGACAAGATATTTCAGGGAAGAGAAGATATTTCAGGGTTTGACAAGATATTTCTTCTGCTCTGCTCTGCTCTGCTAACCCCGTGAAGATGGAGATGAAGATGATGCACAACATTAAATGGATACGCCCCCTCTTTAAACAGGTAACTTCTCCTCTTTCTACCAAACAATACAAAACCTCATCTCACCACACACGCAAACAGGAGAAATCCCCTCCTCACATCATGCACAAATTTAATGTTTTGCACTTCAATCAGTCCATTAGTGCCCTCTGTAAATCGGGAAACACAAACAAGGCCTGGGACCTTTTGCATTCAGCCATAACTGAACGCCTTCCTCTCAATGTCGTATCCTTCACCGCGCTTTTAGGTGGCCTTGGAAACTCTGGTGATCGTCGTAGAATCAACTCTCTTCTTGCTGAAATGAAAGAGATGGAAATACGTCCAGATGTTATCACCTATAATACCCTCATAAAGACTTTGTGTAAAGGGGATCATATTGAGGAAGCACTTGGGATTCTGCACAGAATGAGGCACGCTCATTGTTTTCCTAATATTGTTACATACAGCACCCTAATTGATGGGATCTGCAAAAGAGGTAGAGTAGATGAAGCTCTTGTTTTAATTGCTGAGATGATACAATCTGGCGTTTCTCCTGATATTATTGTGTGCAATACCCTAATTAATGGTCTCTGCAAGGTGGGCAGTGAAGATGAAGCTCTAAGGTTAGTAGCTAGAATGAAACATGGTTATTGCTCTCCAAATATTGTTACATATACCACCATAATTGATGGTCTTTGCAAAGTAGAAAGAGTAGATGAAGCTCTAGGATTAGTAGCCAAAATGTTACAAGAAGGCCATTTTCTTAACAGCTACACATATACTAGCCTGATAGATGGCTTTTGCAAGGCTGGAAAAATGGACAAAGCCTACAATCTGTTTGTACAAATGATGGAGTTTGGTCCTTTTCCGAATGAAGTGACATTTAATGCATTTATTGATGGACTGTGTAAAGATGGTAAGATGGACAAGGCTTGGGATTGTTTCCATGACATGTTCAAAAAGGGTTTACATCCAAATGTAATTACTTATAGTTCTTTGATATGCGGCCTATGTGAATTACATGAGGTGGAAAAAGCTCAAAAGTTGTTCAAAGAGATGCTAGGGAAAGGCTGCTCCCCAAATGTTGTTACCTACAACATTCTAATTCGTCGTTTATGTGAGAGTAACAGGGAAAAGGAAGCATTTACTCTTCTTTCTGAGATGGAAAACAGGGGGCATCTCCCTGATGTAATTACATATAATACTTTGATATGTGCATTCTGCAGAACAGGGGACATGAACATGGTAGGAAAGATGTTAGAGGAGATGGCAACAAGGGATTTGAAACCTAATGAAGTGACATACAACACAGTCATTGGTGGTCTGTGCAAGGCAGGAGATCTTTCTAGAGCACATTCACTCATGAATAAGATGCTAGATGAATGCTTGACTCCTAATGTAGTCACTTATAACTGTTTGATTGATGCCCATTGCAAAATTGGTGAAATAGATAAGGCCTTGAAGTATTTTTTAAACATGAAAGTGGTTGGTATTGTCCCAGATGTTCAAACCTATACTATATTGATTGACTTTTTTTGCAAAGAAAACAAATTGGATATGGCTTTCTCAATGCTGAAGGAGATGAGAACAAAGGATTTGGTTCCAAACGTTGTCACATACCATATATTATTCTTTACTTTCCGGAAAAGACAGGACCTTGAAAACACTCTTTTGTTGATGGATCAAATGAAGAAAGAAGGTTGTGCCCCAAGTGATGCAATTGTCCGGAAGCTTGACTGGCTGGTTGAAGTTGATCAAATGAAAAAATTAAGGGACTTTGTAAATGATGATTCTTTTATTATTTCTAAGACAGCATAGTTCTCATGATGATATCAAAATCGCTCTGGGATATATATTTTCCAGCTCTAGAAATTGATATTTATGCATTCATTTCAGTGTTATGTATAGAACCATTCTTTTGTGTAATGACAGGAAAGTTACTTTGATAGTCTGGATTGAAGCGTAATTGGATGTTTCCGTTCTATTATTGAAGATTTTTCTTTTCAACATATTACAATAGTAAGCAATTTCAGAATTATACTTCAATTATCAAGACTTTTAAACATTTATATAGTTTTCTACATAGTATGAAATGTTTTACGTTTAGCATAACAAATGTTAACTTGAAAAAATTGCTGTAAGGGTGTCTGTCACATCAGGTCAACATTTTCTGATATAGTGATAATCAACCCAGAAACCATATTTGAGCTAAAATATGAGTTGTGGCAATCCAGAACATTAAACTCTATGCTGACTTTGTAATAACAATTCTGTAAAACTAAAATGATTTCTAATAAGAAATGTACTCTGCTGGGGTAAAGGTCAGTATCTACATGTCTATCTTTAGGGAATAACTGATCTAACAGTGTAAACCAGATCATGACCGAAAATTTTATATTTCCTGCCAAGGCTGGATTATCTTCGTGTCTTATTCACCTACTACATTTTCATAATCCAAGTGGTCTAGTTCAGGGGATCATAATTCAAGAAACAGTATTATCTCTTGTATTATGAAGATTCTATTTTCTTATTGTCTGAAATACACTAGTTAAATTAGGGATGTTTAAGCTATTAAAATGTGAATTTTCTGAATGTGACTACACTTTTGCCTTAAAAGAATTTTATTTAATGCTTCTCGACTGGTAACTATTGAGCTCCATTCCCATCAATATTTTGTGTGCCCTAGATTTTTTTATTCTTTTCATTGACAAATGAATCAGGGATATAAAAATTTCTGAAAATGCCCATTCATTCTTCATCCCGAGATGAAAGAGACGTTTGGTAAATTGCTCTGCATTTCCCGTCTCTAAAATTGTTAGTATCAATGTCTCCTATAACTGAAAAAAAATCTTAATATTGAAGGAGAAAGATAAATGTTTAGATCCTAGAGAATCATTCACATCTAAGTTTATTCAGCCATTCATACTTATTTTTCTGATTCTTCCCGAACATTTTCAGGCTTACATGTATATGATTCGATGCAATTTGATTGTCTTTCACTAAAAGTGCCTAAAGAAAAGAAGTTTATTTCAATGTTGAGATTTGTGTGCTGGTTGGTTCGGAGAAAAAACATAAAACTCCATTCATTGAAGTTTTCTTATGAGTGCCAAAACAATTATTTGATGCCAATTGATTTAGGGAAAAACCATGAAACATCATTTCATAAAAGTTTTATTATGAGTGTCAAAATGATTATTGGGGCTCTATAGTTAAGTGAAAGCCCTCTTGTGTGTGATTGTTGGCCAATGAATTAGAGTTTGTGGTAGGCTAATAAACCATGGGTTGCCTAGTCTAGTGAAAGCCCACTTGTATGCAATTGTTGGAGAATGAATTAGAATGGTAGGTTGCTAAACCATGAGATGCCAATAAGACATTCTTTCTTTATATCAAAGAGAAAGAGGAAATATACAACACGATCGATAAATTGAGATCACAAGATTGATCTTTTGGCTAATAAAGGATCTTGTAGGTCACTTATAAGGGAGATCAAAGATTGTGGTAGGCTAATACAAAATTAGTTTCCAAAGAGACATTCTTGCTTATATCAAAGAGCAAGAGGAAGTAGGCAATGTTGGTGTGAATAAGATATATTACCTATCTAGTCCACTAGCAGGGCATATTCACATATTAAGTTTGCTTAGGTCCTAGGAAATCTTTCTAGAAGTCTTAGGTATCATGTGATCTTATCTTATCTTGGCTTTTAATTCTAGTGTTCTAGGTCATTTAATGGTAATTGTCTCATTGTACAAGATTAAGACACATGTTATGATCTTGTCTAATCCTATCTCTCAACCTTGTCTTTATAAGCAAGGCATCTCATGTACATTTCATTTTTAATCAATTAATCTTGTATCCATAATCAAGCAAGCTATTCTTGTCATTTCTCTTTTGTGGAAGATATTTGGTTTGGCAGTTGATCCTGGGAGCTTGAGTCCTTGAGTGACTCTAATAGGCAATGTGGTTGAGAAATTGAGATCAAAGTCTCGTTCTTTGGCCAAGAAAGGATCTTCTAGGTCTTTTATAGGGCCATCATCAAGTACTCTAGTAGTGGTTGCCACTTGTCAATCTTCTGTGACACTATCTTTAGAATAAAACATGAGCCCTTTTTCTTGCAAAAGAACCAAGGATTTGGGCTCATTAGAAATGGAATTTTAGAATGAAGTGAGAAATCATGTTGATGAGCACATTGCATATTGTATTTACACCAATGGTCTTCCTTTCAGCCATGTAAAATCATGATATTGGTAGGAAATGGTGAGAGGATAAATGAGACACCTGCAAGTCATATAAGTTATGGTTATGAAAAGTTATCACATTCTTGGCCAAGGAAAGAAGGTTTGTAGATATTTCATTATAACCTATTAAGGATTCATGGTCCAAAACAAGGGCATCCATCATTTATGTGGATGGAAAGATAGTAAAAGTATGCCCTCAGTTAATGTCATTGCAGTGTGTCCTAAAGAGGCAATATTTTAAGGGTGCTATGTGTGAGGGGCAAGTGAAGGATGCCAACTCTATTGCCAACATTTTCATAGGGTACAAAGAGGCAAAGGGGCCACAAAATGTTCAAGTTATAGCAAACAATTTTGAAAATTGCAAAGTTGTAGGGTGTTTGTTCGAGGGTGGATATGGACACGTGTTTTGGACACCATGTGTTGTTTACTCAATCAACTTGATGATATATAAACTTTCAAATAGATTGAGTGGATGAAACAACTCTACCCTAAGGTTGATGAAATTCATATATTTGTAACTAACCATCATATGTTACAATCCACATTCACATCTTTCTCAAAGTTAGAGTCATCAAAGGTAATTTTTTGAAATTTTAATATTTGATTTTTTAATTTATTTATGATGTAGACGCATCTTTGTTAATAAGGCAATATTGCATCACCAAAAATAGTGACCAATAGTTTGTAATAACATTAGTTGAATAAACTTGGAACTACTAACATTTTTTCTTTATCAATTTCTTGATTGAAGATTAGAAAATCATTTCTTGTAATAATTTGCTGGAGTCCTTCAAAATCCTCTACCATCATATTCCATCACTTGATGTTATTAATTGGTTATAACAACTCTACCATCATGAGAGTTAGTCATATGCAAAGGGATATGGTGACAAAGGGAAAAAATGAGATGTTTTGAATTGGGGTTTGGGTAAAGAAGAATAATCTAAAAGTAAAATAAGAGAATCAATTCAATTTGTTTGTGGTTGTTTGCAATTGATTTAATTTCAAATGACATTTGGAGGAAATCAAATATATATGTTTTGGTGGGTGCAAATATTTTGATCATCTTGAGATAAATAGCTATAACTCACTGTTTAGTTGAAGTCTACAATATTAAGCTTCCTCTTTAATTGATGTAGGGGCATTGTACATGGACTACAAGTAGCCCCATTTTCTACCACAATTTGAAATCTTGAATTTTTCTACATGTATTAGCAACCATTCAACTAACTATTAATCACATTAAACCTAGTTAGAATGAATATAAGAGTAAATGAGTTTAAATTCTACCTAGGCCACTCCTATCAATAAATGCATTCATTTTGGTGCTTAGATAGGGATTTGGGCACTATTTTGGAACCCATACACATTAGGGGAAGAATCGAGAATGCCTCACTTGGAAATATTTTATGTTCGAGAAGAGTTTTTGAAAGAGAGAGTGTCATGAGAAAAGAGAGGGTGAAGAAATAGCTGCCACTCTAGAAACATTTGATTTTTTGCCTTGTAGTAGCAACAAACAGTGTGGAAGAAGAAAGGAGAGAATTACATGTAGGAATGGGAAGGGGAAGACACTAGAGAGAACAATAAGCGAAGGTGCATGAAATAAAGAAAAATACAAGGATGAGATCTTGAGGGGTCACGTAGGAGAAGAAAGAAGAATTTATCTCAACAAGGTAGGCCTCCAATCCAAAATGATGGGCTTTATCTTTTTGCTACAAGAATTGATGAAAAGGAAATGTGAGGAGAGAGAAGTTTGCATACACAACAATAGAAGGGGAGTATGTCTTTCATAACAAAATATGGAAAGAGTAGAGCACACAAGATTGGAAGAAGCTACCACATTCCAAGAGTTTGATTCTTTATTCATAAGTGAGGAGGGCATGGAGTAGAGGAAAAATCCAATAGGAGAATTTGGATGACAAGAGAGGCATGCAAAGGTGAATAGCCCAACATAGGCCATGAGTAGGGAAGAATACAAGTACTCAGGGGTGTTTTGACAAATGACAAGAGGTATCTTCACTTGGACTTTGTGTGTGCATATAAAGAGTGGAACAAAAGCTTTGGAGGGAGGGATTTGAGAGTTTTGGTCTTGAAAGGCGTAAGCACTTGATGAAAAATGAAGTTGCATGAAAGAGAGATTGATTGTCAATGGGAGCCTCATAGAAGGGGAGAGATGTTGTATACAAAGAAAAATACTCTTATGCTATTGTGAGGGAGGGAATATTTAATCTCTTCTATTTTGTAATATAGTAGTTACATATAAATGCTTGCAAGTTGTATTTTGAGTTGTATAAATGAATGAATTATTATTTCAATGTGTATCTCTCAAAGTAAAGGTTGGGAGTAATTGTCGATGCCTATTTCAAGGTTCCATTCCCCCTTATTCTAATACTTGTTTAATTTTGGTTTGGGGAACTGTATATGTGTGCATTTGTTGCTCTCAATAATAGGGTTGAGCATACCAATTTATGTTGAGTGAATTGTAACAATTGAAGAAGGAAGACATCAAGTGTAGGTCATTTGCAACAACTATAGTGTGAGGTGTTTTGAAAATAAGCAATGACTAAACCAACAAGTGTAGGTCACTTGCAACAACTATAGTGAGGTGTTCTGAAAATAAGCCATACCTAAACCAAGAATGGATTGGCCACTAAGGGGCTACTAGCACAATGGTACAACACTCTAGCAACAAATGGAAGGCCCTAGGTTTGAGTGCTAGGCAGTCACTGAATTTCTCAACCACAACTTGAAGATTGAGTTTGACAAAAATGATGATAATAAGATATGCCTCATCTATGATAAATATAAACTTTTAAATATTGTTGCAAGTGACCTTGAAATTGATAAAATGTTTAGGCTTATACCATCAACAATAATCAAGCCTTGGTGATAAAATATGATCTTTCTATATTATGGCATCACTAATTTGGTCACTTGAGCATTGGCTATTTGCTTATTCTCAATAAGAATGGCATGGTGAAGGTCTTCTTTCACTTGAAAAGATGACTGTTATTTGTTCTATTTCCCTTTCTAGAAAACAACATTGAGTACCCTTCAATCCTAGTGAGCATCAATCAAGAAAACCTTTGAAATTGATGCATACTCATATGTGTGGACACATGACACATACTATCAATGTGTGTCTATTTCTTGTAGATCAAAGATGATAATTTTTCTACTTCAAATAGTTTTGAACTATTGTGGAAAAAGGTGATAATTTTTCTACGTCAAATAGTTGTGATGTAACTATCCGGATACTTGATTGGCTGGTTGAAGTTGATCAAATGAAAAAATTAATAGACTTTGTAAATGATAATTCTTTTATTATTTCTAGGGCAGCATAGAGCTAACCAACCATTTCAAAATCGTTGTTGGATATATATTTTCTCAGTTTTAGAAATTGATATTTATGCATCCATTTCAGTGTTACTTATGTATAAAGCAATTCTTTTGTGCAAGGATGAAAAAGTTGCTTTGATAATGTTTGTTATAATTTTAGTTATGATGGTTGGATTGAAGCGGAACTGGATGGTTCGTTCCTAATACTGAAGATTAATTTCTGGCAATTTCAAAATTAATTTATAGTTTTATAGGTAGTATGAAATATTGTAGGGTTTTTATATAATAAATGTAAACCTATAAAGATAGTTGTAAGGCCGTTTGTCACATTCAGGTCACTATTTTGCTGGTATCAATTATCTATTAAAGTTCTCTCAAGATTTATTTTGTGAATACTCTGCTAAGTTTGTAATGACAATAGAAACCAGATCATGACAGTCAGAATTTTATATTTCCTGCCAGGGCTTCGTATTCCTCTAAACTGTGAATAACAAATCTGAGTGATTTTGGTATTTTAATCTCTCTTCTAAAGTAGTAATCAAGTGTGTGCTTTCATATTACTTAATATCCTACTAATTTCTTGAGAAGAAAGATGTAAAATTGAAACCTACTACATTTTCATAATCTCATCTCTTATATTATGAACATTCTATTTTATTAGTGTGAAATTCACAAGTTAAATAAGGGATGTTTAAGCTATTACAATGTCAACTTTCTGAATATGGCTGCACTTTTGACTTAAAAGAATTCTATTTAATGCTTCTCGGCTAGTAACTGTTGAGCAGTTTTCTAAAATTTTGTTAATTTCAAAATGACAGAATATTATTAGAATGTGTATAGATGTTCACTAGATTGTCCATCCAAAAGTGAAAGAGAATGATAGTTGCAACTCTATTTTGGGATTATGGATATGGTTGTGAATCTAAATATGGAGTTATGTCATGATGTAAAAAAGAGAATAATCAAATTAGAAGAAAGAATAAGGAAAATATGTAAACAAATCAAATAGAAGACTAGAAAAATGAATTACAAAAAATAGAGTATCAGTTAGAGTTATGACGGATATTAGAGGAATATGAGAATAAATGAATTGCAAAAAATGAGAATAAATGAATTGTAAAAAATGAGAATAAATGAATAAGGAAAATATATAAACAAATCAAATAGAAGACTAGAAAAATGAATTGCAAAAAATAGAGTATTAGTTGGAGTTATGACGAATATTAGAGGAATATGAGAATAAATTTATTAGGGTAAAAATAAATCTATACTAAAGGAATTGAAGAGTTGTGAGAAGGTTAAAAATAAGTGTGGGATAAACATTCACCCTATGAACAAGAGCTATATTTATAGAGCAAATTGATAGAGTTAAGGATTAGACATGGGATATAATTGTTCAAATAGGGATGATTAAATCTCTCAAAAAGTTGGAAAAGTTATTAGTGGATGAAAGGCCCTTAAATGTGATATTCCAAGAGTTTTAGAGGGTAGAGATAGATGAATGGATTATGGAATGAAGATAAAGAATATAAGTGGGACTCAATTGTTGAGTTGTGTTACTCTAAAGAAGGGGAAGGTACTGAATAGTACAATGCAAATGGGGAAGATTTAGAAGACTATAATGGAAAGGAATACAACCTATCACACATATTAGAGAAGAAGATACAACAAAGATAGAGATCTTTGAGAGTCCCATTTATGATGAAGCCCTATTGGTTTTAGAGAGCACAACCATTCAAAAGTAGCTAGAGGAACTTCTAGAGAATCTCATTATTAATGAAAAGGGAATAAGCGATCATTAGTTTTTTGGAAATGGAATGAGTGACTAAGGGAAGAAGAAAAGATAAATACATTTTTTGTGTAGCAAAGGAGGATAATGCAAAAAAAGAGTTGTCTTATGAATGACATCATCCAGAGCTACGAAATGAAGACTTCCTCACAGAAGATGAATTGGAAAGCATGCCTAAATACCACAATGCACAAAATAAGGAAACTCATATGGAAATTTATGTTTTTAATGGTTTATGTGCAAGTGTAACTAAAAATGGTACAAGTGGTGCAACAAGACATAATGATTTTTAATGAAGGAGGACCAATAAACTTTCAAGGAGCTAGGAAAAAAGAAAGAGAACCAAGGGCAAAAGAGGAGGATCTCTAATTCAACAAGAGATTGGATTTGAAAGAATAAAAATTGTGATGGCACGTAGAGGTATCTTGTTTGGTGGAAGGGAACATCATGGATTGGTTCAAGTAAAAAGGATGGTTCTACTATATAACCCAAACTTTGAATTAGATATTTGATGCAATAACATCCTGAAATAGAAGCAACCCTACATCACCAAAAAAATTGTAATAGTTGAGTTCTTAAGTTTCTTGATGTGTTAACTTTCTTAAAGTTTATTTTCGAATAAATTATCTTTGAAAAGGTTCAATTTTTTTGAAAGAATGAGAGAATGAGGTAAACTAATTCCTCAAAATCAAAAGGCATGTCAAACTACAATTGCTAATTTTAGAAGTGGTTTGTAATGGCTTAGTATTTTGGGGAAAAAATGTTATGTGCATGCTACATATGAAAAGTTAGAGTTATATTAAGGGATAATAGACTATAAAAGTGGTTGTTAGATAAGTGCAAATAAACTTGGATGAAGGGAAGGCCGGATGGGATCTTAGGGTGGGGTCCCATGGAGGCGCTTCAAGATCTATTTTTAAGGAGCAGGAGGTCTCATAAAGTAAAAATAAAATTGCTACAGGATTAATTGGAATCTGTTCCTAAAGAATAGCAGCTCCTACCTTTTAGGACTACAAATTTGAGGGGGCAAAAATAGGGTGGGGCTGGAGATTGCCCCTACAGTTTAGGAATTTTAATTGCCATTTGTCAATCATCTCAACTTTTAAGCTTCCTTAAATTTTGGAGCTTAAATTTTAGGCTGAACTACACAACCAATAAGTTCATGAGACCACCAGCTTCCTTAAAATTTGGAGCATAATATTTTAAGCTGAGTTGCATTAATAAGTTCATGGGATCACCACCTTTAAAAAATTCCTAAAAATACTCAACAGTACCCATTGAAACTTTTCAGGAAGCCCCCCTCCATGGGACCCCACCCTTAGAAAGAGTAGTTGTGTATGAATTTTGATTTTAAAATATAATTTATTTGTTATCTTTGATGTATTTAGAGTGTTTTATAGAGTTCTAGTTTTGTGTGTCTAATATAGGATTAGGCCAGAACTTAGTTCAAAAACCTTTCTTTATAGGTGGTTATATGTGTTTGCATCACAAAGTTAAAGTAGTAGTTTCAATAAATTGAGCGATGATTTTCAAAAAAATATTTATGTCATACATCTGAGGAAGAAAACCAAGTGGTAGATTGGCTTCATATGCGGGATTCATAAGTGTGGAAAGAGCAAGCACAAGTGGTTCTGACAATATCCACCAAGGTGGGTGCTGTGCGGGACTCCAATGCAGGAACACCGTCAAGTGACACTATCAAGTGGTGTCGTGGACCATGATGCCCACAACAAGAACTTACTCAAACTTGAAAGCATACCAAACCCATTTTAATCATGCAAACCCAGCCTAAAAAATCATCAAGTGCATCCATACATTCATCAAAACCATCAAATTGACAATTTTCAAAAATGTGAAAAACTCAATTGCAGAAGCTGGCGACTTGTGGGATGAAGCAATGTGGTAGCTGGAAACTTGTGGCATTGTTACACTAGAAACACGCATGAAGTTTTCCACAAAGCTTAAACACTTCGCAAATTTTGAGTTTATCCATTTTAGCATGTGGGAAAACACACATGAAGAGTGCCTACACCTAAAAATTAGTGATTTTAGCCATTTTGAGAAATGTGGAAAACATGACTACGTAAGCTAGAGCTTTGCAGGCTAGAGGGACATGAAAGATGAAGGGACTGGTGCCGGTTGACTGGAATTCCGCAAATGGCTTCCCACAGACAAATTTCCACATTGAAATTTTTGCAAAGGCAAAAACTTAGGAATTTCAATGCAAATCAACTTGGCATATGGAGAAACTATCAGGCAAAGGCCATGGGGATTATAAGTGAAATTCACTGGTGAATTATTGTGTAAACAAGGATAATGACCCCAAAACCCAAAATGCAAAGCATGAACACAATCCAAAGGGAAAACTCATGCATACCCAGTAAGCACTAAAACATGAAGTAGAAGCGAGCAACTAGAGAGGGAAAAGCAAAAAGAGGGAGTCCATGCTTTCAATGGGGTGTGTGTGCAAAATGCACAACAGGTAATAGGTCTGAACCTCAAAGGCAAGACTATTGTTCCCAGAGCTTTTTGACCGACATTATCGAACCCATGAATAACAAGAGAAGAAGCAACAAGAGAAGATTAATCAATTTTAATTTTAGACAACAGATCAATGCTACATACATTGAGCACCAAACCAACATCAACGAGAGTACGTCTAATGCTGATATTATTAATGTTAACTATGATCATTAGAGGCTCTTCCTACTTTTGTACTTTTGGAGGCGGGAGTTCCTATGGATAAAACGTAATATTTGATGAATCTGCATGAATATGAGTTATCAACACATTAACATATGTCAACCTGGTAGAAGAAGGCAAGAGGATCTTTTGCAAGGCCTCCTGAAGCATACCTTGATAAATTGGAGTAGACTGAAGCAAGTCCCACAATGAGATCTTAGTCGGAGTAACACGAAGTTTCTTGACAAGATCGTAATCACCAGGGGCTTTAGTCATGGGTTTAGGTGTTAAAGGAACACTTGGTTGAGAAGGTGGTAAATAAATAGTTTTATTAACATTTAATTTATTCTTTCTAGTTGAAACAAAAGAAATAGGATTCACCACAATGGAGGGATGAACAAATTAGGGACCTATTTCCCTAGTTTCATTCAAGAAAATGAGATCCACACAATGAAATGACTATCAACCAAAAGGTGAGTCAAGTCAAGGTGTGAATCTACAAATTTCCTATCTATGCAAGGATGGGGGTGTAATCTAAATAGCACTTTGGGGAGAAAGATTAAGATCATCAAACAAACTCCAAAATGCAAGCTATAAAATGCAAATGAAGAACATTAATCAAAATTGACAGAAATAGTAATCAAAAGGTAGATCTAAAAAGGGGAAAATAATGTGTACCTTTCACCAAAAGTCACCTTTTGAAGCTCACTGAGGACTCATTTTCCCTATGGTGAATGGGTCCTAGCTAGGGTTCTTTGAAATCTATTTATGGGTTCTCTTATGTTGTGTATGCACTCCCAAATTCCCGATTTTCACTGTCGGACAATTGAAAATAAATTATGTAGAAGAGTTTTTGTGAAATGACAAATTTTCTTACAACTTTGACAACTTTGCAACTTTCTTCAATTTTTTTCAACGGATCTTCCACCTAAAATCAAACCTTATTTGAACCTTGGATTGTAGATATACAAATAGCATGCATTGGCTTTAATGGATGTGGATCTTGATCATGAAACTCTATTAGAAACAATCCTTTTGAATAATTTAATAGATCTTCAACTCTACATCACCATATTAGCTCAAACGACATGCATGATGCAAGAAATCTTTGACATGATATTGGAATCTTGATTTTTGCAATAATCTTCAATAATTCTACACTTGAATTCCTTGAAAATGCCCTTGAATGCTCTTAATCTCATAAACTTTCTCTAAGAATGCTCTCATCAAAATTGTTAGGTGAAACATAGTGAAATAAACTCTTATTTATACATATCTTAAGATTAATTCCCAAAATTCAAATATCACAAGCTGACATGTGAATACACATTTGAAATCATTGAAAAACCACCAAAAACATAGTTTGAATTTAGGTCATAGGTGCAAGTGAGGACCCATTTTCCAATGAGTCATAGGTCACTTGCCTAGGACACACATTGCTCAGTGTTAAACATTATGTTATGACATTTATGAATTTCAGGTTTTATCCCTTAGAATTTGCAATTAATTAGGCTTGGATTTGAATTAAAGGGGCTAATTAAGGCAAATTAACCTCAATTAATTAATAAAACCCTAGATTAGTGTGAAAGTGTAAAGGTACACCTTACAACACCAAAAATAAGGCACAATTAAGTCCATTTTATTTAAAAGGGCCCTAAACTTAATGTGAATATGTAAAACACATATTACAACACTAAATTAAGGCATCATTAAGCTCATTTTATTATTAATTATTCATTCCAAAATTAAGTGTGAAAAAAAGAAACTTTTTCCTACACTACACTACTATTATAAGTATGGGCTACCACTCTATAAGAGGGAGCCTTAAAGAAAGATGGGGAGAATCACTATCAAATGGAACACCATTAATAGAATATTTTTTTTAGGAGGACTAGCTAGATTCAAATAAATGAGGAGTCTCTTAGGCCTTTGAGGGGCGGAAGAGACAAATTATATTTAGAGATTCCTTACAAATCCTAGAGGAATCATTCGAATAAATAAGATCAACATCTATCCTTTAAGGATTCGATGTGAGAAGGGATTCATCAGTCACTAATGCATTATCTCTAGAAGAGAGTGCATTGGAATGAAGAGGAGACTCATCATTCACTAATGCATCGTCTCTAGAAGAGAGTACATTAGAATAAAGAGAAGTTAGAGTAACATTAAGAAAAGCATCAATGATTTCATCCTCTTACGCCAAAATATCCTTAGAAGGAATTTCAAGAGAGGGATCAACAAAGAAAATTTAGAAAATAGAAAAGAACTCACTTTCACATGCTCGTAAGAGAACTTGTTGAAGCTTCTTAACAAAGTTGGAAAGGGATAGAAGCAAGAAATATAGAAAGTATATTTTGAAATAGAGATATAGATAAGTCGGCCGAAGGCTGGTGTATATCACTATTGACGACATGGAATGGGGTTTGGGGTAGCGCCCTAAAAAAACTATTTTTGAAGGACAAATCTTTGATTTGTCCTTCTTTTTTGGAAGGGAAAGATTTATCCTTCTTTTTTGGAAGGGGTGTTCATGTTGCGTTCACCAAAATGTAGAGAAGGGGGATTCACTTCTCACACCTCTCTTTATTCTCAAGAGAATCCTAGGGAGCGAACTACCCTAAACTACCTCAGGGAATAGAGTGAGAGTTCCAGAACTAGAAAGAGTAGGTCACTAAGGTTTTTCGGACAAACTAGCAGGTTTTCAACCAAGGACAACAACACATAATACAAATATTAGTGTGGTGCACTGGCATCCCAGAGGCACATTGGCATCTCATATGGACCAAAAATGAGGATCTCTCAGAGAACAACCAAAGTGACTAATAACAATCTGATTACTAAGAACTTCCAAAGTAGAGGAAAATAACATAAATTAATAGAACTAAAATAAGGTAAAGTAAATGATAAGACTAAAGAGGATAAAGAAAGTGCTCATAAAAATCCAAGTAATGAAGCCCCCAACAAGTAAATATCTTCATTAACTGCACACATAAGACCGAGGAAAAATGTTGGGGCTAGTTAGGGGCTTGCCTCAATCAAACTCCAATTTTGGTGTTCCCACCTCCACAGACAACCAGATAAATAGAGAGAAATAATAAGTAGAAATGAAATGAATGCAAGACTAATAAAAGAAAACCCCGCTCATGGAGGAGAACTTGTATCACAAAATAGAGATGCAATAGATATGGGATGCGAGAAATCCCAAGATGCTCAAAGATACATGGTAAGCAAGATATCACATGTAAAGCTTAAGCAAGCCAAAGAGAGAAAGAGACAGTTGTAAGAGCCAAGAGAGCTACAAAGAGTGTTACAAGAACATGAGAGTGCTATTGTAGCAAGCTATAGAGAGCTATGCAAGCAAGATAGCAAGACATGAGAATATCCAAGAGAGAAGCCAAGAAGCCAGAGAGAAGCTAGAAGAACAAATGAATCAAAAAGGTAGCATTTAAAGAGAGAAGACAAGGGAAAATAAGCTTCCCAAGATGTTACAAGGCATTTTAGGTCGTTACCACAGATAAAAGTACCTGACAAGTAGCAAGGCACTAGAAAATATTCGTTTGAACATCGAAATGTCACAGGATGCTAGCGCGACACACAAACATTTGTGGTGCGCTAGTGTCTAGACACACCATGCTACAAAACAATGGGAACAGGAAAAGCACAAGGTTTAACATAAAGTTGACACACAAAGGTAGTTGCTAAAAAGGGGTCCTTAGCATCCTGAGAGGGAAAAAGGCTTATGCAGGGGATAAAATGATCCTACACAAATACTAAGTGAGTGGACACTAAAGCAGATCCAAAAATGTATGTGAAATTACAAGGGGGTGCAATTTTACGACATTATAGAAAGATATATGGGAAGATAAATAAAGATAGAGATAAGTTAGGAAGAGAAATGGGAGAGATGTAGATATAAAGAGATATATAGTGGGATAGGGAGGGAGTAAGGGGGAGAGAGATGTGGAGAAAAATAGAGTGAGGAGAGAGAAGTAGAGAGATATAGAAAGAGGGAGAGAGTGGGAGAAAGGGAGAGAGTGGGAGAAAGGGAGAGAGGGAGAGAGTGGGAGAGAGGGAGAGAGTGATGTAGGAGCATCTCAAATGAATGTGCAATCCCACATCAACCAAAAATATTTGTAGTTATTTATTTTAGTTTTGGTGTGTTTTGGTTTTGGTTTGACCATTTCTTAGCATTGGATGTAGTTGAAATTGTATAGTGACAATTTTGTGGAGTTTCAATGATGACACACAACTAGGCAGTTTTAGTGAAACAATTATTCAAGACAATCTAGGAGGTTTGGTGGTGAATCCTTTGATAGGAAGGTTGTTGAAGATATTTGTGAATTATCAACAAAGATCTCATGAAATCTTCATGCACCATTTGGGAGATAATAAAATCATCTCTTCAGGCCTATCAGTTTGTGAAAATTTTAAAATCTTACAATTCTGGAGGGTTGCAGTAAAACATTTTTGCAAGGGTCCATGGAACATCATAACAAGCCTACACACTAGTTTTCATGTGAATCAAAAAACTTCACTTTTTTTCACCTGCAAACACCCAAATCTGTTAATTCGCAAAATTAATCATCTCTTAAATTGTTGAGACAATAACTCTCATTCTATAATTGATTTTAATAATCAGGGAATGACATGAAGGGTCAAGTGTTGCCTATGGTTATACAAATCTATATTTTGTTTTACATTATACCCAACACAATTTGTATGGGAACTAGTATATAAAATAAAAATAGAAATAAATTAATTACTTAATAGTTGCACTAGAGGGGAGAATATAATAAAAAAATTACAAATTAATTAATTCATTGGTTGTTGTTTGATATCCCTATGGAATGGAGAGGGAGTGTGCAAGTAGTGAAGAGAAAAAGCCATGCCTGACTGAGAAGGGAAGAGTTGCAGGTAAAAGAAAATAAAAGGTAGATTAAATAGATTCTTAGCTGCACATATGGGAAGGTTGAAGTGGAATGTGTAAGTGTTGCATAGGAAAAAGGGTGAGGAATCCAAACAACAAAACTAAGAGAGGTGAGGCTGCCAAGAGGGGAAAGGAGGTGTCTTGCAGACAATAAGAGGCTTCATATCATTTTAATTAAAAAAATCAATGCTCAGATAAATATACAATAAGGGGGCTGTGTAGAAAGGAGACCACACAATAGAAGAGGAAAAGAAGGCAAAAATCACCAAGTAAAAAAATTTGGAAATGTAGATTGGAAGGAGGGTTGCAAAGAAAGGAAAGGGCTATAGGAAAAAACAAGAATAGGAATGGGAACATGAGAAAGAGGAAATGGTCAGTGTGGGAAAAATGGAAGAGTTAGCAACAATTTCATAAAGATTTTGGAAAAAATAATATGTGAAAAGAAAAATAAATGCAGCTAGAAGGAAATACATAGGGGCACATAGGAATTGGTGTGTGAACAATAGAAATTGAAGGTAGTTTGAGTATAGATTAATGTATGAAGAAAAATAATGGTAGTTGTAGGTAGAACAAAGAAAGAGTAGATTGAATGTCAAGTGTAAGAGAGGCTATTGAATGAAAGATTAAAATTGTTGTTACAAATTAGTTTTATGTTGAATGAAAATTAAAATTTTGTTGTTGGAAATCATCTATTGTATTATGAATTGAATTTACAAAATTATGTGAGCCGATGTTTTTCATGAGGGGAGTACTCTCTGTGTCAATTGGTATCTAAGAGAGGGGTTCTGAGCATGCAGATAGATCATCAAACATCAGGCAATCTACACTAGGACCTAGGGGTAGAGAAGAGTGAGAAAGCAGTAGAGAAGAAGCTCGTGAGGACTGTTGCAGGTGTGTGAGGAGTCTTGAGTAACACGAGAGATTGAATCTACAAAGAATGTGAATTGTAGAAGATTGAAAAAAGACAAAATGGGATGGGTCCTAAGGAGACCCGTGCAAAAATTTTTTGGGAGTAGTATTGGGAGAAAGTGGAGAATGAGAAGTTTGAGAAGATGGGACATATGGTCCTCAAGAGGAAGTGGGAAAGATTGAGGCGAGGATTGATAAATTGGAAAAGAAAGTTGAAAAAAGTGAGAGGAAGAGAAAGGACAACAAAGGGAAGAATATTGGAAAAGAGGTGAGAGCAGCCCCTATGAAGGTACATTAAGAAGAAATGAAGGTGAAAAAAATGAAGTGATTATAGTAGTAGAGGATGTTGTCACGGTGGTGGAGAGCCAGGAAGTTGCAACACAAGATGAAGAAAAGGATGATGGGATAGAGAAAGAGAAAGAGGTAAAATTGAATTCTCTTGAATCTAGTGATGAAGAGGTTGAGTTGAAATTTCACATTGTTGAGCAAGTAGATAGAAATAGTGATCATGTGATTGGAAATTGGTGTAGGGATAAGTGTTTTCATATAGAAGTTGTGAAGGATGTTGCAAGTGGGTTTTGGTGGAGGTGGATGATTAGTGGTGGAATAAATTCCATGAAGGAGAGGAGAACATAGATCATTTGGTGGAGGAGGTCAGACTATGGTATACATGAATACATGAGGAGAAAGAAGAAGAGAGTGCAATGTTGTTGCAATGAGATGGCACATGTTTAGGCATGGTGCTGGAAGAAAAGGAAGAATTTTTTTGGTGCACATTCTTCAGTGAAGGAGTTTGTTGTAGCTTGCTTTCAACATAGAAGAGTAGTTTGACTACTCAACTCCATCTTTGTGAGCCTATGCTCACAAAATTTCTACTCGACGTGCCTGATACGAGAGCATCTCAAGCAAATGTGCAATCCTAAATCAACCAAATTTGAAGTTATTTTTTTAGTTTTGGTGTGTTTTGGTTTTGGTTTGACCATTTCTCAGCATTGGATGCATTCAGAATTGCATAGGGACAATTTTATAGAGTTTCAATGATAGCGCACAACTAGACAGTTTTAGTGAAACAATTGTTCAAGACAATCTAGGAAGTTTGATGATGAATCCTTTTATATGCAAGTTGTTGAGATATTTGTGAATTATTGGCGAAGATCTCATGACATTTGCATGCACCATTTGGGAGATATTAAAATTATATGTTTAGGGCTATTAGTTTGTTGAAAGCTTAAAATATCACAATTCTGGAGGACGAGTAAAATATTTTTGTAGGGGTCCATGGGACATCAAAACAAGCCTACACACTAGTTTTTACGTGAGTGAAAAAAATGGATTTTTTCGCATGCAAACACTCAAATTCGTCAATTTGCAAAATCAATCATCTTTGAAATTGTTGAGACAATAACTCTCATGCTATAATTTATTTTAATAATCAAGGAATGACATGCAGGGTCAAGTGTTGCATATTGTTATACAAATCTATATTTTGTTTTACATTATACCCAACACAATTTGTATGGGAATTAGTATGTAAAATAAAAAATAAAAAATAAATCAATTACTTAACAATTGCACTAGAGGGGAGAATATAATAAAAAATTTGCAAATTAAGTTCATTCATTGGTTGTTGTTTGATCTCCCTATGGAATGGAGAGGGATTGTACATGTAGTGAAGGGAAAAAGCCACACCCAACTAAGAAGGAAAAAGAGTTACAAGTAAAAAAAATACATGGCAGATTAAACAGATTCTTGGTTGTACATATGGGAAGGTTGAAGTGGGATGTGCAAGGGTTGTGTAGGAAAGAGGGTGATGACTCCAAAAAACAAAACAAAGATAGATGAGGCTTCCAAGAGGGGAAAGGAGGCACTTTGTAAACAATAAGGAGATGCATACAACTTTAATTAAATAAAAGAAATGCTAAGATAATATATAATAAGGGTTTGTGTAGAATGGAGACCACACAATAGAAGGGAAAATGAAGGAAAAAACCAAGTAAAAAAACTAAAAATGTAGATTGGAAGGAGGGTTGCATAGGAAGGAAAGGGCTATAGCAAAATACAAGAATAGGAATGCGAGTGTGAGAAAGAGGAGATTGTCAGCATGGGAAAAATGGAAGAGTTAGCAACAATTTCATGAATATTTTGGCAAAAATAATATGTGAAAAGAAAAACAAATACAACTTCAAGGAAATACATAGGGGCACATAGGAATTGGTGTGTGAACATAAAAAATTGAAGGTAGTTTGAGTATAGATTAATGTATGAAAAAAATAACAGTAGCTACAAGCAAAACAAAGAAAGAGCAGATTGAATGTTGTGTAAGAGAGGTCATTTAAGGCCAAATTTGAAATTTTGGTTACAAATTAGTTTTATGTTGAATTGAATGGAAATTGAAATTTTGTTGCTTGATATCATCTATTGTATTATTAATTGATTTTTTCAAAATTATGTGAGTGGTTGTTTTTCAAGAGGGGAGTACTCTCTGCATCAAAGAGAGGAAGAGACAAGGATAGAAAGAGGGAGAGATGGGAAGATAAAGATAAAGGGGGAAAGAGTAAGAGATAAAGGAGATGATAGAGACAAGTGATAGAGAGGGAGAGAGATAGAGAAAGGGGGATATAGAGATAGAGATAGGGACAGAGAAATAGGGAGTGTGTGTGTGTGTGTGTGTGTGAATGAGAGGCATATATAAAGATAAAGATAGAGAGGGGGAAGTAGGGAGTGTGTGTGAGTGAGAGAGATATGGAGATGGAGATAGAGATAGAGAGCCCTGGAAAGAGTATATATAAATAGACAAGGAGGAAGGGAGAGAGAGGGTGAGAAATAGAGAGAGAAAAGAGAAGTAGAGAGATATAGAAAGAGGGAGTGATAGGGAGAGATGGAGAGAGGGAGATATAAAGATAAAAAGAGGGAGAGATAGAGAGATACATATATTGAGAAAGATAGGGGAAAAGTTGAGGAGATAGAGATAGGGAAGAGAGATAGAGAGGATGATAGAGATATATATGAAGATGGAGATGAAAACAAAGATAAGGATTACTATATAGAGAGGGAGAGAGAGGGAGAGATGAAAGGAGAGAAGAAGAGGGAGAGGAAGAAATAGAGATAGAAATCGAGGGTGAGACAAAAAGAGAGATAATGAGAGAGGGAGAGATGAAGGGATAAAAAAGTAGATGAAGCTCTTGTTTTATTTGCTGAGATGATACAATCTGGCATTTCTCCTGATATTATTGTGTGCAATACCCTAATTAATGGTCTCTGCAAGGTGAGCATTGAAGATGAAGCTCTAAGGTTAGTAGCTAGAATGAAACATAGTTACTGCTCTCCAGATATTGTTACATATACGACCCTGATTGATGGTCTCTGCAAAGTAGAAAGAGTAGATGAAGCTCTAGGATTAGTAGCCAAAATGTTACAAGAAGGCCATTTTCTTAACAACTACACATATACTAGCCTGATAGATGGCTTTTGCAAGGTTGGAAAAATTGACAAAGCCTACAATCTGTTTGTACAAATGATAGAGTTTGGTCCTTTGCCAGATGAAGTGTCATTTAATACAGTTATTAATGGACTGTGCAAAGATGGTAAGATGGACAGGGATTGGGATTGTTTCCATGACATGTTCAAAGAGATGCTAGGGAAAGGGTGCTTCCCAAATTTTGTTAACTACAATATTCTAATTCATCGGTTACATGGAGAGTAACAGGAAAAGGAAGCATTTACACTTCTTTTTGAGATGGAAAACGGGGACATCTCCCTGATGTCATTACATATAGTACTTTGATATGTGCATTCTGTAGAACAGGAGACATGAACATGGTAGGATTGTTTCCATGACATGTCCAAAAAGGGTTTACATCCAAATGTAATTACTTATAGTTCTTTGATATGCGGCCTATGTGAATTACATGAGGTGGAAAAAGCTCAAAAGTTGTTCAAAGAGATGCTAGGGAAGGGCTGCTCCCCAGATGTTGTTACCTACAACATTCTAATTCGTCATTTATGTCAGAGTAACACGGAAAAGGAAGCATTTACACTTCTTTCTGAGATGGAAAATAGGGGACATCTCCCTGATGTCATTACATATAATACTTTGATATGTGCTTTGTGTAGAACAGGAGACATGAACATGGTAGGAAAGATGTTAGAGGAGATGGCAACAAGGGATTTGAAATCTAATGAAGTGACATACAACACAATCATTCATGATCTATGCAAGGCAAGGAGATATTTCTAGAGCACATTCACTCATGAATAAGATGATAGATGGAGGCTTGACTCATGATGTAGTCACCGATAGCTGTCCTGATTGATTCCCATTCCAAAAAATTGGTGAAATAGATAAGGCCTTGAAGGAGAAAGATAAATTTCTAGACTCTATAGAATCATTCACATTTAAGTTTATTCAGCCATTGATAATTATTTTCCTGATTCTTCCCAAACGTTTTTAGGCTTACATGTAGATGATTTGATGCAATTTGAATTTATTTCATTAAAAGTTTCTAAATTTGACTTTCTTTCATTAAAATTTTCCAAAGGAAAGAAGTTTACTTCAATGTTGAGATTTGTGTACTAACTGATTTAGAGAAAATCATAAAACTCCATTCCATAATTATTTTTTTATGAGTGTCAAAATGATTATTTGGCACCAATTGATTTAGGGAAAAACCATGAAACATCATTTCATAAAATTTTTATTATGAGTGTCAAAATGATTATTAAGGCTCTATAGCTAGGTGAAAGCCCGCTCGTGTGTGATTGTTGGCCATTGAATTAGAGCTTTTGGTAGGCTAATAAACTATGGCTTGCCTATTCTAGGGAAACTCCACTTGTACGCAATTGTTGGCAAATGGATTTAGCGATTGTGGTAGGTTTCTAAACCATGGGATGCCTATGAGAAATTATTGCTTATATCAACTTAGAGCAAGAGGAAATATACAACACGATTGAGAAATTGAGATCAAGAGATTGATCTTTTGGCCAATAAAGGATCTTGCAGGTCACTTATAATGGAGATCAAATATTGTGATAGGCTAATAAAGAATTAGTTTCCAAAGAGACATTGTTTCTTGTATCAAAGAGCAAGAGGAAGTAGGCAATGTTGGTGTGAATTTAAGATATTTTACCTATCTAGTCCACTAGTAGGTCATATTCACATGTGAAGTTTACTTAGGCCTTAGGGAATCTTTCTAGAAGTCTTAGGTTTTAGGTGATCTTATCTTATCTTAACATTTAATTTTAGTGTTCTAAGTCATTTAATAATTGTTGAGGTAATTGTCTCATTGTATAAGGATTAAGATGCATGTCATGATCTTGTCTAATCTTATCTATCAACCTTGTATTTATAATCAAGACATCTGATGTACATTTCATATTCAATCAATCAATCTTGTGCATCTATAATCAAGCAATCTATTCTTGTAATTTCTCTCTTATGGGAGATATATTGGTTTGATAGTTGATCCTAGGAGCTTGAGTCTTTGAGTGACTCTAACAAGCAATGTGGTTGAGAAATTAAGATCAAAGTCTTATCCTTTGGCCAATAAAGGATCTTCTAGGCCACTTATAGGGCCATCATCAAGTATCTAGTAGTGGTTGCCACTTATCAATCTTTTGTGACACTATCTTTAGAATAAGAAACAATTCCTTTTTCTTGTTAAAGAACCAACGATTTGGGCTCATTAAAAATAGAATTTTAGAATGAAGTGAGAAAGAATGTTGATGAGCACATTGCATATTGTGTTTACACCAATTGTCTTTCTTGTAGACATGTAAAATTATGTTATCGAAAGGAAATGGTGAGAGGATAAATGAGATACATGCAAGTTATATAAGTTATGGTTATGAAAAATTACCACCTTCTTGGCCAAGGAAGAAGGTTTGTACATATTTCATTATAACCTATTAAGGATTCATGGGCCAAAATAAGGGCAACCATCATTTTTGTGGATGGAAAGATTGCAAAATTATGCCCCCAATTAATATATTGTAGTGTGCCCTAAAGAGGAAATGTTTTAGGGGTGCTATGTGTGAGGGGAAAGTGATGGATGCCAACTCTATTGCCAAAATTTTCATAGGGTACATTGAGGCAAAGGGGCCACAAAATATTGTCCAAGTTATAACAAACAATTTTCAAAATCGCAAAGTTGTAGGGTGGTTGTTTGAGGGGAGATATGGGCACATGTTTTGGACACCATGTGTCGTTTACTCAATCAACTTGGTGAAATGTAAACTTTCAAATAGATTGAGTGGACAAAAAAAATGTATCCTAAGGTTGATGAAATTAATATATTTGTAGCTAACCATCATATGTCACAATCCACTTTCACATCTTTCTCAAAGTTGGAGTCATCAAAGGTAATTTTATGAATTTCAATATTTGATTTGATTTTTTTTATTTATGATGTAGAAGCATCTTTGTTAACAAGAGCTCTAAAGGAGCTAGAGTCCTTGCTAAGGGGAAAATGTTTGTTTTTTGATGTTTGAAATAAGTCAGCAAGTATAAATCATGGTATATTAAAATCTATAATCTTTAGTGAAGTGCTATAATATGTATATATTTGTATGTAAGTATATATATATATATATTGTATATTTATATGTATGTGTATGTATATAAACACATACATATATGTATATAATATGGATGTGTAATGGCATAGACATGTCTATAAATTTATATATACATACATATATATAGACATATATAGATACATATATACATCCACACATACATAGATATATACATAGATACAAGTTTGCATATTATAAAGAAAAGACATTGGTGGATTTCAAACAAACTGGTTACAATAGACAAATCATATGAGAGATAGTTGGGCATATTAGTGGCAATACAAAATATTGTGAACATTTGAATCAAAATTTGAATGCAAAAGCAAGGAGCAGAAAAAGACACATAACCTAATGTTTCATGGTGGTAGGAATAAGATGCTCATTATCACTTTGTCCATAACACAAGCCGATGGTTAGATATATATTTTTTGGTGTAGATCTAGGCTATGCATCTTTTGTTTTGTAGAGCTTGATTGATCATTTTCAATTTGTCTTTGCAATCCAAATTTTAAGTGGGAGAATCTTAAGATTAGGTGTATGATTCATCTTGTAAGTTTTATGTCTTGATTACTCATATTTAAGCATGTAGATGACAAATAGTTTATGATCTTCAAACATCATAAGATGTGGTGATGCAAAGTAGGGGTAGACCTTAACAAAACATGTTGTTTCGATACACTTCCTTAAGGGTTTCATTGGCAGCAATGCATAAAACATCTTAGTACACCTTGTCACCATTGATGAATTAGCCTATAGGGAATTCATGGAAGGAAAAAACACCAACACAATAGTAGGGAAGCATGGAACAATGGGGAAACAATGTTTCAATCCCTTCCAATAAATTTGAATACTTTCAAGAATTCTTGACTCAAACAATCACTACGAACAGTCACCTAGGCATTAGGTGCTTCTTGACAACATTGGCCATATAGTCACTTAACATCCTTGAATGAAAGCTAATCACCATGGAACAAGAAGGATGTGACTTGTGTAAGTCTACTCTAATACTCTTTGAAGGATTCCAATGTTTCTCAGACATGAAAGGTCTTCACACTCAAACATGAAGGTCATCACAAAAGACAATCAAGCATTTGTTTACAACATGGTGCAAATAGAAAAAAATGGTGGAACTGGACTTCCAATGGACTCCTTAGCCTTTATATTCTTTCAACAACATGGCACAAAATTCCACAAACCAAATTCTATGAGACAGTGCAAGGAATTGAACAAACAATGACAATATAGGGTTTTAGACTACCCCAATGAGACTATGAAGCAGACTGTCCAAGATATCTCTTTCACATGTGCAAATGAAGGAGCCTAATCTCGCAAGAATGTGGAAAATGTCAAGACAAAATTTCCTATGATTTTTTATCGTTTTCTCATGGTGGAATCTCAAGATATGGCATTTTTTCCAATGACTAGAACCCTAGGTAGGCTTTATGGAAATTTTCACAAAAATGGCAATATCTCGTACAAAACTCAATGGATTTTGATCAAACAAAAATAATTATGAAGGTAACAAACCCTTGAAACTTTTCCAATCAACCTTGATGTTGTACAAGAAAGTACAAATCTATACAATGTGCTAGAACAATCAATTTTACAAGAAAAGATAGTTTTGAATGTGCAAAATTGAAATCTTCTTCATTCAAACTCCTCCCAACCTTGGGATCCATGGTTACAAGAAATATTTATGATTTTAAAATAAATTCCAATCTACCAATCGACCTCCAACTACCTATTAATTTTTTTTGCAAAGTTGGCATGACAACAATGACAACTTTTAAGCAACTTTTACAACTTTGGCCTATATTGCACCTAATGACCCAAAATGATCCTAGATGACTTAGAATGGTATCAAATGACCTTATTTACATGAATCAAACTAGAATGGTCTCAAATGACCTTATTTACATGAATTAAACCAAAACAAAACAAAAATCAAAGTATTCCATCATGACCCAAGGTGTATCAAAGTATAGCAAGGTGCCCCTGCACCATACTCCCCATAGGAGAAAAAGAACTCAAGTTCCACTTGAGTGAAGGCTTGAAATAGTGTAACCATGATTGATAATTCCACCTTTCATCATCCATGTTGAATATTCAATGGGAAGGCCCTTCCACTTGACTAAGTACAAGAGATATGCCTTGTTCCTTGTCTTTTTGAGTTCTTTGGTGTCTATAATGCACTCCAACTGCATAGGCCTACTAGGTGGAAGGTCCTTGAACCAATCAACATCTGAACCTACTTGTGAACCCACTCCTTGTTCATTAATGAGTTCCCTTTTCTATGTGTTCAAATCAACAACATTGAATAAATGTGATATGCCAACTCCTTGAGGTAGTTCAATCTCATATGCATTGTTTGCAAACTTGTGAACAATCTTCCAAGGCCCTATCTTTTTCTTTTGCAACTTGGAGTATTGAACCTTGGGGAATATCTTCTTCTTGAGATGGGCCAAAACCAAATCCATAACCTTGAAATCCACTTTTCTTCTTTTGACATCTTCCTTTGCTTGTAGTTATCCACACTATTTTTAAGTTGTTCCCTAACTTATTGGTGGATCTCTTTCATTGCAACAACAAATTGTTCTCCTTCAAACTTGGCCTTTCCATTCCACAAATATCCCTCAACTCAAATACCCCTCTAGACTACAAACCATAAGCAACTTGAAAAGGGCTCTTTCCAATACTCATGTTCATGGAATCATTGTTGGAAAACTCAACTTGAGGAAAGACAAGATCCCACTGAGTAGAGTGTTCTTTGGAGAGGAATCTTAAGAGGTTTCCCAAGCTCCTATTAACAATTTCAGTTTTCCCATTAGTTTGAGGGTAATTAGTAGAACTAAAACTGAGATTAGTGCCTAATTTCTTCCACAAAGTCCTCCAAAAATGCCCAATAAACTTACTATCTCTGTTTGAAACAATACTAAGAGGAAAACCATGAATTCTTACTATTTCTTTGAAGAAAATACTTGCAATTTATGATGCATCATTGGTGCTTTTACAGTGTATGAGATTGGCCATTTTAGAGAACATGTCAACCACAACATACATTGAATCAAAACTACTTTGTTTTCTTGGCAACCCCATTACAAAATCCATGCTAATAGATTCTCAAAGACCTATTTGAAATATGAAGAGGCTGATACAACCTTGAATTAGTGCTACAACCCTCAGATCTTTGACAAATAGTGCATTTCTCAACAAACTTCCTTACATCAAATTGCATTTTAGGCCAACTATAGTGCTTTCTTAACTGCTCCAAGTTCTTATCAAGACCAAAATGATCTGCAAGACTATCACTAGGCTTCTCTTTTATTAAATTGTCTCTCATTGAGCATTGAGGCACAAAACTTTGTGCTCCCTTGAACAAAAAATAATCTTGAATCAGAAAATCAAGCCACTTATCATTAGTGCTACTATAAGGCTGCTTATAACATGCATATATCTCTTATCATTAGTGCTACTACATGGCTTCTTATAACATGCATATATCTCTTTGAAATCTGCATCTTCAAGATACATACCTTTCAATGATTCAATTCCCACACTTTGCAATTGAATTTCTTGCACCATTAGAGTCCTGCTACTCAAAGCATCAACTAATTTATTAGACTACCCCTTCTTGTGTTTAATGGAGAAAGTAAAAACTTGCAAGTATTTCACCCATTTAACATGTTTATGACTTAGTTTCTCTTGACTATTAAAAAATTGAATCTAGCATGGTTATCAGTATGGACTATGAACTCTTTGGGAAGTAGGTAATGTCTCCATTTTTTCAAAGCTTGCACCATAGCATACATTTCTAAATCATAAGAGGAGTATTTATTTTTGGCATCATTCAAATTTTTACTAAAGAAGGAAATGGGTTTATTTTCATGACTCAGCACAACCCCTATAGCATAGCCACTCACATCACACTCAATAGTGAAGACCTTTTAAAATTTTGGTAAAGCCATTATAGGTTGTTGTACTACCCTCTTTTTCAAATACTAAAACTCTTTTCAACCTCACTAGACCAAACAAACTTCTTTCTCTTATCCCCCCTTATGGTATCAATGATTGGAGCACATACATTACTAATTTTTTTGATGAAATTCCTATAAAAGCTATCCAAACCATGGAAACTTCTTACCTTAGCAACTTTTTGTGGGGTAGGAAAACTTAGGATAGCTTTGATGTTGCTTGGATCCATTTTCAAGGTGCCTTTTATAACCACAAAACCAAAATATGCCAACTCTGTCTTCATAAACTCACATGTCTTCAGATTAATCATTAGTTTCCCTTCATTCAATTAGTCTCTATACTAATTTTCTTTGTTACGTTACAAATTTTCGTCAACATGATAAAGTAGATGCTTTCCTCAATTCCTAATGTTTAGTTGCTATTGGAAATGTTTCTTCCAACACATTCTGTACACCACCAAAAACAACTAACTTTGTATGAATCAAAGTAGGAAACTTCATCGATATTATATGTTTATCATTTTGTCTAGCTCTAGCCTATTACTATAATTAAACATGTAATTTAACAACATAGATTAATGACATGGTGGACAAGTCAACACAACTAATCTACATTTTTTCACTTTACAATACATATATCAAAGCGAAAGTTTTGGATAACACCATTTCACACTTCACATAAAGAAAAAGAAATCTGCATCACTCCCTCAATCATTCTCAAGCTTTGTTTTTTGATGTGACAAGATTCAAGAAACATAACCTACCATTGATGAAAATGTTTGGATAATGTTTTTCATAATACATTTCAAGATGCATTATACATGTATATGTATGTATGTATGTGTGCTTAAATATATGTATGTATATATATACATACATACACACACACACACACACACACATGTATCTATATATATATAAATGGTCATGATCAACATCCTATATTGAAAAAATTGTCTCATAGCAATCAAAATAAATAGTTTCCCAAATCTACGCATTCCATGAGAGTGCTTAGTTGGAAATATGTTCTATGGCTACTCTAAGGATTACTAAGAATAGATAATGTCCACATCTCATACTCTTTGAAGACCATACATTGTTTTTCATCCACATACTTAAATATGAGTAATCAAGACAAAAAACTTACAAGATGAATCATACACCTAATGCTAAGATTCTCCCAGTTACTTTTCCCATTGCAAAGACAAATTGAAACTAATCAATTAAAGCTCTGACAATATTCTATGTTGCTACTGATAAGCCCACCTATTTCTCATGTGATTTTCCTATTCTATCTTGTTTATTTCAAATCGATCAATGCCTTTTCTTTATAATATCTAAACATGTATCTATGTATGTAACTATCTTTGTAAGGATGTATATATATCTATGTATATGTATATACATTTATATGTATCTACATATATGTCTATATGCATGTATGTATATATAAAAATTTATATAAGAATGTATGCTATTGCACATCCATACTATATCCATATATGTATTGCTTTATATACATTCACACAAACTGTCATTCATGTTCTTTTATCAGAGGTCTCTCACTACTACCCATGGTGCCTTAAAGCCTCCTATACACTAGTGTAAACCGTAAATAAACTAATACATAGTAATACCTTAGGCACGTGGCTACCAACCTTAGTGCCTCAAATCATCCTCCACCATGGGCACAAGGCTCTTCTTTCCCCCTTTGTTGAAACTCAACTCTGTTACCAAGTGTGACATTATCCCTCACAACATATCCTTATGTTTTTTTGTCAATTAATTCAAAACACATATATTAAGAGACCACATACTAAACCATGTGTAAGATATGCATGATTTCTTCAATGATAAGGAGTCCCAATTCAACAATATTTTTTGTAATCAGATGTAGATTATTATGTATGAGTGATGAAACATCTTAAGTAATCTTCTTATGATGATGAGTCACTAATGCATTCTTGTGTATTAACTTACAATCCAAAAAGTTTCTAGTAATACCCTTTTTACTCACTTGAATAAATATGGTTTGTGTTACTGTTCATAACTCAAAGCTCAAGCAATGAAAGTGGCTAAAGTTATAGTTATGGCTAAGTCAAAGTGGGTTTATAAAACATATAGGTAGCCCTGTAGGTTACTGCCAATGGAAACATCAATTTTGTATACAAGTTTTATTTGATCATTTACACAAGGAAATTTTTTTGGGTTACTCTGAATATTGTTCCGTAAGGCATGTTTCTCTACCCTTTTTTAGATTTGAACTTGTGATCTCCACTATAGAGTATCAATTCCTTCAACATGAGGCCAACCTAGGCTGTAAAATATGAAGATCAAACATGAAAAAGATAAAATAAGAGCTGAGTAAGGTTAACAGTTGTCCTTGTTTAAAATGATGGATATGGTTCACATCTCTCAAAACATACTTGAAGGTTCTTAACAACTCTAATATTGCATTAGGATAAAGACTTGAATCTAGAAATACCCTATTGCCTTCGTTAGCCAAGCTGATTTCTCCAACTTTGCATTGCCCTCCCATGTTTGTGGATGTGATCTATCTCTTACACGAAAATCATCTACCATTTTACGACTTAGAAAAAAATAAGACAATAAAAAATGGTGTGATTATTTTTTTGTTGGTTGTGTGAAATGGTTGAACAATAGATATCATTGTTTATTGCATGAGGATGCGTGTGTAAAGGAGCATGAAATCTAGGGGAGAGGAGCCAATATTTGAGCATGTTTCAATAGTTGTGATAGTAGTTGTTTATATAATGTCCAATATTTTTATCAATATTGGACCAATAGTTGTGACTTTAAAGTTGTTAGTGTTGATAATGACTACCCATAATTAAACAAAATGTATTCCTTTGATCTAAAAAGCAACCAGTCATGTGATTCCACATCAGTGCCCAATAAAATATGTTGTGAATGCATAAGTATTGGTCTCAATTTTTGGGGAGCCTTTTTGGACACCTTGACAAAAAAACATGCTGATGTGGCATCATATTTGATGATGTGGCCTTGAAACCTTAGTTATAAGTAGGGGACTTGCCAAGTAAGCTGATGTAAAAAATTGGGAGTGATTTGAAATTTCCACGTAGGATAATTAGAAGCCCGAAGTTAGGGTGCACAACTACTAGGTCCTCTCCCCTATTGAGCATGGTAAGAAGTTTATACCCAGTCTATGAAAAGTGAAAGGTGCAAATTTGTTTCAATTTAAGTTTAATTTCCTCTTGAAATATTTTATAAGTATGTTGTGGAATAGATTAATACATTTCTTTGAAATCTTTTATTTACAAAACTATAGAAGTACACAAAAACAAAATTAATATTGGATTTCTACATTTCAAGAGAAGTTTAATACAAATTTTAGTAATCACATTTGAGAAAGATATTAAGGGATATATAAAGGAGTTTCCTTTTCTTTTAGGGAGAAATAAGTAGGATTTTTTGAATTTGTATAATTTGGAGTGATAAGATTTTTTTTAAAGGGGTAAACACTTTTGACCTGGAACTATGAACTGGTGAGGTCACAAATGGGGGACCTCATCCCCAATTTAAATATTCAACAATAATAGCTCAGTGGGGTTTGAACCTTGGTGGCAAGAAAAACACAACTTAACCATCACACCATGTCACTATTGGATGGAGTGATAAGATTTTATTCTAAGGCTCAGGTTTTTTTTCTCAAGACTTATAATTAATTTTTATATTTTTGTAATATTTTTAAATGCATAAATGAGAAGTTCTTTGTCATGCATAATCAGTGGAAACTGATAATTAAATGATAGTGTTATAATTAAATGATAGTGTTTAGTTTCATTATGTCACCAAATGTTTGTGCTCTCGAAGCCACCCATGCTAGGCCTAACGAAGATTATAAAATCTCACATGCTTATGCTATTAGAGAATTTGATGCATAGAATATAAATCAAGATCGTATTGGAGGCTTGAGACATTAAAAGATGGAGGAATCTAATCATATTGAGTTAGATTCTTGCTTAGAGATGATATATTGTATGAGAAGCAACACCAATTTAATCGTCATTACCTTCATGGAGCAAGGGGGCATTAGAGCTTTGTTTTGGTTTCCAAATAATTGAGTATGTCTTGATCTACAGACTTGGTAAGTGGTACCTATGGATAATTGAGTTTGTCTCGATCTATATTTTTGTAGGTGTGTATTTGTGGATAGTTGAGTTAGTGTCAATTCATAGTTAGTTGGTGATTTTGTTATTGTGGACAATTGAGTGAGTCTCTATTCATAGTTGATTGGTGTCTATTCTTGTGAATAGTGGAATTTTTCACAATTCAAAGGAGTGGTGTACTTGTGGATAATGGAGTATGTCTCAATTCATAGGTATTTTTCAAGTTTTGAAATGAGGAGATGCACCAATTTGTTTAGTTTGGTGTTTCTTGGGTGAGCAAGGAGAATTGGTGAAGATGTTTCATCAAAGTTTCCAAAAAGGCTATTTTGTTCAATCCTTGTAGTGTTCCACCCTTTGTTTGAATTGATATAATAAGTGTGGAATGTTGGAATATATTACATCAATGGTTAGATTTTAGTTTAGATTAATAAAATAAATTAACATATAGATGCTAATTTATAAATAAACAAATGTTAGTCAACAACTAGTGATTAAATAGATTAGTTGAGAGTTATTCCCACAAGGGATTTTGGGTGGTTATATGTATGAGAAAATGGATGACATTATAATCCATTGCAAATCAATATAATATTCATCCTAAATAAATCGATGATCTATTTTATATTTTTAGTATTTTTTTGCAACAATGGTGTAATCTATTTTTGTTTATGTTGGCTTTGCCATTTTCAATAGTTATCACTTATAACATGCAATCATAAAGGTTTTGTGTAAAATAACCTAGTAGACATGTATATAAAATGTGGAAAATATACAAGACATGTTTTTATATATGTCATTTTTTTGAAAGATATGTGATCTCATAGATTAGAATGATTGCATGATATGCACAAAATAGATTTAATAAAATGCCCTTGGAAACTTCTAAGAAAATGTAATTGGTAGGTGTAAGGTCTATCTCCACAATCTTTGTTAGAATCGTCATAACTTATGCAAAAATTGGATCTTTAGAACAAGGTAATGACATCCATTAAATACTTGAAAAAAGTGTATTAATAATGTATTAATAACAATAAATGTAGCACTATATTAAATTATTTTATCTATTTTTATTTATCATATGATTCCTCTTCATTTTATATAGTTTTGCTTCTATTATATTTGAATTGCATTACTCTTTTCAGATTAATTGGTTTGTTTGATTAGGTTCTAATTTTTAAATTCCTCTATTGTATTTATTTGAATCCCTTCCTTAACTATGGATTTTAAATGAGAAGAATATTGCAAAATATTATTCAAAATATCAAAGAAGATACAAGAATATTAAATAGTTTGGTAATATGCCTAAAATAGATATTGTCTCCTAAAATATAATGGTTGTAGGATATGTACTAAATGAGTTTGTTAAAAAGGCATTGGAAACTTTTGAGAAAATACAAGGGGTAGTTGTAAAGCCAAATTCCATAATCTTTTCCACTATCCTACCAACCTATGTAAAAAAAAGCATTAGAACAAGGTACAAACATTGATGAGGATTGTTTTCATCTGGTGACTGGGTGTAGTTATACTTGAGATATTTGGGATCATATTTTACAGTTGTGGGATATTTCTTGGGTGTTTCTTGCCTCCTTTGTTGAATTGCGGTCTTAGTGGGTGGCTCCTTCCCTTAATTTGACTCTCTTGATGTGGTGGTCTCTTATCTTGCCACGTGGCATGGGGAGTTTGGAAGGAACATAACAATTGAGTTTTTCATCGGTTGGAACTATCGCCTTCTAGGTTGGCCTTTAAAATTTGTGATGCTATCAGGGAAAATTTCCTTTCTGAATTCTTGGCGATCCCCTAATTTAGTCTTAAGGTGATGGTTTCTCCTTATGTTTTTCTTGTGGGAAAAAGATGGAATCTCTCTTGTGACCTCTCTAATCTGATGAAGAAGATAAAAGAATCTAGGGAGGGGGTTCGATGGAAGGCTCCTTCTTCTGGTTGGTTTAAAGTTAATTTTGATGGAGCTTCTAAGGGAAATCCGGGTCCTGTTGGTTGTGGGGGAGTGTTACGTGATGAGAATGGTAGGTTTGTCTTTGCGGTGGCGCTCCCTTTGAGAATCCATAGAAACCACTTTGCAGAGGCAACCATAGCCTATCATGGCCTCGTGTTGGTGAAAAATTTAGGGGTCTCCAAACTTTGGCTGGAAGGGGACTCACTCAATATTATAAACTATCTTTTGTTGAAGTGCCTACCTACGTGGTCTATTTTTCATCTCATTAATGATTCTATCTCCATCATTAATTCTTTTGATGAGATTAGAATATCGCATGTGTTTAGGGAAGATAACTTGATGGTTGATGGGTTAGCTAATTGGGAGTGGTGACTAGAAATAATTGGGATGTATTTGAATCCTTACCACTCAACCTTAAAATCATTTCCAATAATGACCAGGTGTCATGTCTTTAAGGTGGTTGATATGTGGGAAAGGCTTTTTATTATTATTTTGAGTTGGTTTATGCACATTGAGTCTTGGCCCTGCCCTTCTCATAATTACTATTTATATTTCAGTGAAATTATGTCTTGGTTGCATAGGTTGGGCAGTACTTGGGATGGCAGGCTCACATGTTTTGTGGGTCTTATGTACATTGTTTTGTGGTTAGCCGAGGCTTATTTTGTTCTTGCAAAAAATTAAGGTGTTGTTGGTTTCTTGTTCACTACATGCTGTCATGGGTGGAGCTCGTTGCAGAGTGGAGCCAAGCTCATGTGAGGAGTTCCAGAGTAATGAAACTGTGTGGGAGCATTTGGAGAAGGGTGGGGTTACCCAATATATGATGAAACTCCAAGGCCCTAATATTGAAGTGACAAAGGTTTTTGTAAAAGGATGGAGCAGTAGGATTCTAAATTATAAGGGTGTGGAGCTTAATATTGATGAGGATTTTGTGGTAGAGGTCACTAGGCTTTCGTCTTCAGGGAAGAAATTCTACAGAGACAAAGGTGTAGCTAAGAAAGCACTTGCAAATTTCTTTAAATTTGATGAGAAGAAGAAGCTCAGGGAAGTTGGGTCACTTTGTAGGGATCTTGTGTTGTCTATCATGCATTACTTCACCTTGGAAGGTAGGTTCTTTGTTGTCTAGAGCTACCACTTTATGCTTCTGAATCACTTCTGTCACAAGGTGTTGGTTTCATTTCCTTTTTATCTTTTATTGTCCATGGAAAATAGTATTGAGGATCATTGCAAGAACCCTAAGAAGGTCATTCTCCATGAAGGCCTTATGAATCTCATGTTTGCTCATATTAAGCTAAAGTTAATCCATGTTTCTCCTAAAACCTCGACCTGCAAAAAAGGGTGTTAAAAATTATGGCTATGAGATTGGTAATTCTATGGTGGAATGGGAAGGGAATTCTAAGGATGAGGACTTGGATTTTGATGAGATGTCGGTTGAGGATGATGAGTCTGAGGAAGGGTCTAAAGCTTTTGAAGCTTGGTCAAAGGGTTATGAAACAAATATTGAGTTGAAGGATGCTATGGTGCAGTCTAGGAAGAAGAGCACTAAGAGGAAGAATAAATGCCCCAAGAAAGAAAAATATTATGTTAAGAGGAAGGTGGAAATGTCGAAAGTTGTAGAGGATCTTGTTTCTGGTGTGAAACCTCCTCTGAGCCCTAGGAAGGTGGGTGTTGTAGAGAGCTCCCCTATGATTGGTGCTCAGGGTTTTGGTAATGTGGGAGTTGTGGCAAGTGCCCCTACTGTGGAGAATAGTCTTGGTGTGGGTAAAAACCTTCCTCGGTCCCTGCAGCCTATGGAGACTAATGTACAAGGGATTGAGGGTTTCTAGTGTTCTAAGGGGATTGATCCTAACTAGGGTCCTCTTGATTCTCATTTAAGCACTTTGCAGGTTAAAGGGATTGCTGTGAAGGCATACCAGTTGGAAGTCTTGGCAGATTTGGAAAACATGCCAGATAAGCATAGGGTTAAGGTGGAGGTGGCTGAAGTGGAGGATTCCAAGGTTGAGGGTTGAGGAGTCCCTGGTCAAAATTTTGTTTCGAATGTCGAGCCTCCTGTCAATTGGGATGAGGTCAATATGGGTATGTTTTGTAGGATGGCTGAGGATGGAATGTGTAACTTGATTTCTATGGTGAAATGGATGTTCTTAGAAGTTAAGGAGCTCAATGTCTAGGTAAAGAATTGGTAGGATGTTTGTGTGGCGATGGTCCATAACAATCAAAAGGAATGGGAGATTAAAGGTAAGGTTAAAACCATGAATGCAATGCTTGATAAACTGGTTGTAGATGCTGATCGCCTTGGTATTACTCATGAGGAGAGGATTTCCTCTTTGGAAATGGTAGTTCATAAGACTTTGCAGGAAAGATTTGTTAACATAGAGGACAAAATTGGTAAGTTGTCGGAAGATTTGAAGACTATGGTGAACATTAGCAATAATTCCTTGAAGTCGACTTCTAAGGGACTTTCGGTTTTATATGAGAAAGCCTTGAAATGGATAGGTAAACCCCTGGAGCTGGGTGAAATTGAGAAAGCAATAGAGGATGTGAATTGCTTGAACTTGGTGGAAAAGAATGTGGATCCTACTCCAGGAATGGAAAATGGATGCTGGCCCATGTTTGAGGACGAGGAGCAAGACCAAGAAGTAGACTACCATATCGTTTGATGAGCTCAAAGATGTTATGGAGATGCACGAGGGGGTCATTGAGGAAAAATTGACCTCGATTAATGCTTTGGAAAATATGTTGTAGCTGTGCTGACTCTTTTGCTCGATCAGCCTAGCTGTTGATGTTTTTGTTGTTGGGTTGCTAACGAGTTTCTTTGTTTATTTCTATTGTCAACATTTTGGTTTTTTGGGCTGCGGGTTCTCTAGGCTTAGTCTTTATTGTAGCTATTTGTCTTTGTAAAGGGTTTCAGGGCCCCTTCAAAACTTGCTTATCCTTATCAAAAACATTGATGAAAACATAATGAAAACTATATTTTTGTCAAATCTTGTAGTTGCAAATGTTAGATGATAGATATTTATTTGAAGTGTGAGAGATTACAACAGACACATGAATTATTTGATAAATACCTCAAAAAATGTGGGTTCATCGAATGTCATGATTGTGATATATGCATAAAATAGTGTTCTTCATGAGGCTTTAAGGATTTTTGATAAAATGATCTAATTAAATGTGATCTCATGGAATGTGAATTGCCGTAAACTTGCACAGAATGGTCTAGTTGAAAAGGCCTTGAAAATTTTAGTCAAATGCAACTAGGACGTATATAACCAATATTCATAACATTTGCTAGCAACCTCCAAGTCTATACAAAAATGACCATTTGTAATATGGTATAGACACCCATCAAATAATAATGAAAAGGGGTATTTTTATCTAACATAGTAGCTACAAATACCCTAATACATATGTATCCAAACAAAATATGTATGACCTCCTATATCTTCAATAGGATATTGAACTCTTTGACGATACTCAACTCCAAGCATGAAATACAATAAAAAAATTTGTTTTATCATAAAATTCTAAGAACAAAAAAATGCACCAAAGTTATGGTCACAAGAAAATTTTGGTTTTGAGTATGTCATATGATTTACTTCTATTATTTTTTAATGATATATGAAATTCATTTTCTTAGTAATTTTATTTAAATCCACTTTTTTTTAATTGGACATATTTTTTCAAAAACTAGGGAGTGTTTGATGTTGCATTCATTCTTTCAACCATCTCTCATTGAGCACTCTTTATCTTAAAATTCTATTTATTTTTTATTTGAGTGTATAGTGAGAAAATGATCTTATTGTTCACCATGAATTAATAAATGAATATAATTTGTTTAAAAATTATTAGTGCTATTTTTAACAAAATAGTATACTTAATAAAAATTTATAAAAGCCAATCATGATTAGATATTATATACAATATATAATAAATTTTGTGTTCATGTATTTCTTAAATAAAAAAATTAAAAAAATACTAGTATAGATATCTTAAGTACACTTATTAAAAGACACTTAGAGATATTTATTGATATTTAAAAAAAATAGATATATTGAATTTATAATTTTAACAAATTCTAATTTTTTTATTTCTTAAAATATATATTTTTTCTTTTTTCTTTCTTTTTTTAATTGAGAAACTATCTTCTTATAATTTTAAAAAAGTTAAAGTAAAACAAAATAAATTATTTAATTCTTATATATAATTATAATATCGTTTTATTTATTACAACCTTTAATCTTTTTTTTTTTAAACCTGGTTGTATATTCTTTTTATTTTTATTTTTAATTTTTAATTTTCTTATTTCATTTTCATATATATATATATATATTATTAAATATCAATCTTATAATAAATATTAATGCTTTAGCATGTAAATAGACAATAAATTTAAATAAAAATAAAAGATTTTATTAATGTTATTATATGTCATTTATTGTAAAATATTTTTTATATAAAAATAACTATAAATAAATAAAAATCTTAAATTGATATATTTTGATATTTTTTATAATTTAAAAAAAAATATTTATACTGCTTTCATCTTATAATTATTTATAAAAAATATATTAATATAAATTCATTCTTAAAGACATTAAGATAATTATGTATAATAATTTATCAATATAAAGTCGTAAGTTGTAACCAAGAAACAAACATGGGCGCTTTTATTTCCTCATGAGCGAAATTGTATTTGCATTTATGTTTATTTGCTGACGAGGGAAGAGGAGATATTTCAGGGTTTGACAAGATATTTCAGGGTTTTCTTCTGCTCTCTGTTAACCACATGAAGATGGAGATGAAGATGATGCACAACTTTAAATGGATACGCCCCCTCTTTAAACAGGTAACTTCTCCTCTTTCTACCAAACAATACAAAACCTCATCTCACCACAAAAGCACACAGGACAAATCCCCTCCTCACATCACGCACAAATTTAATGTTTTGCACTTCAATCAGTCCATTAGTGCCCTCTGTAAATCGGGAAACACAAACAAGGCCTGGGACCTTTTACATTCAGCCATAACTGAACGCCTTCCTCTCAATGTCGTATCCTTCAATGCACTTTTAGGTGGCCTTGGAAACTCTGGTGATCGCCGTAGAATCAACTCCCTTCTTGCTGAAATGAAAGAGATGGAAATACGTCCAGATGTTATCACCTATAATACCCTCATAAAGACTTTGTGTAAAGGGGATCATATTGAGGAAGCACTTGGGTTTTGCACAGAATGAGGCACGCTCATTGTTTTCCTGATATTGTTACATACAACACCCTAATTGATGGGATCTGCAAAAGAGGTAGAGTAGATGAAGCTCTTGTTTTATTTGCTGAGATGATACAATCTGGCATTTCTCCAAATATTATTTCATTGCAATACCCTAATTAATGGTCTCTGCAAGGTGGGCAGGGAAGATGAAGCTCTAAGGTTAGTAGCTAGAATGAAACATAGTTACTGCTCTCCAGATATTGTTACATATAACACCCTGATTGATGGTCTTTGCAAAGTAGAAAGAGTAGATGAAGCTCTAGGATTAGTAGCTAAAATGTTGCAAGACGGCCATTTTCTTAACACCTACACATATACTTGCCTGATAGATGGCTTTTACAAGGCTGGAAAAATGGACAAAGCCTACAATCTGTTTGTACAAATGATGGAGTTTGGTCCTTTTCCCAATGAAGTGACATATAGCGCAGTTATTGATGGACTGTGCAAAGATGGTAGGATGGACAAGGCTTGGGATTGTTTCCATGACATGTCCAAAAAGGGTTTACATCCAAATGTAATTACTTATAGTTCTTTGATATGCGGCCTATGTGAATTACATGAGGTGGAAAAAGCTCAAAAGTTGTTCAAAGAGATGCTAGGGAAAGGCTGCTACCCAGATGTTGTTACCTACAGCATTCTAATTCGTCGTTTATGTCAGAGTAACAGGGAAAATGAAGCATTTACACTTCTTTCTGAGATGGAAAACAGGGGATATCTCCCTGATGTCATTACATACAATACTTTGATATCTGCATTCTGTAGAACAGGAGACATGAACATGGTAGGAAAGATGTTAGAGGAGATGGCAACAAGGGATTTGAAGCCTAATGAAGTGACATACAACACAGTCATTGATGGTCTGTGCAAGGCAGGAGATCTTTCTAGAGCACATTCACTCATGAATAAGATGCTAGATGAAGGCTTGACTCCTGATGTAGTCACTTATAGCTGTCTGATTGATGCCCATTGCAAAATTGGTGAAATAGATAAGGCCTTGAAGTATTTTGCAAACATGAAGGTGGTTGATATTGTCCCAGATGTTCAAACCTATAGTATATTGATTGACTTTTTTTGCAAAGAAAACAAACTTGATATGGCTTTCTCAATGCTGAAGGAGATGAGAACAAAGGATTTGTTTCCAAACGTTGTCACATACCATATATTATTCTGCACTCTCCGGAAAAGACAGGACCTTGAAAACACTCTTTTGTTGATGGATCAAATGAAGAAAGAAGGTTGTGCCCCATGTGATGCAATTGTCCGGAAACTTGACTGGCTGGTTGAAGTTGGTCAAATGAAAAAATTAAGGGACTTTGTAAATGATGATTACTAGCCAGCATAGTTCTCATTCCTTGATGAGTACTAGCCATATCAAAATCGCTCTTGGATGTATATTTTCCCAAGTCTAAAAATTGATATTTATGCATTCATTTCAGTGTTATGTATTATGTATAGAACCATTCTTTTGTGTAATGACAGGAAAGTTACTTTGATAGTTTGGATTGAAGCATAATTGGGTGGTTCCTTTCTATTATTGAAGATTACTTTTTTCCAATCAACAATTTTAAACATTTATGTAGTTTTCTACATAGTATAAAATATTTTACGCTTAGCATAACAAATGTTAACTTGAAAAGATAGCTGTAAGGGTGTCTGTCACATTCCGAGTTGTCATTTTCTGATATCGTGAAATGAGGCCAAAATATAAGAAACCATATTGGAGCTAAAATATGAGTTGTGGCAATCCAAAACATTAAACTCTATGCTGACTTTGTAATAACAAGTCTGCAAAACTAAAATGATCTAACAGTATAAACCAGATCATCCAAAAAATTTATATTTCCTGCCAAGGCTGGATTATCTTCGTGCTCTTATTCACCTAGACTGTGATTGACAGATCAGAGTGATTTTGGTATTTTTATCTCATTCTTCTAAAATTTAACAAACAATATTATCTCTTGTATTATGGAGATTCTATTTTCTTATTGTCTGAAATACACTACTTAAATTGGGGATTTTTAAGCTATTACAATGCGAACTTTCTGAATATGGTTTCTCGACTGGTAACTATTGAGCTGCTTTCTCATCGATATTTTGTCTGCCCTAGATTTTTTTATTCTTTTCATTGACAAATGAATCAGGGATATAATAATTTTGTCAATTGCTCTGCATTTTCCGTCTCTAAACTTGTTAGAATCAATGTCTTCTACAATCGAAAAATCTTAATAGTGAAGGAGAAAGATAAATGTCTACGACTAGAGAGAATCATTCACATCTAAGTTTATTCAGTCGTTCATACTTATTTTTCTGATTCTTCCCAAACATTTTCGATGCAATTTGACTTTCACTCACTAAAAATTTCCAAAGAAAAGAAGTTTATTTCAATGTTGAGATTTGAGTGCTAGCTGATTTAGAGAAAAATCATAAAACTCCATTCCATAAAAGTTTTTTTTATGAGTGCCAAGACAATTATTTGATGCCAATTGATTTAGGGAAAAATATGAAACCTCGTTCTATAAAAGTTTTATTATGAGTGCCAAAACAATTATCAGGGGTCTATAGTTAGGTGAAAGCCCACTTGTGTGTGATTGTTGGCCAACGAATTAGAGCTTGTGGTAGGCTAATAAGCCATGGCTTGCCTAGTCTAGTGAAAGCTCATTTGTATGCAATTGTTGGAAAATGAATTAGAGATTGTGGTAGGTTGCTAAATTGTGGGATGCCAATGAGACATTCTTGCTTATATCAAAGAGCAAGAGGAAATAAACAAAACAACCAAGAAATTGAGATCAAGAGATTGATATTTTGGCCAATAAAGGATCTTGCAGGTCACTTATAAGGGAGATCAAAGATTGTGATATGCTAATAAAGAATTAGTTTCCAAAGAGACATTCTTATATCAAAGAGCAACATGAAGTAGGCAATGTTGGTGTGAATAAGGTATTTTACCTATCTAGTCCACTAGTAGGTCATCTACACATGTTAAGTTTACTTAGGTCCTAGAGAATCTTTCTAGAAGTCTTAGGTGTCATGTGATCTCATCTTATATTAACATTTAATTCTAGTGTTCTAGGCCATTTAATAATTGTTGAGGTAATTGTCTCATTGTACAAGGATTAAGACACATGTCATGATCATGTAATTGTCTCTCAATCTAATTCGGAGATGGTCCTATTTGATTTTATTTATTTATTTATGATGTAGACACATCTTTGTTAATAAGGCAATATTGCATTACAAAAAATAATGACCATTAGTTCATAATTTCATTAGTTGAATAAACTTGGAACTACTGGCATTTCTTCTTTATCAATTTCTTGATTGAAGAGTACAAATCATTTCTTTTAATAATTTGTTGGAGTCACTCAAAGTCCTCTACCATCATAATCCATCACTTGATGTTATTAATTGGTTATAACAACTCTACCATCATGAGAGTTAGTCAAACCAAATGAAAAAGTTTAGTAACAACCATATAGTTGAGTTCATGCCATGTTTCTACAAAGGGATATGGTGGCAAAGAGAGAAAATGAGATGTTTTGAAGCGGGGTTTGGGTAAAGAAGAATAATCTAAAAGTAAACTAAGAGAATTGATTCAATTTATGGTTGTATGTAATTGATTTCATTTCAAATGAAATTTGGGGGAAATCAAAAATATTTTTTTTTATTGGGTGCAAATGTTTTGATAATCATGGATAAGTAGCTACAACTCATTGTTTTAGTTGAAGAATAGAATATTAAGGCTCTTCTTTAATTGATGTAGGGGTATCGTACATGGACCACAAGTAGCCCCATTTTCTACCACAATTGATATCTTGAATTATGCTACATGTTTTAGCAATCATTCAACCATCTACCAATCACATAGAATAAATGAGTTTAGATTCTACCTAGGCCACTCCTATTAATAAATGCATTTATTTTGGTGCTTAGATAAGGATTTGGGCACTATTTTGGAACCCATACACATTAGGGGAAGAATCTAGAATGCCTCACTTGGAAAGATTTTATGTTCGCGAAGAGTTTTTGAGAAGAGAGAGTGTCATGAGAAAAGAGATGGTGAAGAAATAGCCACCACTCTAGAAACATTTGAGTTTTTCCTTTTAGTAGGAAAAAAAAAGTGTGGAAGAAGAAATGAGAGAATTATTACATGTAGGAATGGGAAGGGAAAGGTACTAGAGAGAGAACAATAAGGGGAGGTGTGTGAAATAAAGAGGAAAGACAAAGATGATATCATGAGTGGTCATATAGGAGAAGAAAGAAAAAATTATCTCAACAAGTAGGCCTTCAATCTAAAATGATGGGGTTTATCTTTATGCTACAAGAACAGAAGCGACCACATTTCCAAGAGTTTGATTCTTTATTCACAAGTGAGGAGAACATGAAGTACAAGAAACATCCAATAGGATAATTTGGATGAAAAATGAGACATGAAAAGGTGAATATCCCAATGCAGGCCATGAGTAGGAAAGAATACAAGAAGTACTCATGTGTGTTTTGACACAAGACAAGAGATATCATCACTTGGAGTTTGTGTGGGCATATATAGAGTGGAACAAAAGCTTCAAATGAGGGAGGGATTTGAGAGTTTTGGTCATGAAAGTTGTAAGCACTTGATGAAAAATAAAGCTACATGAAGAGAGATTGGTTGTCAGTGGGAGCTTCATGCTCAAAGAAAGGGAGAGATGTTCTATATGAAGAAGAAGAAGAGTACTCATATGCTATTGTGAGCAAGGTAATATATAATCTCTTCTATTTTGTAATATAGTAGTTACATATAAATGCTTGCAAGTTGTATAAATGAATGAATGGTTATTTTGTTTATCTCTCAAAGTAAAGGTTGGGAGTCAGTGTTGATGCCTAATGAAGGGTTTCGTTCCCCCTTATTCTAATACTTATTTAGTTTTGGTTTGGTGAATTATATGTGTGTGTGCTTTTGTTGCTCACAATAGTAGGTTTAAGCATATAGTTTATGTTGAGTGACTTGTAACAATTGAAGAAGAAGGAATCATGTGTAGATCACTTGCAACAATTATAGTGTGAGGTGTTAAGCCACACATAAACCAAAAATGGATTGGCCCCAAAGAGGCTAGTATATAGCACAATGGTAGAGCATTCTAGCACCAAATAGAAGGTCCTAGGTTTGAGTGCTAGCTTGTTGCTAAGTTTCTCAACCACAACTTGAGGATTGAGTTTGAGAAAAGTGATGATAATAAGATATGAATCATCTATGATAAATATAAAATTTCAAAGATTGTTGCAAGTGACTATAATAGAGGTATAAGGAATGTAATGAATGAGTGTTGATATAATGAATATAAGGGATTCTGGATTCTAATTTATCTTGGGTGTGTATGCTAGTTTATTCTAATTTACAACTAATTTTAGATCTAGAATACCTTCTTGTGTTGCCTCAATAGGACCAACTCTGAGGTTATAGACTACAACTAGCAGAGATCTTTTGGGTATAGAACTCCAACATGTATCCCTCAAATTTCTAACATTGGTTCCATTTTTTGGGGCCTTGGTTAGGCTTTGTTGAGGCTTATTGGTTTTTTTTTTTTCAAATTTTAAAACTTCTACTGGATCAAGACACAAACAATAGATGAAAAAATAGATATAACCAATCAAAATTCCATCTTGACATCTACCCTGTGAGATGGGGTCAGGCACTAAGGGGATTGGAAATGGAAATGGGAAAAAGTTTGAAGAGACCTATGAAAAGGTGTGGCAATTAATAAAAAATACTACATAACTATCATGTGACACAATATAAGAGTAATGCAATCCCAAATCTTAAACACCCATGGCCAAAATATATAAAGGAAATTCACAAGAGATTAAGGCGAAAATTGACTTACAAAGAAAAGAGAAAATGACCAACCCTAATGGAGAGGAGACGCGACATAGAAAAGTATCAAAAAGAGAAGAAAGATATAGAAGAAGAATTAAATTAACAACAAATTCAAGGTTAGAGCATACCATTGGGGGTGCTTCTAAGCATGTCGATGTGGGTGTTTTTGTCAAAAGAGGAAAAGATAGTATAAAGAAGGAGAAAACACTAGAGAAGATAAGTTTGTTGTTAAAAAGAACTGGGAAGCTTTCAAATAGTTTCAAAAAAGTTAATGCATAATCAAGAAACCAAAATCTTTTCAATAGAGGAAAGTTGTAGCACAAAGACTCCTACTTTGTTGGAACCTTCATTAAAACCTAAGAACAAGCTAGACTTAGACGAAATAACAATTAAACTAGATGAAATTTTTAAAGAGTTCCTACAAACTTTGAACAAAATTCTATTAGTGAATGATGATTATTTAGAAAAGGTAATTAACAAAAGCATAAGTAAATTAATAAAGAAGGAAGCAAAAAATAAAAGGGAAGATAAAAACATGGGCAAGGAAACTAGGCCATTAACTAATCAAATATCATTTACTAACAAAGATATAAAAATAGATTATGAAGATTCACAACCCTCGTATCGAGATTCATCCCCATTAAGGTCTAAAGGAAGTAGAGTTGTAGCACAAGAGTTACAAAATCAAAGAAAAGAAAAGAAAGAATAGAAGCAAGAGAATAAAGAAGGAAGTAAAGAGCAGGACACCCCTTGGTGTGAGATATTAGGAGAAGGTTATTTTTATATTAAACTTGCAAGAGATAAAGGAAGAGAAAATAAGTCCCAAAATAATATTAAGAAGGAAACTAAACCAACACCCAAACCTAGGAAAACACAAAATCCAAAACAAGGGCCAGACATCATGGATACCATAGTAAAAAATCCCTACTTTTGGAACATATACTACCAATGCCCTAGAACACATGTATTCCTTCTAGAGTTCATATGGGGAAAAATTAGGGAAAGATGAAGATAAGAACAAGTTATTAGACTTTGTAGGATCATTGAGGAAAGAAGAATTGGAATGATACATGAACTACCCACAACATAAAACCACATGGGAAAAAGTAAGAAAATAATTATTAGCCAACTTTGGGACATCGAAACTTCCAAAGGAAAGTGTTACCCAAATTAGAAACTTGACATAAGGAGAGTATGAATCGGTCAAAAACTATGACAAAAAGTTCAAAGAAGTATTCAAAAAATTGGAGGAACCCTTGACAAAAAAGCAAAAGCTAGAATGGTTCATTTTTGGATTGCATAAGGACATTGGAGCTAGATTAGATGGTATAATATTTGGTAAGTATACTGATCTAATCACTATGACATACCCTATTGAAGGTCAACCATGGAGGAAATTGGAAAAAGATAAGTGTTGAAATCCTTGAAGATTTATAGTTGAAAGTTTAAAAGTTGGTCATACAACAAGAAACCAAGGCTAGTGAACCTAGCCGACCTTGCAAAATTTGGTGCACATATTGTGATTGAGAAAAGCACATATAGAACAAATGCTCTAAGGATAGAGTGGATAAGACATTGACTGTGGTGAAAATAATAAAACCCAACTTCATGTATTGTGCTATTTGTCAAGGATGGGATATACATTTAACAAAAGATTGTCCAAAGAACAGACCTCCAATCTGAAACAAAGGAAACCAAGGGAATTATAAAACTCAATGATGCTACAACCACAATTATAATATAGATGAAAATTGTGATATCGAATACCATATACCACCTTGGAAAGATAATTGAAATGCATGTGTTGTGCAAAACAATCAACAATTGGGTTATTAGGAGGACAATAAATAATTTAGTTATAGAGGTAGAGGAATAGGTTGGACTAGCAGAAGAAGAAATGATGCAAACTACTTTGACTATGGAAAAATTGGTCATTATGCCTCCGAATGTTGGGTAGAGAAGAAATTGAAATGCACTTTCTATGGGCAAGATGATGACACAATGTTTCAATGTGAAGTTGATAGGACATTCTATCAAAATCGAGAGGATATTCAACCATCTTGGAGTGATGAGTTAAAATGAGAGGTGCAAGAGTAATCCAAAAAGTATCACAATAGGGAGAACTAGAGGTTGTCATCATATGGATGTATGGACTTCGAACACTTCTACAAAATAGCACTCTAGAGAAGGAATAATTGTAGACAACAACAACAAAATAAAACCGGAGGGAAGAAGAAATCAAATGTTGTCACTAGGAAAGGTATCAATGCCGATAAAACTAAACAAATGCTTCCAACCTAATAAAAGGAAAGATGACAAGGTGGTAAAATAGGCTAAACAAGACATAATACAACAACAACATGAAGAAGTAGGTCACTTTACAAAGAAAGAAGTTAGAATGCTCAAAGACCTTGCATCCTTGGCTAGATAAAAATATTTAATGGGCTAAAGCAATGGGGAAAATACTGGAACAAACAAAAGTAGGTCAATAAGTTATTAGAGGACCAAAATTGGAAGAATGGTCCATTGTTGATAAATGTACAATTGAATGATCATAAAGTCAAATATGTCATGGTAGACTTAGGAGCTGATCTAAATATCATTCCATCCACCACATGGGAAAAATTAGGGAGACCTAAGCTTGTAAATACACCAATGAGAATAATTCTTGCTAATGGTTCCAAAATGCAAACCTTGTGAACTTGGGAGAATATTGAAGTGAATGTTAAAGGGATAAAACAATTGGTTGATTTTGAAGTCCTTGAAATGAAAGATCCATTTAATACTTTCCGGGCTTTACTTGGACTAAGATGGTTTATCAATGCCAATAATATAGTGGAATCTTAGATTAAAATAATTAGAGATTGAAAACATGTACATGATATTTAAGTCTAACTAATTCAAAAGGAAGGAACAATTAGTTGATTACTAATTACTAATTAAAAAAATTAAATAAATTTAAGTAAATTTTTAATTATTACTGTTATCTCCAAAATTGCACCCTTGCTAAGTTGCAAAACTTAGCATTTTGGAGAAACATGAGAACATTCCTAGGCTTGTGGGTTGCCTAAACTTGGAATGGACCTCCAGAGAAGGTTGGCTCCTAAGGTACTCACCTAATCTACTTGTTGGGAAAAGGGTAAGCAGACAACATGAAATGAAACTAAACTCCTATGGTGATGCACCTAAACGCTATCTAAAACATGTAAAGCTACTTATACACATAGTTTCAATCAACAACAAGCTTAACATGCACAACTCAAATATTTATATGATTTGCATAAATATAATTTCATAAGAAGGACCTAATGCATACAATCCTAGAAGGAAAAAATTATTTTCATAAGTTGAATCAATTGCATCTAACACAACTTATAACCTACAAATACATATACTTTTTGTAAAATGGTGCTATTAATGAGACACAAACACAAGGAATGAGGAAAATTCGCAAGTAATTGTATCAATCACTCAAATGCACACAATAGAGAAGAATATTAAGAAGGAAAAATTACTTATCTTCATTGATCTACAAGTTGTAAATTGCTATACAAGTCTATAAAAGAGTTACAATACTGTCTCCTTCTGAAAGAAAACTCCAAAAATGAGTTACAATATTGCTAGAAAAGGAAAGGACTAACTTCAAAATTGATGTTTTACGTTACTTATGCTTTTTTGAAGCTTTCCCCACACATATACTTCTAGAAGCTTCTTGGTCATGTATAACAAAAAACCCTAAAAATAGACCCCAAAACCCCTCCAAAATGACCCCAAAGTGAAGAAAATTCAAGCCTTTTCCTTACCCATCATAAAAGCATGAGAAACTACTCCTTATACTCTCATTCCCTCCAAAATCCTAGTCAAAAACAACCCACATACTTTCCACATGTTTGGCACAAGTCATCATTATTTAACCATGTCTCCAAACTGTTTTGACTCATACTTTTGGTGTGTTCAACAAACCTCTATCTTGCATATACAAAACACTAATAAAGTGATTTATAATAACATCAATTAAATAATGTTTTTTACATTTCATCAATTTTGCATTTAAGCAACACTTAACTAAGTAATTTATAACAATATCACTTAGCCAAATGTTTTACATCTCAAAGTGAATGCAAAATAACACTTATAGCTCGAACCATGCAAGAAGTCAAAAGAAAAAAATTATAAGTCCTAAAGGACTCCTAAGTTTGACATATACAAGGGGACATACATGAATGCACTAGGAAGTGAACTAAGCATGGGGTATTAGTTTGCATTTGCAAAAATTAAAATGAAAGGAAAAAATGCCTTTGAGATATGTTGGCCAACTTAGGGTTTCAGAACCCTAACTCAAAGCCACGGGCAAAGCATTCACCATTTCATTTTTCACTTTGCACTTTCTAGATAGATGAGAGTCGTCGACATAGGGTTTTACTTGGAGCTTTATGGAGGATCTTTCATGGTGGATTTTGGAAAAAAAGAGGCTTCTCCAACAGATTTATGAGCACAATCAACAAAAAAAGCTTAGGTGAGGTCTTTATGAAGGAAATTTCTACATTTTCTTTTCATTTTTTGAGAATATAAGCTCATTTTGAGCTCTATTACTTTGTTTCCATGCTTCACTCATATCAATAGCTTGCAGATTTTAACAAAAATGCCACAGGTTGTGGCTATATTTCCATTTTCTCAGAGTATTGGTTTCTAGGTCCCCTATTTTGTTTCATGGCCGAGGTTTTTGTTTATCTTGCCATTTTTCTTCACAGATTTCTATAGGCACTCGAGGATTTTAAAGAATTTTGCACTCCTCTATTTATCTCGAGTTACCTTTCTTTTACTTGCTAAAAACTTTGACCTCCATACTTCTTTAGTCTCCCTCTCAAGAGCTTTCAAGGGTTTTAACATTTACATTTTCTTATAAAAAATGAAGAAAAAGTCTTCATCTTCAGGCATGACCCCCGTATTCCTTTCTATTGATTTCTAAACATGGGTATCTTCTTTATTCCTTGTGATGCCATGTAGTAGTGGTCAGTGGTGTCATAATCACGTTGTTGTGAAAAAATCGTACAATACCAAATAGGAAAGATATGTTATGAGATACCGAATAGTTGAAACAAGAGTTATCTCGATTGACTGTTTCACAAGAAAATGTTGCCCCGTGAAAGAAAAGTAGGTTTGCTATATGATTCAAAACCATTGCAAAGTACGTGTAATGATTCAAAACCCTTGTAGTAGTGGTCAGCGGTGTCATTATCACCTTGCTATGAAAAAATCGTGCAAGACCATAATATGAAAGATAGTCTATGAGATATTGGATAGTTGAAACAAGAGTTATCTCAGTCGACTGTTTCACAAGAAAATGCTACCCCATGAAAGAAAAATAGGTTTGCTAAATGATTCAAAACCCTTTCACAGTACGGGTATAACTCAAAGACTCTACAAATCTTTTCCTTTCCTTCATGAATACTACCCTTATGTACTCTGGAAACCCTCTACTAGCACGCCACTGTCATATTGGATTTGAGTTCATCACTATCTATTTAATGGAAACACATGCTTGTCCCTTGTTGCTACTCATACATTGATTCTTTTTGGTTTCAACACTGCCCTTGTGGTTGATCATGATTTCCATTTCAAAACCTCGAGTATTTAGACTCACTATCCATTAATGGTGACTTCAAGGACCTCCATAAAGGTCACATCATACTTTCCCTCTATTCATAAACATTGTCTTTGCTCACTGTTAATATATTCATATATGCCATATTGACTATCTTCTATACACCATTGATGCCCAAGGGTTTCAAAACAATAATGACAAGATTGGGGCTGTAGATATTTTTGCACTCCTTCCCTCTTCATTGAGTTGACATGATAAACTTAATCCTCATAGATGATTCCAGGTGTCAATAAACAATCTCACTTACCATTTGGATGCATAGGGGTGCCTCCTAACATTATATGCCATGTTCACTGCTCAGTAATTTCAATTTACCCATCTACCATTGGTAGGCCTGTACACTCATGTTTGATGACTTCACCTTGTATTTGAGTCTTGGAAAGCTCCTTCAGTCTTGTTTGCATGATCCTTTTCTACCATAGTCTCTAAATTTATTGCTTCTCCTATTTGCACTTCTTCAAGTGGATCAAGATTGCGTTAGATTACTCCTTTAAACACTATTGACTTCAGAAGGATGATGTTGAATTTGGATTCGAGGTCATGTAACGCCCGCCGTGCAAGCCCCAAAGAACAAACAACTAAAGAACGCAAATATTTTTTTTTATTTTTTTTAAAGCAAAACAAATAATCGACATACTAAATATTAAATGACCATATACATACACATATACTTCATTTCATTCTAATACAAACAACATAATCAACTATGTCCTTTGGGGCCCATGAGGTCACATTGAAATAGACATTACTAGACATCAACTCATAAGATATCAAAAGGAACTATAAATGACAACATTAGATATATATATACATAGATTCCATCACAAGATAAAACCATGAGAAATTACATAGCCAAATAAAGTTACAAAGTAGATAACTACATTACAACATCTTTCAAATTTTACATCATATCAATATAGTTACATCATGATTCCCAAACATGTGGGAAGAATACAATATACAAGATTATCCAAAATACAAGGAGATCATCTGGAATAAATCTTCAACTGGATGAGACTGAAGCCAACGAACGCTGATGGGGAACCCAACGGTGTGCGGAGCACGTTCCACCCGACCACCCCCGTGCTAAGAGGTGACAGAGAAGTAACTCCGACCAAGAATGACAACTGACCAAGACTGACGAACAAGTATACAAAAAGTACCAACATAGCCATAACACAATACTCCAAATTGCAAGAAAACAAACAATAACATCATGTGATAATACCATAAGAGTACAAGATCATGAATAACAATGAGATCATATAAAACCGCAAAGTACATCAAGATGTATTAAGACAATAATTCATAAATCAATATAAATCCAATTAACCACAATCCAATCCAACTCCCATAACCCCCTTCCAGAGGAACACAATAAAATAAAACACATGGGCAACTAGGGGAGAGTGTCATCGCATAGTCCTACATGGGTTATCCTGGCTCTTCCTCCCAACTGGAGGCGCTGGCCCCCATCTATGGCTATCCTTGGCCCTTCCTCCCAACTAGAGGCGCCGGCCCATAGGGTGACTCATGCGGAGCTATAGACCTCTCATGAAGACGAGGTCACGACCTTGCCAACCATGGCCTTCTTAGCCTTCCATTAGTCTGCGAAAGCACTAATGAAGACGAGGCATCCATTTTTTTTAATCTTATAATGATATTACTACCCAACCCTCCTAAATTAATTATTAGGTTTTCACTTGTTTACTAACTCACTCGTGGGTTATCCTGAGCCCTTCCCCTTAAACGGGGCGCAGGCCCCCACGAGGAGCCACTCTCCCTAGAGACCCAACCAAAACCAGAAAGAAACAGGGGTTGTACCATTCCAATCATGAACACCAAATATAACCACAAAATATTACACGAGGCATAACTCATCTCGCAACTTAAATACCACAACATAATCTCAAAATTCGGTACACCCCACATATAACACATAACTTAACATAACTCAAGATGAAAGGATATCAATTCAATAAAATCTTGATCCTCTGGAAGACTAAAGTGTTAACACAAAAAGGGTTCCCACATCAATGAATTAACAGTGTCCTGAACCCAACAATCCAACAAAACTCAATATCAAGAACAAAAATAAAAGAAACAACTTATTTAATTTCAAAAATAGATTCCATAACAATTTCATTCCTAAAATGATGTCATATAATCATAAATTGATTTTGTTACTAAATTATCCTCTCAAAGTTTACAATTTAACAAAACAATAATAAAAATAAAAAAATAGATTTCTTTCTATATTAATATTATTTCCATTATAATAGATTCTGCTTTATTTTAATCAGAAAAGAAACAGAATATTGCCTGGCAAAGTTAAATGGTTACAACAACTGTTATATCAGTGCAATCAGAATAAATGAATTAATAACTAAATATATAAATGAATTACAACAACTGTTATATCATTGCAATCATAATAAATGAATTAATAATTAAATATATATACGAATATAAATATACATATATATATCTATATATATATATAAATATACATATATATCTATATATATATATATAAACATACATATATATATAAATATATATATATATATATATACATATATCTATATATATATAAACATATATATATATATATATAACTTTATTAAAGTAGATGCGCACAGCAAATAGAAATTCGCGTTTTATTTTAAAAACAAAATTTTAAATACATACAAATTTAAATGGGGAGTTTTAATCCCAATACACGGGCACGGGTGAATACGCTCGGCCGTGGGCACTCTACGGACTGCTCACGACAGTCCACAGACTGTCACACGGTACCCTCGGCGGTGTGGTGGGTACGGCCAAGGCCGAACCACCACACAACCACAATATATAAATATAAAATCAACACAGAATTCTATGAACAGTGCGATGGAAAATAAATTAACGAGTTTCAAAATTTTCTAATTTCCATTCAATGTTTTCACACATATTTTTATATAGGCGTATACATATATATATATATATACAGAAATCTGAACATTTGAATTCAGGGAAAAATAATTACTGTTCTCTGAACAGGAGAAATAATTTGAAACATACACGCATATCGAGAATATTATAATCCCCGAAATCCATGGGAAGGAAATTGCTTTTTAAACATATATATATATATATATATATATATATATATATATTATTTTTAAAACGAAACAACAACAACTGTTCATTTCCAGATTTCAAACAAAACCCCCCTTTCAATAAACAACCCAAAACCCCACATAAATTCTATTTTTACAATTAACAATTCCCATCCCTGGTTAAATTTTCATTGAAGAATTAATAACCCCCAACAAATTTCTTTCACAATATTTGATTTCCAACCCTATGAAAATTTCATACATAGGGAAAACAGTTTTCTATTTTATTTGGTACTACAGAAAACAATAAATTGAGAAGGAAGGAACCTGGCGTCCTGTGTTTGGAGAAGATTTGTAGAAGCTTAATCCCTCTCACAGAGCCAACTCCTCACTGCCGATTGTTCCAGCAACAGATTCCCCAAATCCTCCTTCAAACCCAACCTTCTTCTTTTTTTTTTTTTATGATTTCTCCAGCAAACAGAACAAGAATACAGCATTGAACATAATGTTTTCTCCAGAATTCTAACAACTCCCTCTCAAACAAAGAAAATCCCTTATGAAAATCCATGCCCAGAAAACCCTTTCAATTTCCTCTTCGCGTGAATACCAGAGGTCACATTTCAGGAAATAAATCAAAAATAATTCCTTTTTGCTGCTTCTTTTCATATTTCCTTTTCATTTTCTTTTATCATACATTTAAACTAAATAAATTTAAATCCACAAAAATGAACTTTTATTTATAATATACATATATATTCATTTTCTCCACATTACTTTATTTAATAATTAGTTTCATATTAAAATAATTAAAATCACCCATTTGAAAAATAAATGCAATATTTTAACCACTACTACTAATATTTATCCATTGCCTTATTTAATTATTATTTTATGATTTTATTAATTACTTAATTATTTAAATCACAACAATAAACCATACACCACATTAAATAAATCATAAAATCACAATAACATACAAAGACCAATGCAACAACACAAATGAATATGACTAAAACGCACAAACCAAGAAGGTACAAGACTGTTGACACCTTGGAACGAAGTTACTTTTCATGTCACCTTTATCCAACTTCCTGCCGTTGGGTTGGTTCAATGCTCGCCTAGGCCTATCGAAATAGGTGGAATCGAGTCTTATTCCTACAAATCCTGCATCCAACAAGGTGATATCCAATATACATACATAAAATCAATTACAAAGCATTGTGAGAGGGATTTACAGTGTAGCAGGGCACTCGCGAATGAGTGATGCTACCTGTCCCCTCACCAAAACATATCATCATATAAAGCATTATAAATTTACATTAATTTGCATTAATATCATCAATTACTATTTTCTAATCTACTGCATTCCAAATAATTTCATCAATCGATCATAATAAAATATCATCATAATATCCATGGCATCATAAGAGTATATAATCAGTAACAGTCTAAGCTACCACAACATGATATCAACAGTACCATCAAAACCACAATGTGCCAAGAAAAAACCACAGAGAATGTCAAGAATCAAACAGTAACATGAGGGGTATTACATCCTCGCTCCCTAAAATTTGGCTTACTCCTTGAAGCCAGTAAAAAGATAAGGATAAGAATCCCTGATACGAGAGGCATCCTCCCAAGTAGGTGAAGCCTCATCATTTGGGTCCCACTGCACCCGCACCTGATCAATCTCTCTGCCTCTAAGGGTAAGTTGTCGACACTGAAGCACGGCCACGGGTTCGAGTGCCAGCTGCCCGTCCTCGACCTGAAGAGCATTCCAATCCAGAACATGAGTAACATCAGGAAAATAAGGTCTAAGAACAGAAACATGAAATACATCGTGGATCCGTGACAAACTGGGTGGCAAAGCTAAACAGTAAGCAATAGGTCCAATTCGCTCCAACACCTCAAAGGGTCCAACGAAGTGAGGTGCAAGCTTCGAACCCTTTCTGTAACGAATTGGGCTCTTCCGCGGGCGCACTCGAAGGAACACCCAATCACCAACTGCAAACTACCGATCAACTCTATGAGCGTCAGCATACTTCTTCTGTCTATCCTGGGCAGCTACAAGATGCTCCCGAATGCGAGACACCTGCTGCTCCATATCTCTAAGCATTTCGGGCTGAAGAAGCACCCTGTCCTCCAATCGATCCCAACTCAGAGGAGTACGACAAGGACAACCGTACAAAGCCTGAAAAGGAGCCATACCAATGGAACTATGGTACCCATTGTTATATGCAAACTCAACCAAATATAGATAGTCCTCCCAACGTGATTGCTGATCCATGACATACATGCGAAGCATATCCTCAAGCACCTGGTTAACTCTCTCAGTTTGACCATCAGTTTTAGGATGATAGGCAGAACTGAAATTCAACTTAGTTCCCAAAGACTGCTGCAAAGATGTCCACAATGTAGATGTGAATATCTGATCTCTGTCAAAAATGATCCTCCGTGGTATCCCATGCAATCTAACTATATCATTCATGAACACCTTAGCAACATAAGATGTCGTATACGAAGATCGAACAGGAGAAAAATGAGCTACCTTAGTCAATCTGTCAACTGTGACCATAATAGCATCATGCCGTCTAGATGACATAGGCAACCCAACAATGAAATCCATGGAAATAACATCCCATTTCCACTCCGGAACAAGGTGAGGCTGTAGCAATCCTGCTGGATGATGATGTTCAGCCTTCACTCTCTGACATTCAAGACATCGAGCCACAAAGTCGGCGATATCCCGCTTCATTCCTGACCAAAAGTAAAGCAAACACAAATCCGCATACATTTTCTTGACTCCAGGATGTGCTGCGTAAGGTGCCCGATGACCTTCTGTCAAAATCAAGGTACGAAGACCCTCAGAAGGAGGTACATACAACCGTCCAGAGAAACGCAAAGCACCATCCGAATCCAACGAATAACCAGCAAATTTCCCCTCCAAATCTCTACCTGATTCTACCTTAGCTTTCATCTCTGAATACCAACTATCTGAAGGAAGGGCTGCAAGAATCTGACTCTTCAAATCCACCTCAAGAGATATTGCAGAAACCTCATTCCTACGACGACTTAGAGCGTCAGCCACCAAATTTTCCTTACCCTGAATATACTTAACCTCAAAATCATATTCACACAAAAATTCCATCCACCTTCTCTGCCTTGCATTCAAATTCGGCTACGTGAAGATGTATTGCAAACTTCGATGATCTGTATGCAACTCAAACCGGTGCCCTAACAAAAAGTGCCTCCATCTCACAAGAGCATGAACAACTGCGGCCAATTCAAGGTCATGCGTGGGATAATTGAGTTCATGATCTTTTAGTTTCCGAGATTCATAGGCAATCACTCTCCCATCCTGCATCAACACAGCTCCAAGACCCTCCAACGAGGCATCAGTACAAACCACAAAATCACCTGAAGGATCCGGTACTGCCAAAATTGGAGCACTAGTCAGTTTCTCCTTAAGGGTTTGGAAAGCTAATTGACAATGCTCTGTCCAAAGAAATTTCTTTCCTTTCCTCTGAAGTGATGTGATAGGATGCGCAATCCTCGAAAAGCCCTGTACGAACCTCCGGTAATACCCAGCTAAACCCATGAAACTGCAAACTTCTGAGACATTAGTGGGCACGGGCCACTCCATGATAGCCTGGATTTTAGCAGGATCAACAGAAATTCCCTCACCAGAAATCACATGACCCAAATACTGAACTTCAGTCTTATAAAAGTCACACTTTGCCAGATTGGCATACAACTGGTTATCTCTTAAGCACTGCAAAACCTGTTTTAGGTGCACCTCATGTTCCTCCATAGACTTAGAATAAATAAAAATATCGTCAAGAAACACGAGGACGAACCTATCCAAGTAAGTTCAAAACACCCCATTCATTAGACTCATAAAGACTGAAGGTGCATTCGTTAACCCGAACGGCATCACTGTGAACTCGTAATGTCCGTACCGAGTACGAAATGCAGTTTTATGAATATCGGCCTCTACTATCCACAACTGATGATACCCTGATTTAAGGTCAATCTTGGAAAATACCTTTGCCCCTTTTATTTGATCAAAGAGGTCATCAATCCTAGGAAGGGGATAACGATTCTTTATTGTTACCTTGTTCAATTGATGGTAATCGATACAAAGGTGGAGAGACCCATCCTTCTTTTTGACAAAGATCACTGGTGCTCCCCAAGGAGATACACTAGGGCAGATAAACCCCTTAGCTAACAATTCTTCTAACTGCAGACGAAGCTCTTGAAGCTCCTGCGTGGTCATCCTGTAAGGAGCCCGAGAGATAGGCTCAGCCCCAGGCACCAAATCTATCCTGAAATCCACCTCTCGCTTAGGAGGCATACCTGGTATTTCACTAGGGAAAACATTAGAAAATTCTGCAAGAAGAGGGTAATCATTCAATGACACCTCACGACTATCCTCCGACTCAAGGTCACTAACCGATACTGCAAAAAGATGACAACCCTGACGAAAACACTTTTTTAACTGCATAGCTGAGATCATTCTCAAAGAAACAGGCCTCTGAACACCCACAATTTCCACCTCTTTACCAAAATCATCCACACACCGCACTGCTTTACGACGACAATCTAACAAAGCATGATGCGAGCTTAGCCAATCCATGCCCAAGACTACATCATATGAACCAAGTGGAAGAATTCTGAGATCCACCTTAGTCGACATTGCCCCTAACTCTAACCTACAACCTTGCACAAGCTCCTCAACCACAACCTTAGATCCTGAAGCTAAATCAACCTGCCACTTTTCGCTTTGCTTTATTGCCCCCAATTTACATCGCTCAACAACTAAAGGAGAGATAAAAGAATTAGATGCACCAGAATCAAAAAGTACTGAAATGTTAAACTTATGTAATGAACCTGTAGTCTCAATGATGGTGCTCTGATGATCCACCTGCTGATTATCCACTGTTGCGAAGACTCGGTGAGATCTCCCTGTGTCTCCCACTGTTGGCTCGGACATAGCTGGTTTCTGACTAAACTCTGAAGCGCTCTTTTGAGGACACATCCTAGCAATATGCCCCTGCTACCCACACGAGAAACATCCAGAACCTCGACCAAAACCTCTTCCCCCAGATGGAGCATTCGATTGCTGGAAGCTCCCACAACTAGGTGGAGACTGAAAACTCAAGGCAGGCTGCTCCTGACGTGCACGAATCCGGCTCCGATCTCTGTGAAACTGAAATTGACCACCCTGCTGAGAAGTAGCATTCTTGTGCTTTGGCTGAGAGTGCTACTGCTGACCCCCTCTTGAAGGCCCAAAATGACTCTTAGAAGGTCCTGCTGACTGTGTCTGACCCCCTTGAGAACCAGCTCTAGGAGTGGGAACACTACCAAACTGTACTCCTACATGACCGCCCAAGGCCATAGCCAAGTTTTCCTCTACCAAAGGAGCCTTCTCGACAGCAACTTCCATGGTCTTAGGTTCGAATATCCTTACACCACCACTGATACGTGCGTTCAAACCTCAAAAAAAGTGCTAAACCAACATCCCTTCATCATGGCTAATCCTTGCATACTGTTTCAGCTCATAGAAGTGACGTTCATATTGTTCTACTGACATTGCCAATTGTTTAAGATCGTGAAATTCATCTGCCTTGCGCTACCTCCAATGATCTGAGAGGAAGCGAGCCCTGAACCTTTCCAAGAAAAATTCCCAAGTAACCATACTGATATCCATATGCAATTTATGTTCCTCAAGCTGCCACCAAGTGGACGCGAAACCCCGCAAATGCATAACAGCACATCGAGCCTTGGTATTACTACCATAGGGGTGCATTGCGAAGCATCGGCCCAAATCAATTAACCAGGTCTCAGCTTCCAACCCTCCTCCAGAGCCATCGAAGGTAGGTGGATGAGCTCTCATTAAATCCCTCATATGACCAGCTAATAATGCATCCTACTCAACTATAGCTCCCCTATGCCTTGGAGACCTTTCTCTTTCTCTCTCAACCGGCTGATCCCCATTAGGTCTAGGGCCCAATCTATCAAGAAGCTCACCCAAAAGATGCTGCAACTGTCCATCCACCCCTGGCTGTTCCAGATTCGGTCCACCACTTGACGGATTGTTTTGAGAATTCTGTTGCTCCTCAGACTCAGGACCGTGAGAACTTGGCAGTGAAGGACTCGGTTGGTTGGCCCCACAGCCACCCCCTCAGCCTCTTCCTCGGCCTCTACCTCTACCTCTACCTCTGCCTCTAGGCATGCTTCTGCACAACAAGACAAAGGTACACATGAGCTTAAGAGCCAACACAAAAAGGTTGCCTAGTGGACACAACTACCCAGAGACCCCAGCGTGTGCAACCTTGGCTCTGATACCAAGTTGTAACGCCCGCCGTGCAAGCCCCAAAGAACAAACAACTAAAGAACTCAAATATTTTTTATTTTTTATTTTAAAGCAGAACAAAGAATCAACATACTAAATATTAAATGACCATATACATACACATATACTTCATTTCATTCTAATACAAACAACATAATCAACTATGTCCTTTGGGGCCCATGAGGTCACATCGAAATAGACATTACTAGACATCAACTCATAAGATATCAAAAGGAACTATAAATGACAACATTAGATATATATATGCATAGATTCCATCACAAGATAAAACCATGAGAAATTACATAGCCAAATAAAGTTACAAAGTAGATAACTACATTACAACATCTTTCAAATTTTACATCATATCAATATAGTTACATCATGATTCCCAAACATGTGGGAAGAATACAATATACAAGATTATCCAAAATACAAGGAGATCATCTGGAATAAATCTTCAACTGGATGAGACTGAAGCCAACGAACGCTGATGGGGAACCCAACGGTGTGCGGAGCACGTTCCACCCGACCACCCCCGTGCTAAGAGGTGACAGAGAAGTAACTCCGACCAAGAATGACAACTGACCAAGACTGACGAACAAGTATACAAAAAGTACCAACATAGCCATAACACAATACTCCAAATTGCAAGAAAACAAACAATAACATCATGTGATAATACCATAAGAGTACAAGATCATGAATAACAATGAGATCATATAAAACCGCAAAGTACATCAAGATGTATTAAGACAATAATTCATAAATCAATATAAATCCAATTAACCACAATCCAATCCAATTCCCATAACCCCCTTCCAGAGGAACACAATAAAATAAAACACATGGGAAACTAGGGGAGAGTGTCATCGCATAGTCCTACATGGGTTATCCTGGCTCTTCCTCCCAACTGGAGGCGCTAGCCCCCATCTATGGCTATCTTGGCCCTTCCTCCCAACTAGAGGCGCCGGCCCATAGGGTGACTCATGCGGAGCTATAGACCTCTCATGAAGACGAGGTCACGACCTTGCCAACCATGGCCTTCTTAGCCTTCCATTAGTCTGCGAAAGCACTAATGAAGACGAGGCATCCATTTTTTTTAATCTTATAATGATATTACTACCCAACCCTCCTAAATTAATTATTAGGTTTTCACTTGTTTACTAACTCACTCGTGGGTTATCCTGAGCCCTTCCCCTTAAACGGGGCGTCAACCCCCACGAGGAGCCACTCTCCCTAGAGACCCAACCAAAACCAGAAAGAAACAGGGGTTGTACCATTCCAATCATGAACACCAAATATAACCACAAAATATTACATGAGGCATAACTCATCTCGCAACTTAAATACCACAACATAATCTCAAAATTCGGCACACCCCACATATAACACATAACTTAACATAACTCAAGATGAAAGGATATCAATTCAATAAAATCTTGATCCTCTGGAAGACTAAAGTGTTAACACAAAAAGGGTTCCCACATCAATGAATTAACAATGTCCCAACCCCAACAATCCAACAAAACTCAATATCAAGAACAAAAATAAAAGAAACAACTTATTTAATTTCAAAAATAGATTCCATAACAATTCCATTCCTAAAATGCTGTCATATAATCATAAATTGATTTTCTTACTAAATTATCTTCTCAAAGTTTGCAATTTAACAAAACAATAATAAAAACAAAAAAACAGATTTCTTTCTATATTAATATTATTTCCATTATAACAAATTCTGCTTTATTTTAATCAGAAAAGAAATGGAATATTGCCTGGAAAAGTTAAATGGTTACAACAACTGTTATATCAGTGCAATCAGAATAAATGAATTAATAACTAAATATATAAATGAATTACAACAACTGTTATATCATTGCAATCAGAAAAAATGAATTAATAATTAAATATATATACGAATATAAATATACATATATATCTATATATATATATAAACATACATACATATATAATATATATATACATATATCTATATATATATAAACATATATATATATATATATATATATATATATATATATATATATATATATATATATATATATATATATATATATATATATATATATCTTTATTAAAGTAGATGCGCACAGCAAATAGAAATTCGCGTTTTATTTTAAAAACAAAATTTTAAATACATACAAATTTAAATGGGGAGTTTTAATCCCAATACACGGGCACAGGTGAATACGCTCGGCCGTGGGCAGTCTACGGACTGCTCACGGCAGTCCTTCGGACTGCCATGGACAATCCGCAGACTGTCACACGGTACCCTCGGTGGTGTGGTGGGTACGGCCAAGGCCGAACCACCACACAACCATAATATATAAATATAAAATCAACACAGAATTCTATGAACAGTGCGATGGAAAATAAATTAACGAGTTTCAAAAATTTCTAATTTCCATTCAATGTTTTCACACATATTTTTATATAGGCATATATATATATATTTATATATATATATGTAATATATATATATATGTAATATATATATATATATGTTATATATATATATATATACAGAAATATGAACATTCGAATTTAGGGAAAAATAATTACTGTTCTCTGAACAGGAGAAATAATTTGAAACATACACGCATATCGAGAATATTATAATCCCCGAAATCCATGGGAAGGAAATTGCTCTTTAAACACATATATATATATATTTTATTTTTAAAACGAAACAACAACTACTGTTCATTTCCAGATTTCAAACAAAACCCCCCTTTCAATAAACAACCCAGAACCCCACGGAAATTCTATTTTTACAATTAACAATTCCCATCCTTGGTTAAATTTTCATTGAAGAATTAATAACCCCCAACAAATTTCTTTCACAATATTTGATTTCCAACCCTATGAAAATTTCATACACAGGGAAAACAGTTTTCTATTTTATTTGGTACTACAAAAAACAATAAATTGAGAAGGAAGGAACCTGGCGTCCTGTGTTTGGAGAAGATTTGTAGAAGCTTAATCCCTCTCACAGAGCCAACTCCTCACTGCTAATTGTTCCAGCAACAAATTCCCCAAATCCTCCTTCAAACCCAACCTTTTTCTTTTTTTATGATTTCTCCAGCAAACAGAACAAGAATACAGCATTGAACATAATGTTTTCTCCAGAATTCCAACAACTCCCTCTCAAACAAAGAAAATCCCTTATTAAAATCCATGCCCAGAAAACCCTTTCAATTTCCTCTTCGCGTGAATACCAGAGGTCACATTTCAGGAAATAAATCAAAAATAATTCCTTTTTGCTGCTTCTTTTCATATTTCCTTTTCATTTTCTTTTATCATACATTTAAACTAAATAAATTTAAATCCACAAAAATGAACTTTTATTTATAATATACATATATATTCATTTTCTCCACATTACTTTATTTAATAATTAGTTTCATATTAAAATAATTAAAATCACCCATTTGAAAAATAAATGCAATATTTTAACCACTACTACTAATATTTATCCATTGCCTTATTTAATTATTATTTTATGATTTTATTAATTACTTAATTATTTAAATCACAACAATAAACCATACACCACATTAAATAAATCATAAAATCACAATAACATACAAAGACCAATGCAACAACACAAATGAATATGACCAAAACGCACAAACCAAGAAGGTACAAGACTGTTGACACCTTGGAACGGAGTTACTTTTCATGTCACCTTTATCCAACTTCCTGCCGTTGGGTTGGTTCAATGCTCGCCTAGGCCTATCGAAACAGGTGGAATCGAGTCTTATTCCTGCAAATCCTGCATCCAAAAAGGTGATATCCAATATACATACATAAAATCAATTACAAAGCATTGTGAGAGGGATTTACAGTGTAGCAGGGTGCTCGCGAATGAGTGATGCTACCTGTCCCCTCACCAAAACATATCATCATATAAAGCATTATAAATTTACATTAATTTGCATTAATATCATCAATTACTATTTTCTAATCTACTGCATTCCAAATAATTTCATCAATCGATCATAATAAAATATCATCATAATATCCATGGCATCATAAGAGTATATAATCAGTAACAGTCTAAGCTACCACAACATGATATCAACAGTACCATCAAAACCACAATGTGCCAAACAAAAACCACAGAGAATGTCAAGAATCAAACAGTAACATGAGGGGTATTGCAGGTCATGAAGTGTAGTGCTCCTCATACTATTTTGTGATAGATTGACAGTTGATTTGTTTTGGGATGAGACATTATGGTACATTTTTTTATTTTAGACTTATTGCTATGATGATGTTTGTGATGACATTTCTATTATTTGAGTTTTATGCACATGATATGGTTAGTGTATGGTTTTATTTGATCATGAGCACTATATGATTATCTAATCATGACTATTATGTGATTATCTTGTTTATGATCTTATCTTGATTGTTATATGAGTTGATGGGATTATTTGGTGATGTCTTACTAATGTGTTTGGGTGAAAGGGACAGTGTCACATCCCTCACTTGTGAGTAACCTGCAACGTTGTGATTTCCTTTCACGGTGTGCCTATTTATATGGATATGTATGTACGACTATTATTGTATGTTGTAGGTTGCAGGTACTAGGCATCGACTCCACCTGAATTGGTAGGTCTAAGTGTGCCTTAAACCCAATGTAATAGTTGATCGGAGATAACACTCGGTCCCCTACCTTAGTCATCATCCTCAAAGAGGATAAGTATCTGGTCTATTACCCTGTCAGTTTTATTAGTTTTTTCTGTGGTCAGTTGGCATTGTTTAAAGTTTTTCTTTTGAACCTGGTTGGTGGCCAGTTAACTATTTTGGAATTTGGTTTATTTTGATTTGAATTGTTGGATTAAATGCTTTTGATTATTTTATGCATCAAAATAAATTGTTAAATAAAAGAGGCACACTTTGATAAAAAAATAAAAAAATATTTAATTAAATTTATAATAATTTAGTTAATACTAAAATACATGCTAAAATGAATAAATAATAATAATAATAAATAAACAAAAAGGTTATAAGGTTGGAATTATATAATTACTTATAATGTTTAAATAAACAAATGGTAAATGGTTTTACCATTATTGCGTATCTATCATATTATTTTGTAAATATTTCATATTTAACCAAATTGAGATTTTAATTGGAATGCTATTAATTTAATAAATTATTAAGTAAAAAGGAACTTTCGATATGTAAATATAAATGTGTATAAATAATCATAGTTTATGATAAAATAAATTAGAACGTAATGCTGAAATAAATAAAATATTATAAAAGTTGAGTTATAAAGTTAATTATTAAATAAAATAAATTGGAGTATGTCTTGATAAATAAATATAAAAATAAATGCACAAATAACCTCAGTGAACAATAAAATAATGCAATAAATAAAATGTTTTTAATGAATTAAAAATTTATTATTGTGAGAAGGAAAGACTAATTTAATAAATTTAAAGTTAAATTTTAATTGTGAAAATTGAATGGTTTTCCGGAAAATGAACAGTCTCCTCTTTCTGTAAATATTGTTCTACTGGGAGATTTTTCATTTTGTTTGGTTGAAAGAATAACTTGTTTGCAAAATTTCAAATACTGTTGATTTTGAATTGGGATTTTGGAAAAAATGATTGGGGATTTGGAACGATTGAAATTTCCAGTTTGGAATCTAGAGCTCGACATCAAATCTCCAACCCTGCCACACAATTGGATCTAGGTTGGAACTACTATTTGTCTTTGAATTCATTCTTTGTTTGAAAATGAATACTTGAAAGATTATGCTTTCTAGAAATGAAACATTTACTTGTTTATTTAATTTCTTGAATTGAAGATTTCTTTTCTACCATGGGTGTTTGATGCAGGAGCATCCATGGCTTAGTGCAGTTCTATTTCAACTTGAAAGTGCCATTTTTGAATTTTTGCAATTTTGATGTATTGGATTTCATGTTTGATGATGAAATCCATATTTTTTTGTGAGATCCATGATGGCTCCTGGTAGCTTACTATGCGCACGGGCTCTTTGTTGCTAGTCCGTGGCTTGGTAAGGGTCATGGGTTGCATGCTTATCTTTGCTCGTGCTTGGGGGCGGTTGGTGTGGTGTAGTGTGATGCAAGCTGGGGGTGGGTTTTCATTCATTTTTGGAGTGGGATTTGTTTCAGACTAGGTTCTTTTTTTTTCCTACTCTGTGGGGGTTTGGGGGGCAAAAGGTGTGGGGGGTAGGGGGTTGTGTGGTCAGATGGTAGTGGGGGGGTGGAAGCAGTGTGGGTTTGGAGGGGGTGGATCAGTGCGGGCTACATGTAGGGGTTCGGTGTGGGGGTATGGAAGAGGCTTCAAAAAGCCTGGTGCTTGCTGGGTCAAAGCCTTCTTAGTCTTTTTCGACAGCCATGCATGCACAAAAGATGGATTCGTCCTTTGTGGGTGAGAGCTCTAAGCTCAAGAAAGTGAACGGGTGCTTGTCGTAGAGTCAAGATCGCCCTATTCTGGTTATTTCTCTTGAATCGGTTCAGGAGGACATAGCTTATTAGAGCCAACATGTTCTAATCTGTAAGTTCTTGGGTATTCGTGTCCCTCTCTCAGTGCTAGAGTCTTGGATCTGTTGGACTTGGCAGGTTGAAGGTGATTTTGATCTTTTGGTGACTGCGAATGGCTATTTCATGGTTGATTTTTCTTGCATCTTGGATCGTAATCAAGTTTTTGAGGGAGGGCCGTATTTTTACAATCATGTTGGATTGTTCATTAAGCCTTGGCATAGAGGTTTTAATGTGACAAAGCATCTTCCTACACGGGTTCTTGTTTGGGTCCGTCTTCCATGGCTACCATTGGAGTTCTAGAGGGAGGATATTCTGCACCAGATTGGTGCTTTGTTGGGGAAGTTGGTTGCCATTACTCAAAAGAATTTGGATAAAAAGGTATTCTCTTATGCTCGCATTTGTGTCGAAATTGATTTAAATAACCCTTTGTCGGATTCTTTGGAAATTTGTATTGGTTCTGCCTCGTGGATTCAATCGTTAGATTATGAGTCCCTTCCTTTTCGGTGTTGCTTTTGTCACGAGTATGGACACCTTTAGCACCAATGTCCTCAGGCTCCCAAAGTGGTGGGGGCTTCCTCTTCTCCTTCTTTTGGGCCTTCGGTGGAGAAGGGGGATAAAGGCAAGGCACCTATAGTTGAGGGTGGGCCTGATAAGGATGGCTTTATTCATGTTAAGTAGAGAACTAAAGGGAGGGGTTAGAAGTGGGCCTATAAGGATAGACAAAGTGATAAGAGTTTCAACCAGTTTGAGGTCCTCAATAATCAACCTTTGGAGGAAGGGATTCCTGTTGAGATTTCTTTTGGGGCCACTAGTACGGATGTTGGGCTGGATACAAGGTTGGAGCAGGCAATTGTTGTTCAAAATATTTCTCCAGCTTTGGAGTAGGGGATTTCTGAGCTTTCTGGGGCCTTTGCAGATGTACAAGATGATATTGTTTTAGCGGATTTAGCCAAGGCAATGTTCTCTTCAGGTAAAGGGTGGGGATTATCTCCTGCTTTGGGGGTGTTGCAACACCCTCTCAAGAAGGGGCATTTTGAAAATTCTTCGAAAGCTAGTCATAAGAAGGATGTGGACAAGCTTAAACCTACTGGGGATCTATTGGTGGAATTTGGTGCTATTAAGACCCTTGAGGCCCACTTCTCTCAACCTTCCTCATGATTATTCTCTCATGGAATGCAAGGGGGTTGAATAGTACCTCCCATCAAAAGGCTATTCAAGATTTGATTGTTGTTCATTCTCTAGATATATTTTGTGTTCAAGAAACTAAGCTTCAGGTGGACCTCATGCTTCTCATATTTGGTTTTTTGGCCAGTGTCAGTGTATTGGGTCTAGGGGAACCTTTGGAGGTCTGGATATTTTTTGGATCCTTGTAAGGTTGTTCCTTGTTGGTGGATTTCAAGCTAGTCTACTATTTTTGTGGTGGCTTCGGTTTTGGAATCTAGTGAGACTATTTTGGTTAGTAATGTTTATGCCCCAATTGACATCCATGGAAAAATATAGCTTTTGGATCATATAAGGTATATGAGGTGTTGTGCTCCCTTTCTACTTTGGATCTTAGCTGGTGATTTCAATTCGGTGTTGAGCTTGGAGGAGAAAAGGGGAGGGCTGCCTAGGCTTGGTCCTACTTTAGATCTGTTCTAGACTAATGTGGACTCTCTTGCTCTGGTGGATGTTAAACCCTCTAATAGGATATTCACTTGGAATAATAGATGGGGTGGGCTTGAAGTGATTTCCTAGTAGCTAGATCGATTCCTTGTCTCTAGCTCTTGGGTTAGAGGTTGCTTGGTCATCTGCTCTAAGATTCTTGACTGGTGTGGTTTTGATCATTGGCCAATTAAGTTTTCAGCCTTAGTGTTCCCTAATCCAAAGAATCATCTTTCAAATTCCAACTTATGTGGCTGCATGATTCGTCTTTCGGTGATCTTGTTGCTCAATGGTGGTGGGATGGCACCCCTATGTATGGTACAACTATGTATTCTTTGGTTAAGAAGCTACAATATGTCAAGTATCATCTGAAGTGATGGAATAGGTCATGTTTTGGTAATTTTTAGGCTAGGAAAAGAGATGCGCAGGATCTCCTTGCTGTTATTACTCGCCAGATTCAGGATTTGGGATTCTCGAAGGCTCTTGGGCATGCTAAGGCCAAGGCTCTAAAATTGGTGGAGTGGGAGCTTCGTGAGGAGATTTTATGCAAATAAAAGGCTAGGATTAATTGGCTTCAAGAGGGTGATAGGAATATTGTGTTTTTCCATCATTCAATGCAAGCTCATTGAAATAAGTGTTTTGTTTATTCTCTTGTTAACTCTGAGGGTCTTTCAATCTCCTCGTAATAGGCTCTGTCTAGAGAGGCTCGTCAGTTTTACTCTAATTTGTTCACTGATGATTCACTTCTTGCAGAGGCTGATGAGAATATGGTCCTTGCTTCAATTCCTTCTTTGATTTCTAATGAGTTGGATGCTTCTCTTCTTTGCCTAATGACTTTTTCGGAAGTGGAGGAGGTTGTGTTTGGGATGAATAAGGGGAAATTTCCTAGCCTTGATGGTTTCCCAATGGATTTTTTCCAGGAGTTTTGGGATGTTGTGAAGCTGGATTTGTTGGAGGTGGTTCAGGAGTCTCTTCATAGTAAATAGATGCTCTGTGCCCTGAATGCTACTTTTTTGGATCTCATTCCTAAGAAGGAAGGTGCGGATAGGCTTGATCTCCTTAGACCTATTGCACTTTATAATGTGGTGTACAAGATTATTAGGAAATTGATTGTTGAGAGGCTCAAATCTTGTTTGCTTGTGATCATTTTTAAGGAGCAAGGCGACTTTGTGGCAGGTCATCAAATTTTGGATGGGGTGGTGGTTGGGTCTGAAGTCATTCATTCCATGGAAACCTCTAAGGATAGGACTATGTTTATCAAGTTGGATATGGCCAAAGCTTATGATAGAGTTAAATGGAGTTTTTTTGGCACAAGTTGTCATGGACCAAGTGCAACTTCTTCATGTGGTTAGTGGTTCAAAACCAGTTTCTTACTTGGGATAATTTATGAAAGCATGGTTTCCAAGGCCCCTCTATGTGTGTTTTGTGTCACGGCTGTGAAGCGAGTGTCTCCCATCTCTTCTTCCAATGTTCCTATACTAGGGAGATTTGGAATTTCTAGTGGGGGGTGTGGAATATAGCTTGCTGGCATGCTTCCTCTTTGGTGGAGTTTGAGGAATGGTGGGATAGGGCCCATATTTCTACCTTCTTTCTTCAGGCTGCTTGGGCTCTTGGGCCATCCTTTATTATCTAGAACCTATGGTTAGAGAGGAATAGGAGGATTTTTCAGGATTATTTTTTGATGGACCCTCACATATGGGGGAAAATTCTTCATTCTTTAGGGGAAACTATTGTGGCTAAGTGTGATATGACTACGTCGGTGGACCCTCATGATGTTGGTTGTTATAATCGTCTTCTTCTTCCTCCTCTGCAATGACAACTCATGCACAATAGATGTAGACATCCTACCCCGAAGGTGAATAGGGAGGGAAGATGGACCCCTCCTCCTCATAGAGTCCTAAAAATCAACTTGGATGGCTCTTCTCGTGGAAATCTGAGTCATGCTGGCATTGGGGGTGCTGGTTAGGATAGCTTTGGAGATGTTCAGTTTATCTTCTTTGTTTATAAGGGTATTCATACTAATAATATTATGGAGGCTCAGGCCATTTTAGTGGCCGTGGAGCAGGGTAGGAATTTGGGATGTTGAAGGATCATATGTGAGTTTGACTCCCAGGTTGTGGTGAACTTACTAAAGAGGTGGTATTTAGATGATGTGAGTTGGCAGCTGGCTCTGATTGTTGAGCAAATTCTCACTCTTTGTGCTTCTTTGGAGTATATTACTTTCACTCATATTCCTCATGAATGGAATGGTGTTGCTAATTGCTTGGCTAAATGGGCTTTCAATCATATTCATGATTGGAATTTTGTGGATTGGGGTCAACTACCCCTGGATTTTTCTCATCAATTGGATCACTTGGTTGAACTTGATAGGGCTATTTAAGGCCCTTTCTTTGTAATGTTTCCTTGTTTTAATAAAAAATTTACCCCTCCTTGATGTTAAAATTTCTTGAATTGAAACAATTATTGAATGTCTTCTCTGAAGATTTCCAAGCCGTTTCTTAAATCGTTTTGTGCATATTCTGTAAATTTATTGCAGCTATGAAACCCCCATTTCTTTGGGTATTTTTTTATTTTGTTACTCTCTCTACACTTCGTCAATTCGATTGCATTGGTGCAAGTTTTTTTATCCCATCATTATCTGTATTAGGCTCCAATTTATTTTCTCTCTAGCTAATTACTCTTCTTGAAAATTTACGTAGCCTCTATAGAAAAATTCCTTTAGTGTGTATCCTGTAGGCAATTGATCCCCATTTGTTTGAAATTTTCTTAGGCCTTTTCAATAAACCAATTTGTGCAGTCCTGCAATGATTGTGTGAGATCAAATTTATTTGAGGCATTTGGTCAAAAACCCCCAGTCAATTTTATTTGCTTTGAAAGTTTCTTGGCATTTCCCCTAATCTGTTAGTGCACCCTACTATCGTTTCTTTTTCATGAGACTAAATTTTGAGACCTCCTGTCAGGTAGTCCATGTGCCTCCTCTCTTCCCCTATGTTCTTGCTGGTTGTAACACATTAGGCTCTGGGCTAGCATTTGGTTTGACTATGTACATTGCAATCTTAATTTATGTGTTTATATTTAATGCTGAATATATTAAACTCATATCGATGGTTCTATCTTTTGATAGTTGATGCTTGGTATTGTAATTATATTTGATGTTATATTTATGATTGTTGTTTGATACTTTGAGTTGCATACACTATAAGTTTGGCAATCGCTGCTTGTATTGCCTTTCATTTTGATAAAAGGGTGGGTGCATGAAGTTGGGTTACAATTTTGTGGCCAATTCCAAAAAAAATTTAGAAATGACATAACACGAGCACATTATAACGCGCTCGTGTTATGTCATTTTAAAAGAAAAAAAGAAGTGAAAGTGATTCATTTTTTGTTGTTTGTTTTTCTGCTCTGCCCTCGGCCAAAAAACCTCATTTTCATGCTTGCATTCTAGGAGGAGGAATTCCACAAAATTCATCAACAACAGTTGCTTTTTCTTTGCAAAGATGGTGCCACAATGATGAAGAGGTGCGGGAGGTAAGTATTGCTTGCTATTTTTTTTTGAATTTCTTAGTTTCAAGTTGATTTTGTTTGTTTTAGGTTAGATTTGATTGCTTTTTAAAAATTTGTAGGAGATGCAAATGATCCTGAAAATCCTAAAAATCCTCAACAAGAAGAATAGGAAAATCATCAACAACAAAGTCCTCAACAAAATCAACCTCCCCCACCAATCACTCAACACCCTCCTGACACTCAACAAAATTTTAGGAGTGAAATTGAGAACAACAAAAAACAAATTTAGGATTTTATCAGTAGGTTGAGTGATCCAAATGACCCTAGAAAATTCAATGAAAGAGATATTAAAAAATGTAGATTCAATAACTGAACAAATAACTAGATGGCAAGATAGGAGGCAGGCAACTAGGGCATATTATGCATATAAACTATCATATAAACAAGTAAAATATTTAAAAATTACTAAAGGTGATTTGTGCTCTTTATTCATTAACCCTAGAACATATCAAAATCTTAGCTTCAATGCGAAGAGGTTTCCTATTCATTGGTGCCACCACCAAGAGATTCAGAACCGTTTTTATGATAGGTGGTACTTGGTCTTTGATTACCCATCATGCAACAATTGTGAATTTCCCCAATATTTTCTTAGGAAACTATACAGTGAGTTTGTATTGAACCAAATCCCAAATTATTTTGATATGAGGGAGTTCTAGGGGAGAGGTGGGGGGTTGGATTAGGATAGGCCCAGTGCACAATCGGATCCTACATGGCAAGGGAGACAACTTATCACTAGGCCACCTCGTGAGCACATTGTTATGCCTACCTTTATGAAGGAGAGTACCGACATAGATACATTACAGGAAATCAACACTTTGACCCAGAGTGTCATCCATCATACTAGCCCTATTGAACAATTCCATCCAAGGAAGTCTTCGGGTGGTGGCCTTCAAACCCATGTGTGTCTTGCGGGGTGACTTGTTCATATGACCCCACCGACACTTAGGAGGATGCTACACATGATCTGTATGTTTCTATACAGGATTCGTATGCTACTACGTAAGATCTATATGCATCTACAGGGATGGAAAGGATGACTAACATTTTGCATCATGCATATGGCATTGATAGTCAGGTAAAAGTCAGCAAGTTCATTGAATTTAATTTATTAAATTTTGATTCTAAAATGCAAGATTAACTAATTTAGTTTTATTATTTTAATAAAATTATAGGGTTACAGTGTTGAGACTAGATACACTAGTCCTCCACCTACTTATTTTTACAGTACACCTATCAGTGGGGTATGTAACTAGTAAACAATTATAAATTTATTACATGTTAATAGCATTGTTTTATGAATGGTATTTTAATATGTGATTTTGGATGTTGAATAGGCTAATATTGGAGGTTTCAAGCAAACACCTCCTAGTGCCAGTGGATTTACTCAAACGCACATGGAGGTAATAGAATAAAGAGAACTTAACTAACGAATTCTATTTAATAGATTTGTGTAGTTTATATTCATATTGTTGGTTACATTGCATTACACATCATTCAAACTCAAAGCATTACTTCAAATTCCATAACTAATAACTAGATGTTGATAGATGACAAAATTTCAATTGTACAATATAGTTGTTTAGAAAGTCAACATAAGCAACACGATGCAATTACTTCACATGGAGGAATGTGCTTACAATGGTGCACCAGCACGACAAACTATGGATGCTTGGAAAAAATCTATGAAACCATAATAGTAAGCAATATCATAGACAAGGCAGTTAGTGATGCAGAGCATCATATCAAAACACTCAATCATCAGGGTACATCTGATGTAGAGCATCCAAAAAACACCATCAACATCATTTATTCAAGGGATTTCAATCCCAAATAGAATCAGGAGAAGATCAAATATAATTTCATCAGAAATCTACTTTTCATTCAACCAAAATCCACTCAAATTCTCTTAGCCATGCCATAGGCCATCATTCATCATTCCACTAATTAGTATTCAAATTGACTCATTCAAAGAAAAACCATATTAGAAAACTTTGACTTAGTCAATTAGATACACATCATTCTCAGCCAGTAGAAAAACAACATAAACCTAATTATTGACACTTGAACAATTCATCCTTTCATTTATTCACCAAGGAAACAAATTAACTAAACCATACCTCATTGTTATCAATCCATTATCAAGCACTGTACTCACCATATTTTGACTGCAGTAGTCTATTTATAGGTTACAAACTCCTGCTACAATAGAATCTTGATTACCATCTTGTGGTTAATCACCAATTTTCTCAAAAGGCTTCATAATACTCACCCATCCAACCATCAAAGTCACCAAACCTATCTTATACACCTTAACCAGATTTAGTAACATCAATCATATCATTAGTTTGATAGTAACCAAGCACTCAATATCATCCTTTCCATTGTTTAAACAAACATCTTTGTTTTGATTAGACAATATCATATTCCTCTAGTAGGTCTGTCAACCATTGAATTAGGTAGTTACATTCCTATCTCAAAGCTTGTTAAAAAAATCAATGCACATTTAGAAACACTTTCCAACACATCACAACATATCAAATTTCTTAGACATTTGACATAAATAAAATCATCAGATTTTAGACTGCCCTCTGAAGAAAGGCTAGTAGATTAGGCTTGTTTTACAAAGGAGACCCCTTCAAAACCATTCCAAATCACTCAAAACCTAAAAAATGTCTTCAATCATGTCTTATAACTCAAGATTTCACCATTTATAAGGATTGAAAACCATGAAAATGTTTTGATCCAATAAACCCTCATTTATAGGGTGTAAAAGCACAAATCAATGAGGGTTTTGTGAAAAATACTCTTGCAAACCTCTATTTCTCTAGTCACCACTTGGAACATGATTTTTTATTTCTTCCAAGACCTTCTACATCATTTCCAAGCCTCTGCAAGCTTTATTTATTCATGCCTCATGACTTTAGCATCACTTTGTGTAGGAAAATCCTCTATTTTCCAGTGTAGCAACAACTCCACCATGGTATTCTTGCTTTTCCCTGCACTTACAATCATGAAAACATGCAAAAAATCCTAACGTTAACCTACTCCATCAATTTACTTGACCTGCATTGGTGGAGTAGTGAAGAAAAAGCTTATTGGACTCTCAAACTTGCTTCTAAAAGGACTTTGTCGGGCACTAAAAACTACCTTTTATTCTTTTGTTTCCTAAAACTAACCTTCCAACTCTTGAAATTGGAAACTAACTCCTCTTTACATGTATTCACACTATGATTTAACTTTGTGTGTTCCTAAATTACCAACACAAGAAAACAAAACAATGGAGTAATACTGCAAACTCATAAATAGGGAATTTTTATTTCAAAATCTAATTACAAGAACACAAACTTCTAGTTTTTATCGCCTTTACATTCCTTTTAAAGATACTTCCTTTTCCATAACTATCTTTCCATTGGTTGAAACTACCCCTTTTAACCCTTAATATGCTTGATTTCCTTATTTTTGTCAATTTAACAACTTTTAAAAAATTACATTATTGGATTGTTTGCATTTTCCCACTTTGACCACCTAGAACTTACCCATAACCTTAAATACATTGAAATAAGACCTCATATGACCTTGAACATTCTTTACATAATTTTCCCATGACCTTTTGTGATTGACTTAATACAAATATGAACACTCATCCCTTTTGCAAAATTGAAAAGTATTTGATGACCTAGGTGCTCCTGCACCAACATCTAACCCAATTGAATTAGGAGAAGATCAAATTGAATAAACAACTAAAATTTCTTTCTCTTTTCATCAAAAATCACATTTTTTCATTTGCAAACCACAAGGCAACAACAAGCCAACTCATTTCAATACTTCTTATCATCCTCAAGCTTCAAAAATCTTGTTTATCAACAAAAATGATTGATTCATGCACAAGAAACCTAATTAGAGTCACCAAACAATCCACTCTTTCATCATTCACCAAGGTACCCTTCCACTCAATTTTCTTTACCTAGGAAAAATAACCAAAAACCAATATTTCATGTTACAACCTATATCCATCAGATCATAACACACCTTTTTCATCATCAATTTATTTGAATTCAAAGCAAAAAATTGATAAAGAGCTCTGAATCTTTCAATTCCTTAAACAACTCACCAAATTTTCACTTTTACCAACTAGTTCTTCAAGACCAAGATACTACAATCAACCATTTACACCTCAATTATTTCATCTGACTTCCAAGACATTACTCACATCATGTTTTTGACTGAAACAAACCTGTTTCATAGCCACATAATAGTGATTTATCAAATTCATAAGTTCTTATGTAGTCAAATTACCATTGCAACCTAGGGACATATTACTACAACATATCAAATCATCATGTTTAGCCTCAAGGCCTTCACCAAACCATTCAAACACCTTTGATATCTTCACATTGATGGTTCTATGCCAAAATAAACATTTTAATCTCTGTATTTACAGAATTACACACTTTTACAATCTTACCACCATTTTGCTTGTAGGTCACATATCCCTTAATTAGGTGATTCCTTTCCATTCACTTTGTATATCCACATTCCCAATGTACATTCAAAAGAATTTTTTAACACATCATAACATATCAAAAGTTCTCAGTAGCTTGTCATAAAGAAATTACCAGATTCTTGAATTGTTCGCTGGAAAGGGCTCCTAATTTAGGGCTAAATTACAAATACAGTGCTCATAGTTTATCACCAAAATACTAAAGGATGGAAAAAAATAATTCATCATGTCACAAAACTGAAGAATCAAACATTTTTAGTGACATAAAGGCTCCATAAATCACTGTTCCAAAAAACCCCTATTCTATGCACAAATCAAGCCCTACAAAGGAGGGTTTATTGCATAAGGTACTTACAAACCTTAAATACTCCTTCCACCACCACAAACACCATGAAAATATCCTGTATAAGATTTATAAACTCACCACCCACCTTCATACATGCTTTTGCATTGAACACCACCCTAAAACCATGCTTTCCATGAAGGAAACTTTGTATTTCCTGTATGATTCAATAACCAATCAGAGATTTCTTGATTTCCCTATTCCTGTACACTCACAAATTTCTTAAAACATTCTAAAAACCTTCTATACATTCCATCCCACTAATCTCCTAAATCTACATTGGTGGGATGGTGAATTCAATCCTTAAATGACTCTCAAAACCCTTGACTAGTTAATCTGACAAACCACAAAAACCTTGGCTTTTAAATTTTATGGTAGCTCTTCAAAACATCACTAGATGATTGTTAACACCTTGCATAAAGTGAACAAACAAATATATAGCCCGTGCAAGAATTGAATTCAAGAATGAAACATAGTGAAAATAGGAACAAGGAACTTTATTTATTGAAAATGATTCAAGAGTACAAAATTTGTTCTTCTGCCTACCTTTTACATGCTTTTATATATATTCCCAATTAGATAACTACCTTTTGAATCTCCCTCATCGAGTGAAACTACCTAAACTTCCTTGTGACTTTTAATATTCCATGCTTCTTTTCCTTTTTACAATTTTTCCCATCTTTAGCAACATTTGGAAATCTATTCTTTTTTGTGACCACCTAATGACTTTAAATACAATGAAGTAGGTCTTTATATGACCTTTACATGAATTTACAAATGTGCATTCAATCTCGACAAAAAATTTCCTATGAGAGGCAACTAGTAACCTAGGTGCTCCTGCACCAGTTAGTAGTTTGAAAAAATTCCTTGAAGAAATGCAGTCTCATGGTGATGGAATTCCATTTCATCACCACATGAGACCACATTTCTTCGAGGCATTTCTTCAAACTACTCACCATCTTTCCTATGATACCACATTTTTCATACATGTTCACCAAAGCATTTTATCAAACTACTCACTTCCTTGCAGTTGCCGCTATGGCTAAAAGCCTAAAATAGATCTGCTTTCCAACAAACTATATGGATGCTTGGAAAAATATCTATAAAAGCATAATAGTAAGCAATAATACCATAGAGAAGGCAATGAGATTTTTGAAAAAATTCCTAGATGAAATGCGGTCTTATGGTGATGGAATGCCATGATGTGCATTTTTTTGTAATGGCATGCCATCACCATGAGACCCCATTTCTTTTGAGGCATTTTTTGAAATAGTTCACTGCCTTCTCTATGCCACTATAGTTATCGTACATGTCTACAAAAGCATTTAATCAAATGGTTCAGCGGCTTGCTGCTATGGGTAAAAGCCTAAAAACACGTCATTTCTAACAAGATATGGATAGGGAAAATAGTAAGCATGATAATCAAAAATATATAGTTTAGTACTTCTATGCAAAATTTTGTTCAGTAGATCTCATACATTATAAGTCATGTGACGTGGATCGCTATTGTAACATTTTTGTGATTGAATAATTTGTTGTTTTATTTTCAAATGTTGGTTGTGGAAACACCTCCAAATTTTATGAGGGCAATGGATATCGGTGTTTCATCCGCTATACAATCCTCGATGGCTCTGATAGGGGAGGTATGAAGAAAATTACTAAATTTCAATTTACATTCGTTGTTATAGATGTTAGTTTTAGTGAAAAATCAAACCATTATTGATTCATAGTTTAATTCCTATTTGGATGGTTTATACAGGGCTTGAGCATACCTCAGCATCAGAGTGAAAATATTTCCATCATGGAGAGTGATCGTGAGATGGCCGTAAGTGATTATTTTGTTAAATATATCATTTTTTATAATGTAGTTTCTATATATTAATGTCTTTACTTCTTATTGTAACAGTTAAAACTTCACTTGGAGCTAAACTCTAGGAGGAGTAGTAGGAGTACTCCTTGAGCACAGTATAAACGAGTGACAGACTTATCGCCATCAGATTGCCAAACAAAGGGAAATAATTTATTTCCAGAGCATGGAGAGAAATGAATTTTGATTCCAGAGCCCTTTGTTGTATGCCTAGACATGGCAATTTTGTTCATATTTTGTATTGGATATATTTGACATTGTATGCCTATATGGCATTCTCGTAAGCCTATATGGCTATTTTGTAACTATATTTTATACTTATATTGGCATATATTGATGTATGCGTACATGGATATTTAGTTAATACAAATCTTCTTTATCGATATTTGGTGTCCATATTTGAACTGAGAATTTATGACACATCTGTAGAGAAACAGAGGAATACTAGAAACTAAAACAAATTACACTTTTGTTCTCACTAACTTGATGTACTCTCCAACATCTCTTCTCTCATGTGAAGAGTTAGAACTGCTTGGCCATGCCTTTGCATCATTTAGGATGTTTTTCTCTTTTTGACAATGTTTAAAGCATGGTTGCATATAGATTAGGAAAAATACTTCTCCTTTTAGATTAGCAATGCATGGAAGTTTCAAAAAGTATCCTTGATATTACAAAAACATATGTGTTTATACCATAGCAGCAAAAATATTTTGGGGAAAAAATCGGCAAACCAAAAGTATAAGATTTTTTGAAAAAATTGGGAAAAAGTCTAGAAAAAATTAGAAAAAAATCAGATTTAAAAAAGAAGGTAAAAAAAGTAGAACAAGAGATAAAAACTTGATTTAAAAAATTTAAATGCATTTCCATAGCATAGAGATATAGAGAGAAAATAAAATAAAGAGTTTAACTAATAAATTGTAAAAAATAGATTTTTGTAGTTTATATTCATATTGTTGATTACATTACATTGCACATCTTTCAAGCTCAAAGCATTGCTTCATATTGCATAACTAATAACTAGATGTTGATAGATGACAAAATTTCAATTACAATATAGTTTTTACAAAGTCAACCTAAGCAATTATGCAATTACTTCACATTGCATAACTAATAACTAGGAGCAGCTGCCAATTGCATTTGCTTGTCATGGCATTCTATGAGACCACACTTCTTTGAGACATTTTTTCAAACAGTTCACTGCCTTGTCTATACTACCACATTTTTGATACATGTTTACCAAAGAATTTTGTCAAATAGTTCACTACCTTGTGACTATGGATGAAAGCCTAAAACAAGTGCTTTTGAACAAGCTATGGATGCTTGGAAAAAATCTATAAAAAGCATAATAGTAAGCAATATCATAGATAAGGCAATGAACTCTTTGAAAAAATGCCTCAAAGAAATGAGGTCTCATGGTGATGGAATGCCATGACAAGCTGTCATGGCATTCCATCACCATGAACCTCATTTTGACCCCTCAAGGATACTGCTGTCTATCTAACATTTTTCATACATGTCTATCAAAGCATTTTATCAAACAATTCATTTCCTTGTTGTTATGGCTAAAAGCCTAAAATAGGTGCTTTTCGAACAAGCTAATGCTTGGAAAAAATATATCATAGCATAATAGTAAGCAATAGCGAGACAAGGCAATGAACTATTTGAAAAAATGCCTCAAAAAATGTGGTCATGGTGATGGAATGCCATGACTGACTTGTCATGGCATTCCATCCTGTAATTCCCTGACTCTGAGCATTTTCTATGCTACCTTTCTATTTTTCATACATGTTTACCAAAGCATTTCATCAAACAATTCACCTCCTTGCTGCTATGGCTAAAATCCTAAAATAGGTGCTTCCAAACAAGCTATGGATGCTTGGAAAAAATCTATCAAAGCATAATAATAAGCAATAGCATAGATAAGGCAATGAGCTGTTTGAAAAAAAGCCTCAAAGAAATGTGGTTTCAATGGTGATGGAATGCCATGACAATCCATAGCAATTTGCTTGTCATGGCATTTGTCATGCCATTCCATCACCATGAAACCACATTTCTTTGAGGCATTTTTTCAAATAGTTCACTGCCTTGTCTATGCTACCAGATTTTTCATACATGTCTACCAAAGCATTTTATCAAACAATTCACTACCTTGCTGCTATGGCTAAAAGCTTAAAAAAATTACTTTCTAACAAGCTATGGATGCTTGGAAAAAATCTATCAAAGCATAATAGTAAGCAACAAGCTATGGTCTCATGGTTTTTTTTCATGCGAAAATCAGCGTGATTTTATTCACATTTTTTTGCAGGTTATAAACACATTTTTTTGGAAATTTTGTTATTTTAAATGACATTCAAGTTTATGGTTGTTTTGTTGTTTATATGATAACATGTGATATTCTAATTGTAATTCATGCTTTTAGGTTGCATAGATATATTTTTTGTTTTTACATTTTTATTGTACCAACAAACCCAAAACGAACTGAACCCCCCTCCAAAATTTTTTGGCCAAATCGGCGAACCGAACCCTTGATCCTGAACCTCAAAACCTATTTCAACACTCTTCAATTTTCCTGCACAAACTTAATTTACCACCAAATTATGTTTCCCCTTGACTTTACCCATGTTTACTCCCTCAAACCTCTCTTTTTCATTCAAAAACCCTATTTTCCCAACTAGGGAATGTCATGCCATAACATAATTTTGACCTCCCCTGTCCTTGCAGACCTTTTGAACACATCAAACTCCACAATCTCACCCTATTTCCAAACTATTCTAACTTATTTTCAAGCAATTTCTTCTTTTCACCTCTTTTAGCCTTGCTTTTAAGGGGCCTCAATTTTGAATTTTCAATAGGGGCAGCGTTAGTAATCTCTTCCAATGCCCTTACTAATGCTATTTTATTATTCCTACTCCCTATCCTACTTACATCAGGCCCATATCACTAAGACACAACCTAAACAATAGGTGTAATGGCCTATTTCAACATACTACACTTAAACCCTTAAGGGATCAATCCAGTTGAATGCAGCTCAGAGAAATTCCGTGTGTTTGGGTGAGAAAGAGGACCATGCCTAGTTTGAATATTCCTATTCAGACATGTTGGAATAGTCCATTTGGTCACATGAGTTGTAGAACAAAAATTGCACCACTTTGCAACTTTCCACTGCTTCCATTTGACACCTTTTTCATCAATTGAAAATTGGACACCATGGGAAAACCATTCTGAGTTAACCAAAACTGAGAGACATTATTGTAGAGGAGCCCAACACGATCCCATGGGATCAGATGGGAAGTTTCTAAGCATCACAGTGTTTGAGTAACCTCATGCTGAAGTTTGTAGCCATTTTTCCCTTTTGACCCTTAAGGAATCAATCCAGTTGAACGTAGCTCAGAGCGATTCCAAGTGTTTGGGTGAAAAAGAGGACCATGCTTAGCGTAAAAATGCCCATTTAGATGTGTTGGAATAGTCTATTTGGTCACTTGAGTTGCAAAATGAAAGTTGCACCACTTTGTAACTTTCCATTGCTTCCATTTGACACTTTTTCCATCAATTGAAAATTGGACACCAAGGGAAAACTACTCTGAGATAACCAAAATTGAGAGAGGTTATTGTAGAGGGGCCCAACATGATCCCATGGGATTAGATGAGAAGTTTCTAAGCATCATGGTGTCTGAGTAACCTCATGCTGAAGTTTGCAGCCATTTTTCCCTTTGGACCCTTAAGGGATCGATCCGGTTGAACATAGCTCAGAGCGATTCCACATGTTTGGGTGCAAAAGAGGACCATGCATAGTGTAAAAATGCCTATTTGGGCATGTTGGAACAGTCCGTTTGGTCACATGAGTTGCAGAATGAAAGTTGCACCACTTTGCAACTTTCCATTGCTTCCATTTGACACTTTTTTCATCAACTAAAAATTGGACACCACAGGAAAACCAATCTGAAATAATGAAAATTGATAGAGATTATTGTAGAGGGGCCCAACATGATACCATGGGATTAGACAAGAAGTTTCTAAGCATCATGGTGTCCGAGTAACCTCATGCTAAAGTTTGCAACTATTTTTCCCTTTGGACTCTTAAGGGATCGATCTAGTTGGATGTAGCTTGGAGTGATTCCGCATGTTTGGGTGAGAAAGAGGACTATCCCAAGCATAAAATGCCTATACAGACGTGTTGGAACAGTTTTTTTGGTCACACGAGTTGCAAAACGAAAGTTGCACCACTTTGCAACTTTCCATTGCTTGCATTTGAGACTTTTTCCATTAACTGAAAACTGGACCACAAGAAAACCACTCTAAGATAACAAAAAAAAGGATAGGTTATTGTAGAGGGGCTCAACACGATCCTGTAGGATCAGATGAGAAGTTTCTAAGCATCACAGTGTCTGAGTAACCTCATGCTAAAGTTTGTAGCCATTTTTCCCTTTGGACCCTTAAGGGATCGATCCGGTTGAACGTAGCTCAGAGCGATTTCGTGTGTTTAGGTGCAAAGGAGGACCATGCCTAGCGTAAAAATTCCTATTTGGACATGTTAGAATAGTCTATTTGGTCAGATGAGTTGCAAAATGAAAGTTGCACCACCTTGCAACTTTCCACTGCTTGCATTTGACACTTTTTCCATCTAATAAAAACTAGACACCATGGGAAAACCACTTCGAGGTAACAAAAAAAGAGAGAGGTTATTTTAGAGGGGCCCAATTTAATCCCATAGGATTAGATGAAAAGTTTCTAAGCATCATGGTGTCTGAGTAACCTCATGCTGAAGTTTGCATCCATTTTGCCCTTTGGACCCTTAAGGGACCGATCTGGTTGAACAAAGGGTCTATACTCTAAACTTATACAAACCTTACCAACTCTTGGGAAAGCAATTCTAAGGTGTCAAAACTTCAAAATCCACAATCAGATCTTAGTTATACCACCGTACAATGGGTAAACCACAAAACCCTCTATTGTAGCATAAACCCTAAGGGTTTATTGAAAATGATACTTCCAAAGCTAACTACAACCTAAAAAACTACTCAAAAAAGTTTGTGATACCCTGCACAAGCTCAAACAATCATAAAATAATGTTGTCCTACAAAAAACACAATTTGACTCTTATAAACCACCACTTTTCTTAAAGAAAACTCACTTTTACACACATGGGTTTCACACCCATCTCACTTTTAGACCTCCCCACCACTAAAAAATCATTCCCACACCTTAATAATGTTAGTGAAGACCCATTCCTCAAGTTACAGAGGCTATATAAATAGGAATGGGTCAAAAATCCATTTTTATTGACTCAAAACCTTCAAATGTACAAGTTTAGGCTAGTTTTAGTAAATTGATGATAAAATGCACAAAACGTTATGGAAAACCTTCTAAATGGATTAAAAAGAAAGGAAACTCCATCTACTATGCAAATATTAAAAAATTTAGATCAAATAATTGAAATAAAAGCTGTACAATTTGCTGCTATAGCTGAAAATACAGAAAATTCTAGAAAATTCTGAGTTTTTTTTATTGTTTTTGCTTCTTCAAATCACAAAATCCAACCTTCAATTCGAGTTCTCCATGTTTTTAAACTCTTTCCCACCAATTAAAAATTGATTCACCTTCCTAACTGAACTTTGAACTGGTTTGACTCTTCACATTCCCTCCATAATGCAAATTTGGCAATTTTACAACGTTTGAGTTTGCAAATTTTGCACATTTTTGCAATTTTTAAACATTTTATACTTTTTGAAAAACCCAACCTCCTAAACCTTATTTTTATACAAAACTCAAAATCCTATATTCTACTCCTTATTTGCCTTAATGAACAAAACCTACTGAATGGTGCTCCTGTACCAATCATACATTGACCTTCTTGTCCATCCTAAAGTTGAGACCACATCCATTACCTCCACATAAAACTTGAAATCCTTGGTCTTCTTGGTTCCCATGCCTTGATATGGTTATGCAAATGAAAATGAAGCAAAGTAATCATTTCCTTCTCTGTTGCCTGGAAGAATGCATGCTTAATGTTTTGATACATGATATCAACTCTCTCATCTATTCTCATAGTTGAATACTGAAATCTAGTATGATGGTCCTCCAGAGTTCTAGTTATCTTTCTTCCTCTTCCACCAAATGCTGGCCCGATCCACACGTCTGCCAACCTAATTGACTTTGTTTTTGAAAGTTGAAGTTTCTCTTGAGTCACCAGTGTTGCTCTATCTTCCTTTTTAGACTCTTTCATCACTACAAATCATCTCTAGGATTTAATAATTTGTACCACATGTGGTTGATGTGCTTTGAATCCTTGCATATGTCGCCACCCATTCTCTCTCATGTTCTTTGAAGGTTTCATACTCTTCGTCTGTTTGATCTTTCTTCCTTGTTCGTTTCTTCGGCATGGCAGATAATTTTACCTGTAGCATGGTAATGAGACGAATATTAGTTCCTCAAAAAAATATCCATTAAAATAAATGAAATATATGTCATTCAAGGCTTCATAAATAGACAACATAGGTGATGAGGTAGCTAAATACTAATGAGGTAATATAGAAATAGATGGAAAGCATGGAACAGGTCTTAGGGAACCTGTTGGAGTCTTTTAAAGGCATTACGGGTGTTGGGGTGTGCCTTTACAAGTTGAAATTTTCCTTGTACAGGCCTAGTGAAGCCTTGTTTATGGCTTGTAAATCAATCTTTTGATACATTTGTTTTGGGTGTTTGATCCTGTGCTTTTGGGAACTTGTTGGTGCAAGGGTACCTTGGGCTTTCATGCCTCTTTGAGGCCTTGTTTGGTTTTTTTGTTTGATGTCAAGCTTTTTGATGTAATAAGGTCATATGGACCATCTTAAATGCCTTGTAATAGGTTTTCTAGGCTTGTTGTTGAGTTTTTGGTGTTAGTGATAAATTTCAGTGTAATAACAAGGTCACCATCCTCACTTTGTAAGCTTGGTGTACCTTGGAAAATTAAAGAATCAAATTGACATGTTGCAACCAAGTGCTTGAGGGGAGCTTCCTTGGTGTTTTTGAAGTGTTGTTAGTTCTTTTGACACCTCTTAAAGTCTCCTTGTAATCGGGTTTGTGGTGATTGTGTAATTTTCCTTAATGAGGCAATTTGGTGTCTACAAGGAAGTTTGATTAGTTCCAATGTCCAAATAATCAAAGTTTCAGTTGGAGGACATTGGGAAAGGTTGTTAGAAGTTGAAATAAGCTTCCCATGGTTGAGGCATGATTGATGAAACACTTTCTTTGAATTTCTAATGATTTTTTTTTGTTTTCTAGAAAAATCTGTGTAAAATTGCTACTAAAACATGTGGTACGAATGTTGTATAGTCTATACGGGTACAAACTTGATATGGTTGGATAGAGGGAATACCTAGATTTCATTTTGTGTTGATTTGACATAATTTCATTGAGTATAGCAAAATTTATCGCCATTTAGCAGGGGCAGGTCTGAAACCCTCTAAACTAGGGTTTTGGTTGAAAAATGGCTCTTCCTTCCATCTGCACGTTGTAAAAATGTTGTTTCTTGGTGGGATGGAAGGTACTTGTGTATATTTTCATATTTCCTTGGTACTAGAGAGTGGCAAGGTGTGCGGAGGAGTTTATGCTTTTAACTAGGTCTGGCATCTTCATGTGACAAGCCTAATTGGTGAAGCAAAACGTGAGTTTTTCTTGGTTTGTGTGGCTTTTTGTTCAAAGTGGAACTTAGGAATGTTGAAAATGGTTGTAATTATCCTGTAGGAGTTTGAATTAAGGATTTGGGTGAAGGGGAGAGCCTAGGTAATAAAAATCTAGTTGTGATCAGTAAATTAGGCCTCTTGGGGACAGCGGTACAGTGGTTCATGGTTACTTTTCCATCCACTGTCAAAAAGTGAGACTTTGGGGTCTTGTAGAGGCATATCATAGTTGCCTAAATTTAGTATTTTGAGCTTGATACAAGTTTGTGGGTGGATTCTATTTAGACTTTCCTATCGGGCAGTGCTACAAGCATTCAATGCTAAAGAGGTCTAGTGGTATGAGTGATGAACAAATGGAGTTTCCTAAGTGCTAATTGGGATGTTTTGGCCTATTTTGGTCATTTGGAACTTGATCAAAGTAATTCCAAGCCCCTTGGTTGTCTTGAGTACAAGAACCCTAGGTGAGTTGGGTCATTTCCTTGGAGTAGTGGATTGACAAAGTCCACTTAAAGAGTATTTGAGAGAAGTTGTCCTAAGTTTTTGGTTTGATCATCTAGTTGATCATCTGAAGAAGCTTCCCCTGCTCACTCTGCATCACTTGTGGAGGATGGTGTTAGGAGTCTAAAACCGTGTTTCATTGTCTAGTTAATACTTGAAATGAGCCTTATTACACCTATAACCCCTAACACCTATAACTCACTAAAACCACACCAATGGCTTGAAATGAGCCTTATTACATCCACAAAACATTAATCTTGCACACTTTACATGTAAATTCAAAAACTTTCCTTCAAAGGCTACAAAGATACTTTAGTGCTAGATCACCATTTTTCACATTTTAACACCTAAACTCAAAAAATCAACATAAGACATGCTTAGTGGTCTTTATTAACCTTGTGCAAAACAAAACATTCTCAAAGACTCATCCATCTACCTATTAACCTCCTAATTACCATCAAATGATCAAATAAGGAGGATGAGGTGTAGGTGCTCTTGCACTAGGGTTGTAAAAGTGTATTAAAGAGGGAGACCAATGGTCACCTCTTTCAAATGTTAGTTTTGGAAGTTGAAGTGGTTTGTTTTAGGAGGGAAAAATTATAAAAGGCCACGAGAAACTTGAATGGAGGATGCTCCTTGGATTGGGCATCAAACCAAATGAGGAAATGTTGAGTTTTCCTTAAGAAAAATGAGGTTTTGGTGAATGAAAATGAGTTTATGAGTTGGGTAGTGTTATTTTATGTTAGATTGAGCTGCGTAGGGAATTTTAGGCTTGTTTTAATAGTTGTCAAGTTTTGAAGTGTTTGGCAAGTGCTACTTTCAATAAAACCTAGGGTTTCTAAGCCTAAGGAGAGGCTTTTATGGTTTGGGTGGTAAATTATTGAATCTCTACAATCCAACATTGTAATTTGAAGTTTTGATAGATATAAAATGCTTCCCCAAGGTTTCAGGAGATTATGCAAAGTTTTGAAGGTGGTCCCTTTGTAAAAGTGGGCTAATTTAGGCCCTTAAAAGCATAGAAAACTTGATTTGTGCAGTTTGGTACAAAACAAGAATTGGTGATTTTTGGATAAGTTGAAAGGCTCTATAATGGGTCCCTGATGTGTGTTGTGTTGTGATTTTAAAGGTTGTGTGAGTGGAATTATACCTAATTGAGTGACTTTGAAATGCTACAAGGAATAGTGTGAATATGCTGAATGAAGAAGTCCTGATGAAATTATAAATTGAAAATTGTGTTTGCATATTGGAGTTGTGTATTTGTGTGTTGTAGGCCTCCCCCTACTACATTAGGAGTATATTCCAATTTTTTATAGAATTGTATGAAAAATTTGGTAGCATAGACAAGGCAATCAACTAGTTTGTATAACTGTTTGACAAAATAACTCAATGAAAGCTTTGGAAGCATACACAAAGTAAGTCAATTGTTAAATAAAAAAATTCCTCAAAGAGATGTGGTTTAAAAATGTAATTGAAAAGTGTATAAAATTGTATAATTTAAAATGTCCATTGACAACCTAAGGTTGTAACATGACAAACAAACAATGATCAACATGGAATATGCAAAACAACAAAAATGAAAGCAAGCCATAATAGAATGAAATAAAATGTACAAAGACTTCACATACCTAAAAAACCAGATTTTGAAATGGAGGGGTTCTACCCAATTATGTAGCCTTTGCTTATTCTTTCCTCAAAATATTCAACAATTTGACTTTTTCAAAAGCTTGTTCCCCTCTAAACTTCAATTGTATATCAATTATCACTAGAATTCAAAATTGAATTGATATTGTATTCCTTTCAACATGAAAACTATTCTATTTCATGCAAAGGTGGTGAAAAAATCATGAAAAAGGTGGTGGAATCTAAAAATAATGCATGGACACTTCACTCAATCTTCAAAAAGCTACTTTTTATTGCAACAC
>VDFB02281492.1:272072333-272130823 GCA_007258455.2 Sequoia sempervirens | reverse complement strand
TTAACAAAGATATCAATGATAAATGTGCTGGTTGGATAACCAAAGTAATGGAATTTGATGTTGATATTAAAGTAAATAAGCTCATTAGGGGCAAGGGTTTGTGTGAACAACTCACAGGACATGAGGACAACAACTTAAAAGAAGTTGAAAATGTCGACAAAGTGCTAAACAATGAGGATACAGTTGTTGTTCCAGTTTCTGCTGCTACTTGGTTGCAACAAATGATGCATTATATACAAATTGGTAAGTGCCTCAAAGGTTTAGACAAAGCAAAAAGAAGGTATTACAGGTTACAGTCTATTCCTTTTGCAATTATTGACGACATTCTTTATAGAAGAGAATTTCAAGGTGTTTTATTAAGATGCATTTAGCCTGATCAAGTCAATAAGCTTTTAGTAGAATTTCATGATGGGCCTTCAGGAGGCCACTTTGTTGCAAGAACAACATCCCTGAAAATTATGCGGGTTGGTTATTATTGGCCAGATCTGTTTAAAGATACTATTGCTTGGGTCCAAGGGTGTGAAAAGTGTGCTTTATTTTCTAGAAAATAGAGGCTCACAGCTCTACCTCTACATCCAATTTAGGTGGAACAACCCTTTGCTAAGTGGGGCTTAGAATTTATTGAACCAATCAACCTACCTTCAAGCGTGGGTCATAAGTGGATTCTTACCGCCACAGAATATTTTACCAAATGGACCGAGGCAATTGCTTTAAAGGAAGCAAATGAGACTTCTATGCTTAACTTCTATCAAGATTTAGTGTCAAGATTTGGTACTCCAGATTCAATAGTCTCTGACAATGGTCTAGCTTTCATTGGTTTAAGGATTTCTGATTGGTTAGTTAAGAATAAAATTTATTTGAACACATCTTCTAACTATTATCCACAGGGTAATGGTCAGGCATAATCTACAAATAAGAATCTGATTCAGATAATCAAGAAGGCAGTTGAAGATAATCAATGGACATGGCATCAAAAGCTGAAGTTAGCCCTTTGTGCTAACATGGTGACTCCTAAAAGGGCCATTGGTTGTTCTCCTTATATACTTTCTTATGGAAAAGAAGCTAAGTTACCAGTTTCTATTGAATTGCCAACTTTAAGTTATGTAAAAGAGTTGGAATTTCTAAATGAACAGCCCCTTGAAGTAAGATTTGCACAATTAATGGAGATTGAGGAAACACGAAAAGAAGCACTAAGGCAGCTTGAAATACATCAAGCTTAGATGAAGAGCTCTTTTGATAAGAGTGCAAGGCCACAAGATTTCATTATTGGAGATATTATTTTCAAGTGGAATGAGTTTAAGAGCATACCTGGACAACATTCCAAGTTCGATGCAATTTGGGATGGGCCTTATGTGATCACAGAGTGCAAGACACACAACGCTTTCCAACTTTCTAAGTTGACTAGAGAGGTGTTGTTTATCCCAGTTAATGGGATCCACCTCAAACATTGCCTTTGAGATAAGTTTTGTCTTGTAAATAAGTAGATTAGTTGCTGCAATAAGTGCATTATTCACATTTATTTTTAGTAGTTTTCTTTCCCTAAGTGTTGTTGTGCATGTTTTGTTGGCCATTGGGGCCTACTAGTTTGCTTTCTACATTGTTTTGTTTTGTTTTGCTGCTATTTGGGTGTTGTTGTTCAAATTTCTGAGTTTCATGAAGGGGCAGATTTGACTTCGTGCCCAATGGAGTTTTAAAAGACAACAAATCTAATGCTTAGCTAGCAAGCATTCAACGGAAATTGCCAAAATATTACCAATTTCTTGCTACAACTCAATGGGTGGAGCTAATTAAATATTGTTATATTTGAAAGTGAAATAAAATTTATTTCTGCATGTGATTAGGTGTTGTTTGCACTATATTTATCATTCATTAATTGTCACTTTTGTAGATGTTTTGAGAAAACTAAGTTTTAGAAGTATTGCTCAAATACTTTACAAGTCAAATGGAGTACAAAACTGAATATACAAATGATTAAGCATAAAAAATTGCTTTCATTTATTTCATGAAGTTATTCACATTACATGTGTAGACATCCAAATTTGGACATTTAATTTATCCAAATTTACCACTTTTCATCTAAATGTCCTCTTATTCAAGTTGATTATGTAATATTACTATTATTTAATTAATACCCTTAATTCTGCCAAATCCCTAAGGTATTTAATTAATAATTAAATTTCTTACTCTCATTAAACCCTTTTTCATCAAATGGATTAAATAAATATGGCATTTATTTAATTCCTCACATGTCATTTTCATTTAATCATAATCCATCTCCTAATCTTTTCATTAGGGATGTGCACATGCCTAATCCTTGATTAGGATGTGTCACATCCTCCAACTTTTGTAAGTTGGCTTCTAATCCTCATTAACCCCTAATTATCCTCTAATTACTGATTAGTTAAGCCTAATTAGTACCTTGGTCATTCTCCCCATCCCCCAAGGAATTTTTAATTCCTTTTTATTCACCCTAGGTTCCTCTTCCCATGTGAATTTTTAATTTACATTTTATTCCTTCTAGAATCCTCTTTTCCCATGCATCTTCTAGAATCTTGAGTCACATCAAGTCACATGTGATAAACTCCTGACCTCAGGAGACCTCTCCTTGTCCACTAGATTCTCCATGCATGTGAATTTTTAATTCACATTTATTCTCCAGAATCTCTCATCTCCAATGTACTTCCAAGGTACAGTCTTCTTACACATCATGTACCTCCCTTCCACCTCACTTCCACATCATCTTATCCTTGGCCATCTCACATTCCACATGTCAAGATGTGAGGGCTTGTGATTACTTAACTCACCATAGCCCTACATCTTGATCTTGGTGGCTCAATCTCAACTATTGAATTCTCTAGAGAATTCAAAATTCTCTATAAATAGCCCTCCTCTAAGTCATTTTAAAACACTTAGTCATTTTGCACCTACATGCTATCATTTTGAACACTCAACTCACAAGTATTTCCTCTTACTTAGCAAAGCCATTTTAGCCATTTGCATTTGCATCTTATCATATAGTCAATTTTGCATTTAGTCATATCAATAGACATCCAAGGAGGACACAAGTACTCAAAATCAAGGGCCGACCAAGGAATTTCAGCTGCAAAGAGAAGGTATAATCATTTTCAATATTCTTTCATTTTATCTCTTTGTGTTAACAATTCCTTAGGCTAATCTTTGAGGTGCTCTTTGTGTTTTTACATTACATTTTAGTTGTTATGCATAATTAGAATAGGTAAAACTCAAGGATACACATGCTTTCATTTGATTGCAAGAATAAAAATGATGGTACAACTTTTCATTTCAATGCATTTCTTTCAGAATGGAAATGAAAGAAGGAATTAAAAGATCCACACAAGCCATGGTTTTAGCCGGTTCCATTCATTACAAGAAAGGAAATATACAACTAAAAGAGAGAAGAAAATAACATGGGCCATATGCGTCATTGCCTGAGTTGATCTTCAGTTGATGCCTCGTAGCTTGCTCCATTCCACTTCCACTCCTGACTGTACCTACAAAATATTTGGAATGGTGTCAATTAAGAACTCAGGATATGAACTATACTACATGCTCTGCTAACAAAAATATATTTCAATCCTTGGAGTGCATAGAATCAACTAAAGAAAAGAGAAGAAATATGAGCTGAAAAGGGAAATATCATCATATATTGTTTTTTTGTTAACATTGTGTGTTTTCTATGCAGGTATAGGAAAATTCATTTAGCTGATCATTTCATGAAGACCAAGCATGTGGGGAAAAATGAGCTCTGACAAGGGTTGAGCTCGACATGTTGCCCCTTAAACATTACAAATGGGGCTGAGTGAAGGAATGCAATTCTTATGTTCATCTGAATTATTCTGAAGGAGTAAAGCAATGTTTCATTCATCAAAGCCATTAAGCCTATTGTTCATTCATAACAATCAAGTGACATGTTGTTTTGAAAGCTACAAGTGAATGGTAGACTTAATGAATCTAATCAATTCAACTGAGATGCATCAATATCATACTTGCAAATTTAAATATTTCCATACTGTTGCTTTTGGCTTCCATGAGTATTGTTTATTCATTATGTTCATGATATTATGAGAAGTACAACAGTGTTCATGTTCATGATGATGATAGTGAATAGGCATAAATAATGCTTCATTAACCAGAGCACTGTTGAATAAAGGAAACATGTGATAAGATTCAGATTTTCATTTGAGAGGAGAGCAAGTGCATGGAGCAGTTTTTATTAAATGGAACATAAAAATGCATGAAGAGTGCCAAAAAAGGAACAATGATATCATCTGATCAAAGCATGGAAAGTACAGGCATTCATCTTTTGGCTGGTGAATGAAGCAACATAAGTGAAACGAGAAGTCACAAGAAATATAAAAGAGATTAGGACAGCTAAGCATGATAGAAGTGGACAAGCATTCTAAGGATTCCAATAAAACTAATTTTTATGTGCTGGATGAAAGAATGTTCCCCATGTACTAAGTTTTTTAACAATACCCATGAAGGATTCACATGTTTTTGCATTTTTTGAAGGTTTAGCTTGCTGTCCCAAGGAAAATACAATAGGGATTTGAAGTTTTCTGTTGTTTTATTATTTGAAGCTATAAATTTCCTCTTTCAAAATCATATGGAAATTTCATATACAAAGTAGGAATTATAGAGCCTAGTTAATGGTTTCTTCAATGGCATCAAAGTTAGAATACAAGGGGAATATCTTTTACATAGCCCAAAGCTTATAAAAGCTTATGATTTGACAGAAAGAAACAATCACATGGTGTCATGGAGATAAAAAAGGCAGAGCTACGGATTTACAATTAACATTATGTCAAATACCCATTTTGGGTTTTTGAGCTAAAATATAGTCATACTTGAAATCACGAATACCCATTTCAATATTTTAAGTCCAAATGCAGATCTAGCCAGATTTTTACCATTTTCTGAATACCCACATAGGGGTTTCTTTAAAAATGTAAGAATTGTACAATGGTGGGTCAAGCTCAAGCTCTACTTTTCAAAAAATGCAGAATACACATTAGTCTCCTCAAAATATAGATACCCATATGGGGATTTTGTTCTAGAAACTCAAATAGAAGCAATATGGTGTAGGGCCAAGGCTAGAAGTTTTTATAATGACAATTTGGAGCATAAGTGGTTGCGGCCAAGGAGAGGGATTTTCAACTTCAGAGTTTCATTTTAAAATGAAAAAAATTAAGTATGCATGCTAGGCCCCAGAATTTGAAGAAAAACAAGTGGAACCATACAAATTTCTGAGTGAAAATGCATTTTAGAGGATAATCATGGCATGGCCTGTGTACGACGATGAATCTATAAATGGAAAGTAACCTTCTTGCAGAGTTATTAAGCTTTCTTAAGCATCTATTTTGTAGAAAGAATGCCAAGGAAAATACAAAGGAATGATAGAGCTTACCGCACCATAGAGAAGTAAGAAGGCCACAATGAAGCTCTCTCAGGGGACTTCAATATGCAGAGGCCGAACTCTCACATGGCAGCCAGTGAATGCATCAACAATGGTACACACCGAAATACAAAGAGTGCATCATAAATTACATTCGTAGCTGCGGCCTTAAGGCCAAAAGATGATTGAAAACAAAGTAGAGTCTTAAAAAAGGACCACAGGAAGCCTAGGAACGAGTTTACCTTTAAAACCATGGTGGAATCAATAGAAAATAGTGAGCTTGGAGGCCTGAATCTCCCTCATCATGCTAAAGCCCTAGCTCATACATGGTGGTGGCTCAGAGCCTTTTCTTCCAAAGCCTTCTCTTTCAAAATGAACTAAAATAAGTGGAATGCTTTAGCTTTGTTCTTTAGGGTTTTCCCAACCCTAATTGGACTTAGGGGAATATGCTTTAGTGATGATAATTTCATGCATACCTTAGGTTGAGTGTTATGAGAGATTTCCATATTTTATTTTTCCTAATTCTTTACACTTACCTAATGAAATATTTTATGGCTTTAGACTTTAGGTTTTTCTTGTCAATAATGCCTTAGTGAAAGTTGGAGAATGATAGATATCTTAGGTTTTAATTGATTTTGAGAGAAATCAATTGAAATTGTAAATGAGATTTTACTTATGACTTAGAGTTTTATTTTCAATTGATTTTAAAGAAATCAATTAGGGTATGGATAGGAGATTGCATATATTTTTATGATTTTTTTTAAGAAAAATCAAGATTTTGTATTGGAGAGATAAATTATTATTTTTTCAAAAGATTTTCAAAATCTTTAGTTGCAAAAATAATCAAGTTGTGAGAATATTAAATCTGCAAGCCATGTAAAGCAAGAATAAAGCAATATTTTATAAATTGCCTATTTTCTTCACTATTTTTAGTAGATTTGTGAGTGATCTTTCTTTTGGTCAGATTTGAGCTTCTTGATGGAGAGATAAGGTGTTTTATTTTCTTTTAAAGCAGATTTGATCTATTTTTAGAAGCTTTTCAGTATGCACATGCAAAAAGTGTGACTTTTCCACTTTTGTGCCAACTTTTTGGGTAGTTTTTGATGCTTTTCCTTGAGCTTTCTTCTTGAGCTCGGATTAGGGTTTTGGGGTATATCTTGAAGAAAACTTAGTGTTTTCTTAGTGCAGATTATTGTTTCTTGCTCTGATACACACTTTTGAGCTTGTAAACTTCTTTGTACTTAGATTTTGAGAGTTTTCACTCCATTCAATTAAAAGCAACATTCCTATCTCCAATTTCTGTCTCTATTTTGCAGTTTTAGTATGATTTCTACATTGTGATTCTATTTACAGATCCTTTTCATGTCCTATTGTTGCAGATCATTGATACAAAAAGTTCATTTAATGTAGGTTGCATGTTGTGTTTAACTCTAAACCTTCATGCAAATCAATTTTGTATGGGTGTTTATGAAAGATTGTGAATTCATTACTATTTTTCTGAAAACTATTTTTTTGTGAAATATCAAAGCCATCATTAAGTTTGAGATCATATTAGATAGGTTTTACATTTTAGTTATATTCTCTATCCCTTTTCCTAGAAGATCACTTAGAATAGGACCTGCGATTCAGAGAACCAACTTACTCTGGAGATTCTCTTTTCACATAGATCACCCACATCTGAAAAGAGTTTCCATTTTTCAACAGATAGTTTGATTTTTTGCAAATCCGACAAAGGGTGCATATCTGATTTACAATACTAATAGATGTTAGTTGAATGGGAGTTTGAATAGAGATTGAGTTTTGAAGCACACATTTGGCGAATTTTATGTACATATAAAGGTTTTATGTTTAGGTCTTATCTTTGGGCCGACCTAACATATTTGATTTTTTGAAAGAATAAGCAAGTAACTTTATCTTATGTGGAATTTATATTAGGTCCATGCAAAACTATCTTGATGTAAATTGAATTTTGAATTAAGGTGCAAAGTGTGGATACAATGTTTCAAGAATGACATGATTAACTTTGTGTGTTACTTCTGATTAAGTTGACCTAATTGAAGTTACACTTGATATGGATATATATAGGAGATGAATCTCAAGATTTTAAGAGGATGAGAAGTGTAGGATGATGAAGAGATAACATATGGTATGTGAGTAATAAGTGACATATGACATATATGGTGTTCCACCTACATGTGTGTGATGCCGAATTGAGCATATTGTGAATAGAGCAGAGTATTCATTCAGATTAGTGTGAAGATCATTTTCTACTTCATTGGAACTATAATTCAGTATATGATAGATGCTATTGTATCAATTCAAATAGGTTGTATAGCCACCCCTTCTTTGTTCCTTCTCTTTCTCTATGGGTAGTGAGTTCACTTGGACAATGAGTCCACCTGGTAGTGATCCTTTATGTAATATACTATTCCGGATATAATATATTGTGAGCTAACCCTCACTATGGTTTTTCCATGTAAAAAATACTAGTGTTCATGTGTTACGTGATCTTGTGGATGTTTCATGTTTTGTTTCACTATTACAGCTGGATGTGTGTTAATAATTGGATGGCTTATGCTTAATTGGTTTAAAGGAATAAAAATTCATCCTCCCTCTCAATATTCCAGGTGTTCAACAAAAGGGACATCTAATATGGATTTCTCATTTGTGACTCTTGGTGTTCCATACTTTGCTTCTAGTGTGGAAGAGGCTTCTAAATAAGTGGATTTTTAAGTTATGATTCTTGATATTTAATAGGAGGTTTCTAGTGTGACTTCTTAAAAGGAGCTAGTATTAGTCCCATTGTTATGATCAAAAGAGCTTTAATTGGTCTCATTTCAATGCTCATATGAGCATAATATTTGTAAACAATTAGAACTATAAAAAAACACATCTATCTAGGTTCATCATTAGTTATTTTTTTGGATTATTTGATTATCCTAGACATTTTATGGAATTGGTTTATTTATTCTCCTTTTTTGTGAAACCAACATTTCTACACCCCCTAGGGTTTTTTCCTTAGGTTTATCCTTCCAAATTAGGGTTTCATATCATTTTTAAAGAATTTTATGCTATTTATTTTAAATTTATTATTGTTTGGATCCATCCTCATTTTTATTTTATTATTTTACTTTTATTAAGGTTTGTATTATTATATGTTATGTCTTTGATCCTTACCTCATCCACCCTCCTTTATGCACTCTCAATGTTAGATATTTATTATAGAATTTTATTTTCCCCTTTTTTTACCAAGCTTAGTTATTATGTTCCTACAATTTATAATGATTCCTATTTTGTGGCATATGATATAATGGATTAGCTATTACTTTTGAATAATTCCATAGGGGTCACAATTTATGTGATGTACATAGTGGTTATATTCCTTTTCCATCTCATGATAACTTTTTACATTTGTGGATTACCCTTCATTTTCCTCTATTGATTAATCTTCTTTCAAAATTATGGTGATATAGATACACATGTTTCACCCTCATATAAGTTTTCTAGTCTATCATCTATGTATTTTCACTTATACTCTATTGATGATGTAGTTAGAGATGAGCTCATGGTGATAGTTCTTAATAATTCATTATTTCATGATATACATCATTTTTATAATGCTAATGATAATAATTTGGTAAAATTAAATGTACAAAGTTACATGTTAGATAATTTGTATCTTCATATTATGCTTAATACATAAATATAGTACTTTAATGCATACATTTGGTGATACCTTGATAAATAGAGATAAATAATGTTTTAATTCATGTCATTATTATTACATATTCTTTTGTAATTTTTCATGTGCCTCCATATATTACTTTAATGTCTTTCCTTTCTAATGGCCCCTCCTTAACATATCTCAAGATGATGTACAAATTTTTGATGGATATCCTCATTTTAATCCTTCATAATTTATTATGATTAATCTTTGAGTTTTATGAAATAAATTTGTGTAAACCTTATATAGCACAAAAACATGGTTTAGAAACACAAGAGGAATTTTTATACTTTCTATTTGGTATTGTATAGGAGTGAATTTGCACTCCTTGTGTAAATTCCCCTTTTGCATACCCTCACCTTAGAAAATCAAACCTGATGATGAAATTCCACATCACCCATCTAAAATGAATCTACTTGGCGGGTGTTGTGTGTGTCAGTGGGGGAAAATTTGTCGGGGGTGCGAGCACGGGGTGCAGATGTCTACATAACACACTTCTGTTCCTAACAAATTCCTACCTCTAGAGTCTGTAGGGACATTACACTCCTCATTGGGGATGAATTATAACACCTCTGTGCAACCAACCAACCCAAAAATGGCTCTATCTCTCCCATTTTGATCTTAAATGGCTATCTTGTTTATTCATTCATTCTTCCAAGATATTCTAGCAATCTAACACCATTCTCTCAAGTATTTCACAATTCCATCGAGCATTACAGAAATCAAGCCTGTTACTCCATTAATTTCATCCTTGTATGTGTGGTGCTACCATAGAAGTTGTGAGTTTGGAGCCTTACGAGATCTCCCTTCGTCACTATTGTAGCTGTGTCGACTTTTCCAAGCTCGTTGCTTGCATTTTCCCTTCATTGGCCTTAGAACCTTTGGATGGAAGTGGCATCGCTTAATTTTCATCTTGTGGTTTGATAAAGTAGTGTAGAATATTTTGTAGTGTTTAGTACTTTCCTTTATCTCATTTTCTACTTTATTTATTTTCTGGTTTTCCATGGAGGTGGAAACACAAAAGTGGGGGTTTGACTGAGGAAAACCACTATACAACCCAACATTTTTCCCTCTTTTGCTTGTGTGTAGGTGAACATGTTCGTGGAGTTTGTTGTCAAACTGGAGCTTTAGTGAGTTGATATTTGTCACCCTCACTTTCTGTTGGTGTAATTAATATTTAATTACACTTGCATAACTTTACTTAGGTATTATTTATTTCCTAGGTTAATTAATTCTCATCTTTATCTTTTGAGCTATCTTGTTGCTCAAGATAAGATTAGGGTTATATGTCCTTGCTTTTATAAAGAAAATCTTTATCATGTGATTATTGAATTCTTGAATAATATTATGTTGCACATCCTTTTGCAACCTCTCTAATTTTTCTAATTTTCTCTTCTATGGAAGGTCTTTTCGGTTTGCAAATCTAATCTTGGTTTCTAACATATTTTGGTAGTTGGAAAAGTGAAACTTGAATATTTGTACTTCATTTCAGTACCACTTCATGTTATTTTCTATTTATGCATGCATTAGCATTCTCTCCTTTTACAATCGTTGGGTTATTTTAATAAATGAACTGAGATAAAGTTCCATTCAGGGGGGTTTCTTGTATAATAATCTGATTAGAGTGTAGTTTTCACTTTGATCTCCATATCCATTTTGATTTGATGATAGCTCGCATGGGTTATCTGGTCTCCTTGTTTCTTTTGGCCACAATTTTTGCTATTTTTTGACACATCAGATTCTTCGGTTCACACTTCAGTTGAGAGATTATGTTTCTTGATACGCATTGGTTCAGATTCTTTTCAGTTTGAGGGCCATGTTTTTGTGGTTAATGTTCCAAAGTCTTCATGGTACTCCTTCCGATGGAAGAGTTTCAGTCACAATTTTGCATTGGCATTGAGATACACGACTTCCACATTCTGTCATCATTTCAGCTACTGTTGCTTCATAGATTCCAGGGTTGTTCTAGTTTGTGAGTTTTCCAGTGTTCCGTGGCATCGGGTTTGCTATCACATTATCATCATTCCATTTTTTGGTTTCTTGTAGATAGAAGTATCTTTCCTTGCTTGTCAGATTGCGGTTCTAGTGTTACTCCACAATGTTCTTCCAGTGCTTCTTTGCAGCAGTCATCTCACTGAAGGGGGGGTTTTTCCCACTGGTTTTTCTCTTTCTTTACATTTGTACATGAGTACCTGATTAGGCCTTGTTGCTGAGACTCATCTTTGCATAATAATCTGCTTCTCCCTAGGTTGCACTTATGGGGGGGTGTTGGTGTAATTAATATTTAATTACACTTGCATAACTTTACTTAGGTATTATTTATTTCCTAGGTTAATTAATTCTCATCTTTATCTTTTGAGCTATCTTGTTGCTCAAGATAACATTAGGGTTATGCGTCCTTTCTTTTATAAAGCAAATCTTTATCATGTAATTATTGAATTCTCGAATAATATTATGTTGCACATCCTTTTGCAACCTCTCTACTTTTTTTGATTTTCTCTTCTGTGGAAGGTCTTTTCGGTTTGGAAATCTGATCTTGGTTTCTAACACTTTCATCTATGTTCTTTTCCATTTATACAATTATTTCTTGCATTTCATCATTATGTTTATTTCGTTAAAGTTAGTTAGCTAGGAAGTTAGTAAGCTTTTCTACTTTCTATATTGTACTTTATGTTTTCTGGTCATACGAACGACAGAGCTCCAGAGAGATGCCAACACACCACACTGCCATCCTCAAATAGAGATTTGTTTGAGGTGCAGTTTGAACTCCAAAAACTGGCTCGTCTAGCCCCATTTAGACTTTCAAATATGTAGAGTGACAGAAGAACTTGAGAGTGCTCTTCATTCTTAATTATTATCCTAAACACCTATCAACTTGAGGTAAGTTAGGGCAGCCCTCCACTTTTGGCTCTCTGTGACATGGAACCTTGGTGTGGTTGGTCACCCTCTCTTACATTTTTGGTGAACCCGATGTGAACAACGACTATCCATTCACTTGTGTTGAGACTTTTTCCTTGCGCCTAGTGATTGTTGTAAAATTGAGTGTTGTGAAGGTTTATGAGTATCACAATCCAGTCTATGAATTTTGAGTACATTGTTAGGAGAAGTGTGCAACACCTACCAATTGAAAAGACCAAGGTCTCTTCTAGTTTCACCTCCAATTTTTCCACTAGTCTGGCTACTGACTTTACCACTAGTTTTCCTATAGGATTTATTGATGAGATGGGTTTTATAGATGAGACCACTCACATTCTTACTCCTCAAAGATCCCCTACAACTTCATTTGTGGGCGAGGATGAGGCTATACATATCCCTATGGAAAACCTTTTAGTATTGGATAATAGATTGTCAGACCTTGTGAAGCATTTGGAGAGAGCACCGAGCATGGTGAGAGATGCTCGGATTGCTAGAAAGGTGAGACATCTATTAGGAAAGGATTAGACAGGTATATATTTCATACGTGGCCTTGTTGATCTACTCGAAGCTTATATCCCCTCGTATAAGTCTAGATCAGATACTACCTGAGGGGAAGTTCTCAATGCCTATGAGAGAAAAATAGGCATCCTGATGCCAACCACCTATCTGTATACGTGGCCAAAATAGGCCCCTCGATTAGTGTATCTTCTAGTTGTCAAAGGCCTAACACTATCAAGGCCAATAAAATACCCCTTGGTTTTAGTTTCACCCCTCTGACTACTTCTGGTAGTGGAAGCTTTAGTGGAATGAGTGGTGGCAGCTTTGGTAGTGGAGGTGGCATTGGAAGAGGTGGCTTGGGTGGAGACCATGGTGGTGGTTTCGATAGTGGAGGTGGATCCAACGGAGGTCCTATCGGTGGTGGTGGCTTTGGTGATGGTTACAATAGTAGCTCTGGAGGTTCCACTAGGCCTTTGTCATCCTCTAACCCTATCCTAAATGCTCTCCTCCAGAACATGGGTTGGATGCAAAACTAGTTGGCGAGCCTTTCCCAGGCCTCTGCTCAACCTATTTTTCAACCTTTCTTCTGACATAGCCCATTGTTAGTAGCAATTTTGAGTACTCCTTTCCATTAGGGAACACAAATTCCTAAGTTTGAAAAGTATGGTGGTAAAGGGGATCCACAAACATATGTGTAAGCCTTCAACACCATGTGTACGGATTTATTTCATCATGATGCTTTAATGGAAAAAATATTTCCTTTTGATCTCTCAAGGACACAACACTTGAGTGGTATTGTTCCCTAATAATTCCATATTCTCATTTGATCAACTTGTAAATTAGTTTCTCCATCAGTTCCAGGCTAATATTGGTCCAAAGATGACCTTCTTGAAACTTGTTCAATGTAAGCAGGGAGATAACGAGAAGATAATTGACTTTACAACATGATACCAAGTGCTCTTTTCATAGATCTTGTATCCATTGCTAGACTTCGATGTGCATAAGGTGTTCATAAGTGACCTGTAGAGAGCCTGGTAGGAGAAGTTCACCTGGATGAAATATCCTTCCTTTGTGCATTTGTGTGTCGCTTTGTGAGAGTATCAACAAATGGTAGTTTAGTTCGGGAGACCTTTGTCGCACTCTTGTTCAAAAGGAAAGTATATTGTGTCTATATTAGGAAAAGGTAAAGTTGTTGCAAATATAGTCACCGTGACTAATTATCACGACCTCAGATGCAACAAGAAGTTTATGATGTTGGCAGAATCTTATTCTTCCATCTTGTAAAAGTTGTTGAAGGATAAGATCATAACTTTGGAAAGCCCTCAACCTCTTAAGGAAATTTATCCTGATTGGTATGGTGTGAATGCTTTTTGTTAGTACCATCGGGTTAGCAACATGATACCAAGCATTGTATGCACCTGTGTCATGCGATATAGGATCACATCAACGACAGTACCATTCGTCTCAATGGGTCTAAACAAAATACAAATTAATTAGTAGCGAAGGTGAATAATGAGTTGTAGATTTACATAGACTTGCTTCTATCCCATTCTATGAACTTGATTATTGATCCCTTCGATGCTTCTCCTCAACCCTCAGTGTACGTTAACATTGTGACACTCACCCTACAGGATGTTCCTTTGAATAATAATCCCTCTCCCCTATACATTCCTACTCACCTTAATGGGACCATTGTGACAGGAGTCTTAGTTGACCCTGCAAGCTAGGTGAATGTTATTACAGAGGAGGCATTATAGTTAAATTCATTACAAATGGAGGAATATGAAGAAACAAAGTCTACCATTTGTATGAATGATGGTATCTCTCTTAAGCCATATGGCTCTATAACTCTTTCCAACCTAGTTGGACCTAGGACTATGGATACAACTTTTGATATTGTTCTAGAATCTGATCTGTTCAGGGTGAAGTTGGGCATCCCGTGGCTAGCTTCCATGAACAAAATCACTTCCATTATTCATAAGTGTTTAAAGTTATCCCAAAAAGGTGCTGTGCATGTCATGTATGACACTGGATATCAACCATTGGTATCTTGTGGGGTTTTTTATTGGATTAATTTTGGCCCACCCTAGTCAGTCTGCTTCCCCATAGAACAAACCTGGTTTTTCAAAACTATGTAAAATACAAAATTGGGGACAAGGGATAGCCAAAATTGGCCCCTCTGATAGTACAGTAGCAAGCTACCTCCTCTTCTTGAAAGGGAAAGGAGAAGCCTGCCCATCTTTGAGGCACCTCTTCTACTCCCCTTTTTAATGAATTTTTTTGGATGACTACTCCTAGATTCCACATAAGAAGTCCAATGGTGCCTGTTTGGCATAAAGCCAAGATTAGGATATCAAACCTTCCTATTATACCTCTTGTACCTTGGGCCTACCTATATGGTAGAAAGAAAGGTCCCTATGGAGAGTCCTTTATGTCTCAGCCTTTGTGGTCTCCTACCACTCCTACTCCTAGATCAATGAATGGGAAGAGGCCCACCACCGAGGTGCTAGAGCCGATTCCCCTTAATGTTACTCCAACCTCTTCTTAGTCTCTCTCTCCTTCTCCCATCTAGGAGTATCTCCTTCCACTAGAGATGGTTGTGGTGGAAAATTCGATGGTTGAGCAAGAGCCTTTTGTTCCATCTCAACTCTTGGTCTCTAGCTCTCAAAGTCATAGAAAATGCCTTATGCGTGAGCATAAGCATTGGAAAAAGTCTCTAGTGGTTGAGCAGGACACTTTGCAGAGGAAGGAAGGGGAGCTAACTGCCCCTATTTCAGGGCCTCCTACTATGTCATCCTCTCTCATCCCCTCTAATTTGGTTTAATCAAATTCAGTTATGCTTTTGTCTACTGCAAGTGTGAAAAATCTTGACCCCAAAAAGGTGAGGTGTTTATTGCTCCTTCAGTCGAGCCGCCTCTCTTGATGTCCCTTTTGGACATCTCGTTGTTCCCTAAACCAATGGACATGCTAAAAAATTTGGTGGTGTCTGCTATAGTTTTCTCCTCCTCCTTTGCGCCTCTTGACTTATCCATGGGGAGCTCACATCCTTTGACAAAGAAGAAGGTGGAGGTTGGCCCTTCCAACAATGGGGGAGATAAGAGGATTTCACCTTCTTTAGAAGGTGGTCCTCCAATAGCGTGTACCATCCTAGTGATCGAGCAAGTTCTAGCTTCCCCTGAGTTTTTCATTGCTTCTGAGTCACTCGGTGAGCTTAACAATGAATCTTGGGTGCCACCTCCCCCATCTGTTGAGGTAAAACATGTCACTCCTATGAAGTGCATGTTTAACTCTGTGGATGATGTCTCGACCCTGTCAGAAATCTTTGCAAAGTCACTGACCTTTGCTCCACAAGAGTCGAGTGGAGAAGACCTTGTGGGGCCTTCTTCCTTGTCCCTTGTTGCAAGAGGTTCGGAGGGTTCCTTCCTTGACATTTTTCCCTTGTAGGCTCATTCGCCTTCCCTCTATAATGATCTAGATTTGGAAGCTGATGACCTCTTGGTTGATGAGTGTTAGGGGGGAACCTCTTCTTTATCTGTAGTGTACAGTGTCTGTGTGTGTTTTTGTTCCCCTGTGCTTGTGTTATGTGTTCCTAGATGACCCTTGTCACCCTCATAGGTGCTTGGATATAGGAGTGATTATGTGTCATAAAACTTCCTCTATTTGTGGCATCATTCTTATTTTGTTATGTGTATTGATTTTTGGAAAATTGGGGATGATGCAAAGTGTTGGGGGAATTTAGGTTTCCCTTCCATGTTGACCTAATTTATTTTTTTAACTTTGTTTTCTCATGCATTCTTCATATGGTCTGATATAGTAGGGGGCTGATGAAAATTCATTAAATATACTATTATATCTACTTATATATATTTATGAGTAGCTCTGACCCCAAAATATGAGATTGCTCTTATGTCCCTTGTTCATGATGTTATTGTTTCTTTTTACAATTTTGATATCTTTCTCTCTTCTTTTCTTGATTCGTGATGTTGTGATGTTCATGTGTTGTCCATCATGTGTGCGACATCACCACATTGACATCTTGTTATGTCTCGTGGGCTACAACATCACTTTTTTATTCTTTCTTTTCTCTCCTTAAGATGTCACTTGCCTCTGTGTTCAACACACACCACCTTAAGGGGGGATACCATGTCAAATTCTATTTTCAGAAAACATATTTGTAGCCAACAAATCTTTTCTCGAAAATCTTTGCAAAATTTTTCAAAAATTGCATTCTCAACTTAGACCCCTAGTGGAACGCGTTTCCTTCATCATGGATTCACAAAGAAAGAACTTGAAAAAATTTCCTCTAAGGTGGAAGCAGGTTTTCCTATGGGAGAAGCCTCAACCTTCCCCTCAAGAGGGGGAATTTTCTTCCTTTCGTATTCCTTGATGAGGTGAACATCTTTCGAAAGGATTCCTTGATGTTGAATTGATTTGCGAAAAATGCTCTTTCACTTTCAAACAATGCGTCCCTTGAGTGGACCCCTCTTCTTTTGAAGGGTTCCTAAGGGACCCCTTTTGAAATCTCTTCCTTCAATTTTTTGACTATCTACGTGACTATTTACTTGTTTTCCTATGTGATTTCTTTTTGTTTTTTGACATGTTTTATCTATGGATTAACATGTGGCTTTGTAGGTGCACCTGCGAAGATGCTTTCTAGTCTGACTTTGCAGATTCCCCTTACATTGGGATTCCTTCATGAGAGAGTATTTTGGGGAATTCCTTCTTTGTAGGTCTGAGGGCCTATAAAGTGCTTACATCTTGTGGGATTTGTCCATCATTGGTCTGTGGGCCTTTGGTGTACTTTTTTCAACTTTTTAGTTTCACAGAGCTACAGAGTCCTTTGTTCAAACCTCCTTAGGAGAGAGTACATGTCGAGTCCTTTATTTTCCCTATGCTTTTGAGATTTGTAGATCGTGGTCTGCTTCCTCAACAATTTAGGTATACATTTCTAATTCTTCGATCTACTTTATCGAACACTCATAGATACTTGTGCTCACTAAAGTGGGGGAAAAATGTATATGAGTGAATTTTCACCCCATGTGTAACTTTCCCTTTTGCATACCTTGACCTTAGAAAATCAAACTCGATGGAAAAATTCCACATCACCCATTTGAAATGCTTCCACTTGGTGCATGTTGTGTGTGTTGATAGGGGAATATTTGTCATGGACGTGACCATGGTGCATGAACTTCTACACAGTGTGCTATCATCTATAATAGATTCCTGCCTCTAGAGTCTGCAGGGATGTTACACTCCTCATTGGGGATGAATTTTAATGCCTCTGTGCAACAAACCGACTAAAAAATGGCTCTATCTCTCCCATTTTGATCTTAAATGGCTATCTTGTTCATTCATTCATTCTTCCAAGATCTTCTAGCAATCCAACACCATTATCTCAAGCATTTTCACAACTCCATTGAGCATTGTAGCAAGCAAGCTTGTTACTCCATCAATTCCATCCTTGTGCATGTGGTGCTACCATAGAAGTTACGAGTTAGGAGTCTTGAAATACCTCCATTCATCACTGTTGCGGCTATGTTGACTTTTCTAAGCTTGTTTCTTGCATTATCCCTTCATTGGCCTTGAGAGCCTTTAGGTGGAGGTGGTATCACTTCATTTTCCTCTTGTGGTTTGATAGACTAGTGTAGCATCTTTTGTAGTGTTCAATACTTTCCTTTCTTCTTTCCTTTATCACATTTTCTAGTCCATGGCTTTTTTGGCTATCCCTGGAGGTGGAAACACCAAAGCAGGGGTTTGACTGAGGCAAACCCCTATACAACCCAACATTTTCCCCTCTTTCTTGTGTGTAGGTGAATATGTGTGTGGAGCTTGTTGGTGAATTGGAGCTTTAGCAAGTTGATATTCATCACCCTCACTTTCATCTACGTTATTTTCCATTTATATAGTTATTTCTCAAAATTCATCATTCTATTCATTTCATTAAAGTTAGTTACCTAAGCAGTTAGTAGGATCTTCTACTTTCTATATTATACTTTACATTTTTTGGCCATACAGATGCCAACATGCCAGAGAGACACCAATGTGCCATGCTATTTTCCCAAACTCATGCTTCCATCCTCAGACAAAGAGTTGTCTGAGGTGCAATTTGAACTCCATAAATTGGCTTGTCTAGCCCCATTTAGACTTTCAAATATGTAGAGTGACAAAAGCACTTGAGAGTGCTCTTCATTCTTGATTCTTGTCCTAAACACCCGTTAGCTTGAGGTAAGTTAAGGAAACCCTCCACTCTCAGCTCTCCATGACTTATAGCGTTGGTGTGGTTGGTCCCCCTCTTACAAGTATATGTGAGGATAATGTGCAAATAATTGATGATACATATTCCCCACACTTTCCTATAATTATACACGATACAAATACACATATGGATTTTGAACATGTTGAGAATATTATTCAACATTATTTTGAGAAAGTTTAAGTGGTCATGCATTTACATGGTTTTATTCACTATCAATTCTTATATCAATTCCTTTATAGATTTAATCAGTGGCTTCATGAAATATCTTCATTGTAATAGTAAACCTAAGACATATGTTGTTAATATCATGCAATGTAAAAAAGAAGAACAAGAACCAATAAAAAATACATATAGCTATTTCAATTTTTTTATCTATTAATATGATTTCTACATTAGAAGATGATGAACATCAATAGACACATTCTCCTTTCTCTTTTTAATAGTAGTCATATGGAAGATAGCCATCACAGAGTCCAAAAAAGTTAGGACCTTAGGGGCATCTCCACCCTTCATCACAACACTCCAAATCTTATCAATTTTATCAAGGGATAGCATTCTTCCCTCCATATTTTGTTTCAAATTGACAGTTTCCTCCACCATAGTATTGAAAATAGAAATGAGACAATCCATTAAATTATAAATTTGGCTTTGGATAGAAGGTTCCTCAACCTTGCTAGCAACACCTCTAATATGAACATTGGTCCTATTGATCTCATGAAAGAGCCATTTAAAGATTTGAAAAATCTCATTAACACTGTCACTGGCCAAACCCAACACATCAGAGAGATCCTCACTATCAAATTTTTCCATACATTTTCCCATAGCAACATCCTCATCAAAAGAATTCTCATGAACCTTATCAGTAGAAACTTCCTTACCTTTACCAACAGGGACAAGAGACTTCATCCTACAAATGGAGCTGGCAATTTCCTCCACAACAACCTTCATTTTCAACATCCTATCTACATCTGCTTTACTGGTTCCCATAGCAAGTCTGCCACCCACAACTCTTTCCTTGTCCTGCTTATGCAACCCAATGTCAACGCTTGGAACATCCTCACCAAAGATACCACCAGCCAGGGAAAGCCTTCTCCAGGACTTTACTAGCATTCAACACCCTTCTCTTTCGGCTCCCCTTCTCAGGTTCCTGCACAAATCTAGACGTTGGGGGAGGAGAAGAGGCTTCCCCATAAAGTTATTTTTTATCCTTACCCCCCTTAGAAGGAACAATCACCACCATCTCATCATTGCATGTCGTATAGCCTGCCTTCTTATCCATCTTCCTTTTCCCAGATTTACCCTGAATAGGGGAAATGGGGCCCTCCTCAGAAGAGGCCTATGAATCCAGGATATAATCAACATCATCATCCCTATCAGACTCAAATTCTTTGTTTAAAATGATCCTTCTCTTCTTTGGTTTTAAAGAAGCCCTTTCCTCTCCCGACTTCGTCTCATAGCCCTCCTTAGTTTTAGCAGGATTATCCTTCAGAGAGACAAGATTTTCATGCACATCATGAACTTTAACATGTTCATAAATTAGGAGAATCAACCTCGAATGCAAGACATGATTTTTGGGTTTTTCCTATGATCTTTAATCCTCGACTCCAATGATATCAACAAATAGTAGGGAAAGGACACCCATTTCTTGTGCCAAAAATGGTTAAGCAAAAGAAAATGGTAATTTTAAATAGCCATGTACTTGCCTTCCAAGGTAACATATCTCATAATTTCTTCAACAACATCCCGCCACAAAGCTTTCAAGGAACTCCTCAAATACCTGCCACTCTTTGCCAGCTTCAAGTCAATAGCCTCATTCCCTTTGAAGAAAACATATATTGCGCTTGCAATTCTTTATTATCTCTAAACAACTTCTATGATATCCTCGAGTTTTACCTATTCTAAATGTGCAAAAACCACTTCTTTGAAATGGAAAAACACAAAGGGACACCTCAAGATTAGCCTAAGAAATTGTTAACACAAAGAAATAAGATTGCAAATGATTATACCTTCTTTGTTGTTGAAATTCCTTGGTTGGCCCTTGATTTGGATTGCTTTTTATGCTCCTTAGATGGCTATTGATGTAGCTAAATGCAAGATTAACTATATGGTGTGATGCAAATGCAAATGGATGAAATGGATGGCTAGATGAGAGAAAATGCTTGTAAAATGAGTGCACAAAATGACAGCATAAGGTTGCTCAAAATGACTAAGTGTTTTTAAATGCTTTAGAGGGGGTATTTATAGGGAAATTTGAATTCTGTAGATAATTCAATGGTTGAGATTGAGCCACCAAGATCAAAATGTAGGGCTATGGTGAGTTGAGGACTCACAAGCCCTCACATCTTGACATGTGGAATGTGAGATGGCCAAGGATAAGATGATGTGTAAGTGACATGGAAGGAGAGTACATGATGTGGAGGAAGGACAAGTACCTTCCAAGTACCTTGGGGAGTGAGAAAATTTCCTCAAAAAGGAACTCCTTGTCCCCAAGTGAGAATGAAAGTGACATTTGAGGAATTTTGGAATTCCTCAAAAATCTCCATGGGAAATGAGATAGTGGTTGGAGAAATAAATGTGAATTAAAAATTCACATTCTTAGGAGAATCTAATGGATAAGAGAGTGTCTCCAAAATGGTGGTAATTGGTCACATGTGGATGAGGTGACAAGTCAAATGTTATAGAAGTCTTGGAAGGATAAAATATGAATTAAAAATTCACATGGGGAGGAGAGAGACCCAAGATGAATAAATGTGAATTAAAAATTCACATGGGAAAGAGGGTCAGTGCTAAGAAAGGAAAATGAAAAAGGTTGACTAAAAAGAGGTGCTAAAAGTGGCTAATGACTTTGATTAAGGTTTTGCATATACCTAATTAAGGTAATTAATGAGAGATTAGAAGCAAGTGGAAAATGAAGGAGGATGTGATATTAATCCTTGATTAAGAAGATGCACATCTTAATCATGAATTAATTAAATTAATCCAGATTAGAGAGGGATTATGGAAGATGTGACAAGGATAGAGAAAAAAATAATTTTAAATTGATTTTAATTCAAAAAAGGTTAAGATGACTAAATTAAATAAATTGATGTATTTATTTAATTTAGAGAGGAAAAATGTGTAAGGTAAAGTATTTAATTGTTAAATTAAATACTTTAAGAACCTTAGGTGGGAAGTGTAATATTAATTAAATAAATTAATATTGGTAGAATAGATGAATAAAGAGGTAAATTTGATCATATGGGAGTGATCAAAATTGGATGTCTACATTTTTCCCCTCTTTGAAATATTGTTAGAATAACAGTGTTTCGAAGAAAAATAAAATGTTGATGGTGAAGGAAGTGATAGGGCTTGATGCCCCAGTATGAAAGAGGTTGAATGAGTTGCCCAAGTGGAGGGAAAAAAAGGAGGGAGATGCAGATGAGGTTTGAAGGTCCTACACCCACTACATGGTGCCTCACCAGGTTAGTAACAAAACTCCTCTTGTGTATTTTACACATTGATAGCATGCTATTGAATGTTTAGAGAAAATGTAAAACATGGGTTTTGTTTATGGGATGAAATATAAAAAATGGGTAGATTTGATTTTTGGAAAATAAATAGAAAAGATGACATTTGAGGGGGGGCTGGCATGGTCTCAGGAGGGGCGAATCTACCCCAGACTGGGGTAGGTCCGCCCCGTGGCTAGGCATATCCACCTTGAAGTAGGGGTGCATTCGCCGCGGTGTGGGCACATCCACCTCAGTGTGGGAAGAAGAGAGAAAATAACAAAATAAAAGAAAAGAGGAAAACGAGCAATGTCCCAGGGCCGAAAATATGGTGCACTGACAAGAGGGTAATATGGATGCAGGGTTTCAAGTGATTGCAGACACATGAGCGATGGTCGAAGGTATTGACAATGACCATAGTGGCCATGACTAGAGTAGATCAAACAACATTGGATCATGGAGGGTTATTGCACTTTTTACAGGTTCTGATGATGAGGGCACATCAAGTGATGTTGACAACATTGATAGAGAGATGGAGTTCAGAGACATCAACATTTCATCTTCCAATGGGGGAGATGATAGTGATGCTGGAGGATGTATGGTGCATCCTAAAGCTGTCGATAGCAAGACTATTAGTTAGTGATGTGGTATCGAGGGGGGCGGAGTTAGATCACACTATTTCAGTGTTATTTGGACATGAGGATTTTCCCATACAGGGTGGGCAGTTGGACCTAGACAGATGTTTGTCAATGGGGGTACCACCCCTACCATTATTTATGTGTGGACTGATTAGTGGGATATTTTTACCAGATCGTAGTAGGTGGTTTTGCTGTCTATGGTACATGAAGGTGATTCGACATATTGTCAAGTGGTGTGAGGGATAGATCTCATGGGGTACCTATGTATTAGTGCAGTTATATAGGGATACACATTTGATCTACTACCAGAGGCCAGTGATTTTGACACAGACAACCCTACTACAGGTGTGGGCATGGGAGCATATTATGGTGACAAGACCCATAGTGGTTAGTGAGGGAGATGAGAATGATAGGGAGCCTATAGCCTGGGGGTATGGGGAGGTGAGGGGCTAGGTTTTGTGGTACGAGATGTAGGGGGATATGGATGGGTGGAGGAGAGCGATAGATGGTCTGTAGGAGAGAGACATATTATGGCGTTAGTATATGTATCGATAGTTCAGGGGATGGAGGGGGGAGGAAGAGAGATAGAGGGGTTACTTTATGAGCTGGTGTATCTTGATTGGGAGTCAGCCGCGCATAGTGGAGATACATCAACCAAATAGAGTGTTGAGGTAGGGATGATATAGGATATTCTGGAGGCACCCGTTAGGTTTTGTTGACTCACTAGAGAGTGACCATGGGGACTTTCTTTGAGACTGAGGGATGCTAGAGCATTGTGAGTGGCGACAGTGCAGGCTCCCTACCCAGGGAGAGCTATTGGGGTGGAGGATGCAGGAGTGATGATATGATATGACTGGTGGTGGTGCAACCATCAATGGGAGAGGATTACACTGATGGTTCCTATTGTAGGGGCCATAGGATTCAAATTAGAGGATGAGTTCCAAGGGGTGAGGGAGGGTGGAGATAGGAGGAGAAAAAGATGGAGGGGAGGGGAGAGGAGGGAAACAAGACAATAAGAGGATGCATAGGGTGTTGGTCAATAGGGAAGGGGAGAGGAGGAGGAGGAGGAGACAACGGAGGAGGGCTAGGGAAGAGGTGGACATAGCAGGACCCATTGGTGGGAGAGATGTAGTACGACAAGAGGGTGGGATAGATCCAGAGCCAAATGCAGTAGGATAGGATGAGCTGAAGGTGGAGATGATACACACAGTGGAGGGTGGAGCTATTTAGTAGACCAACATAGGAGGTAGGGTACGACAGAGGAGAGTGTTGGTGTGGGCTAAGAAGGAGGATATGGAAGGGGGTGGACATTAGGATGGAGCCTAGGAGGAGATTGAGGCTAGAGGTCAGTCAAAGAGGATGGTGAGTAGGAGACAACAGAGGAGGGTGTAGAGTGTGGCAGAGGAGGGGCCTTCCATGGTAGAGATAGGGGGAGCAAGGATCAGGAGTTAGAGGGGGTGGTGAGGGGTGTAGGAGAGCTGAGGAGACTAGTGAGAGTGGGGAGGCATGGTCAGCCATGGAGAGTTTGGGTCTGCCCCATTGTGGAGGACCGAGAGACTCAGTAGGAGCAGGAGTGTAGGGGGGCCAATGATACTATGGAGATAGATGGAGATGTTCCAGATATGGATATTTTGGATGCAAAGCCATTAGCGATGGTTCCTTGTGTGGCATTAGAGGATCCTATTGCTCAACCAAGAGATACTACGGAGAGGCTTCAAATTACAGATCAGAGGTTGAGGATAGTTGAGGCAGAGGTGATCAGACTCAGGGTCGAGCTATCGAGGATACCAGAAGTAGGTCAAAGAGATTATGGATTTATCATTGACCTCCTATCCACATAGATAGAGCCAATGGGGAGGGAGAGAGATGGACTACATGTTGACATATAGAGGGTACGGGATGAGTTGGCTACTGTTAGTTGGGACCGTGACAAACTATAGGTAGAGGTTGTTATATTACATGCCAGGGGGAGCTAGAGGGGGTGACATATTAGGGGTCAGTAGGAATTGGGTAGTAGATAGATGATCTTTGGTGGGAGCAAGATGAGCTACGTGATAGAGTGCATTGTTTAGAGTAGATAGTCAGAGATATGGGGTTGATGCAGGAGAGAGAGGGCAAGGTGAGGGAGTAGGCCCATATTATGTAGGCAGAGAGAGATGTAGTGCAATCATAGGTGTAGGATATGGAGGTAGAGAGGGATGTGGCATAGGTGTGAGTTCAAGTTTTGCAGAGTGAGAGAGAGTTGGCAGAGGCACAAATATAGTCTCTTCAAAGGAGGAGAGAGGAGGTAGTTTTAGAGGTATCATCATTGAAGAGAGAGCGAGATGCATAAGGTTTGAGAGTACATGAGCTACAAAGGGATAGGGATGCAGTGGTGGCTTAGTCATAGGCCATAGAGAGAGAGAGATGTTGCAGAGATGTAGATGCAGATGCTGCAGGGAGAGTAGGACACAACAGTGGCTCAGTTGTAGTTAGTACAAAGGGAGAGGATGTTGCAGAGATGCGGATGTAGATGTTGCAGGGAGAGTGAGAGGTAGCAATGGCTCAGTTGTAGTCAATACAGGTTGGTGATGTGATAGGGGCAGTTATATAGGGGTTACAAGGGGAGAGAGACGCAACAGTGGCTTGGGTAGTGGCTTCCGAGGAGATGAGAGATCGGGTTTAGGCAGAGATGACACAATTATGATTATCCTAGGAGGCCTAGGAGCAAGAGAGGAGAGTGATCACTAGAAATTGGGATAGGTATGGCCAGGAGTGGAATTTCACTTGAGTCCAGGTTGTTAAGCAAGAGGAGAATGAGAGGGAGGCAGGATTTTGGATGGCTGCATATTATCATGCAATTCTAGACCCGGCACAACAGATGTTCCAATATGTTTGGTAGACACCATAGATGCCAGTGCCATCCCAGACGCTGGGGATGCGGACCTGAGGTTTTAGTGACTCACAGGGGGTTTCACTAGGCAGGAGATCAATACCTGATTCTCCTCAGAGATTAGATGTGGGTAGCTCATTTGGTAGATGATAGGCTACTGAGTTGTTGACAGGTGCAGGGTGGATGGATAGGTCATAGTGATAGTGGTTATTTACAAGACCTTGTACTGGTATTTTTCTCTAATGATTTTTGTATACGATGGTCATAGATATGATGACATTGATGACATTATTATGATATTATCATGTGATAGTCATGATTTATGAGATATACTTTGGACTTTGGGTATATTTATATATGATATATGATAGCCCTTATTGACACCATGTTTATGCATTGGATGAATGATCATGTTTATGCATTTCTGGACTATGGATGATTTTATTGATGTAGATGCTTATATGATGATATGATGTATGCATATGTTTTATCTATGATGGCTTATGTAGATGTTTATGTATGGATGCTTATTTGATTTATTGATGTGTATGTATATGTGTATGATGGCTTATGTAAATGCTTTTATGAATGTTTTATACATGCAGGATGTGATGTATTATGAGTCTAACACTTTGTGATGGAGGTGGTGATGTATGCGTGATTCTAACACATTACGATGTAGGTGGAAATGTATGTATGAACAGTAGAATGAACCTAATATGTGTGGATGATAATGCACGTGTAATGGAGTTAAAGTTGTAATGAATTAACAATGCAAATAGTAAATCATGAAAGGTAATAACACATGGTCATAAGCATCAATAAGGACTGACATGATAAAAAAGGGGGGAAGATGTATGTGTAGTGATTGTGGAAAATGGTGGAGAAAGCTTATTAGTGATGATAGTGTCAAGGGGATCTATGTCATATACTTCTTAATCGACAAGACTTTCATTATCATTGTTAACATAATTAGGGTTTCCCTTGACTACTATTGATGGAGGATAAGGATTTATGATGATGAAAGGATAAATGGGATGGATCAAAGAATTTGGATGGAAACAGACTAAAGCTCAAATTGGGATTGGATTAAGGTTCAGATTAGGAGATTGAATGATGCAATGGGATTGATTCTAATGATAAGATCGATTATCAAAGGATGATTACAACACCGAATCTACCTCAATATGGAAGTAGATTGATTGGGTCAAAGGTGATTGGATAAGGATACAATTAGATTGGATTCAATAAGATCGATCGATGATTGATAATATTGAATGATGGATCAGATAGGATGATTAGAGGGATTGGAAAACTCTGTTCGGAGATTACCTTAGGTGACTTAGGACACTTGGATTAAAGGATGAATGGATGATTGCGGCACCGAATCCACCTTGAGGTTGAAATTGGATTGGTTGGGCTGATGATGATTGACTTAGGACAGATGACAATCCTAAGTAGATGTTGATGATGGTGATCAGATTCAAACACCTAGGTCAATTTGGATAATAACTTCAAATGAAGTTTAGAAGATTTGGATTGAGAAAATGATAGGGGATGTATAACCTAGAGATGCTTGAGGATGATGTATCGATACAATTCAAATGGACCAAAGCTCAGATTGGGATTAGATTAAAGCTCATATTAGGATTGGATTGAAGGATATGATGGGATTGGTTCTACTAGTCAGATTTGGGAACTAGATCTATTTATTGTTTATTTGCCAAATTTTTACTACAGAGGGGAAAATTTTTGTTTCCGGGGCAGATCTGCCCTCATAGAGGGGTGAATTTTCCCTTCTGCAGGGAAAATTTGCCCCACTGTAGGGTAGATTTGCCCCACTACAAGGAAAATTTTCCCGACTGCTTTTGGACTTTCTGAGAGGGTAAATAGGCTGTTAGAATGAAGAGACAGGTGATTGGAATAGGGTGTTAGATAATCAGATTGAGGAAATAGATGATTGGATTGGGAAAACGAATGATAGGAGTGGATGAATAAGCACTCAAAACTAGTAAATGATTGCTTAGAATGGACGAAGGACTCTCAAGTCATGGAAACGAAAGCTTGAAATGAGTAAACAATTGATTAGAAAGGATGAACAAATCTTAGAATTTAGGAGATGGATACTTGGAATGGATGAAATTATATTACTCGAAACAAGTGAATGGAGGATCAAAAGGGATAAAAGACTACTTGGTCAAATAGATGTTTGGAATGGTTAAATGAAGGTTTGGAATGGCTAAGCGAAGGTTTGGAATGGCTAAACAGAGGTTTAGAATGATTAAACAAAGGTTTGGAATGATAAAATGGAAGGTTAGAATGATCAAACGGGGGTTTGAGAGGTTTAGAATGACAAAACAGAGGTTTGGAATGATTAAACAAAGGTTTGGAATGATTAAACGATGGTTTAGAGGCTAAATGGAGCTAAATAGGGTGATTTTGACTATTCAGGAGGGAAAATTTTCCCCACTACAGCAAAAAGGAGGGAAAATTCACTCCACTGTAGTAAACAGGAGGGAAAGTTCACCCCTCTATAGTGAACAGGGACTTGGTTTTGATGAAAATGACTATGGCAAGGACTTAAAGTGACAACAATAAGGCCAATTTGTCAAAAAATTTACTAGTTTCTCACAAAAAAATAAATTCAAACAAGCACAATCCTACGATTAGTATTAAGGGTATGGCCAATAAAAGTCTTAATCTAGGATGCACAAGGTGTCTAGGGAGTCCTCAATATACTCTCAATATGTGAGGCACAACCGTGAACACCAATCTATCACAAGTGTGAGTCAGGAACCCCAGCGAGATACTTAAGGTCTCAGACCAACTCTTCATGTCTATCTAGGAATCACCCTAGCTTCGATGCTCTGCCAATTACAACATGACTAGATTGAGGTACAAATTTCACTCTCCCCCCTTAGTATACCTCGCCAGTACGCATGGTTGGAATCGTCCCTTGGGGTGATAAAATCCCCAAGTGCATTCCACTAGAAAGAAGACACTAGAATCATTTCCAACTACTCCCTGGGCTCACACGAAGTGTAAGGAGAAAGTGAAAACAAACCAGTGCCCCCTTGGGTGACACAAAACCAACACAGCAAGCAATGAATACACTGGTACATTTTGACCCATTTTTTGAATGCCGGGTCAAAATTTTAACGTTTCAAATGCTGTCAAAATTTCGACGCAATAATAGCGACAAACGGTCATCAAAATTTCGATAGACGCTTGTCGAAAAATGAGTCTAAATGTACCAGCAATATTACTTCCCCTAATTAAACTATATTCTTAGATTAACGAAGACAACAAGGATAGCTTTAAAAATTTGAGCAAATAGATAACCCTACAAGCAAAATGTTAGTTGATTTATCCTTCGTTCTTCATCAATTACACAAGAATATGCTGTACAATGTTAGCAAAAACACCAATATCCTTGCAAAAAATAATGTTAGGGGGTTAAGATCTGAAAACAACAAAAAATGAGAGCAAAAATGAAGCTAAAATGGTTGTTTTACCTTTCAAACTATGTTGTTTTGGGGTGTATCTGCCCCACTGCAATAAACAAAAGGGTGTAGTTGAACTTCTGTAGCAAATAAAAGGGCATAGTTGAACTTTTGTCGCAGCAAGAGGGTGCAGTTGAACTTCTGTAGCAAAGAGAAGGGCGTAGTTGAACTTTTGCAATAGTAAGAGGGTACAATTGAACTTCTGTAGCAGCAAGAGGGCACAATTGAACTTTTACAGCAGCAAGAGGATGCAGTTGAACTTCTGCAATAGTAGGAGGGTGCAGTTGAACTTTTGCAGTAGCAGGAGGGTGCAGTTGAACTTCTGCAGCAACAAGAGGGCGCAGTTGAACTTCTGCAGCAACAAGAGGGTGTAGTCACCTTTCTATAGTGAAATGTTAGCAAACAAAATTCAAACCAGGGCATAGTCGCCCTTCTACAGTAAAATGTTAGAAAACAAAGTTTAATCAGGAGTGTAGTCGCCCTTTTGTAGTGAAACAGAGGGCATAATCGCCTTTTTGCAATGAAACAGAGGGAATAATTGCCTTTATGCAGTGAACAAGAGGGTGTATTTTCCCCTCTACAATGAACCAGAGGGCATAGTTTCCCCTCTGCAACACATAGGATGGCGTAGTTTCTCCTTTGAGGTGACTAGGAGGGTGTAGATGCCCCTTTGTAGTGAACCAGAGGGCGTAGTCTCCCCTCTGCAGTGTATAGGATGGCGTAGTCACCCCTTTGTGACCTGTTCTTGCAAACAATCTCAACAACAACAAATGTAAAATAGAGGAACCCACTTGTGGGTCCCACCGGGGTGCTAGAAATGTGATATCTTCAAGTTTTACCTATTCTAAATGTGCAAAAACCACTTTTTTGCAATGGAAAAACACAAAGGGACACCTCAAGATTAGCCTAATAAATTGTTAACACAGAAATAAGATGAAAGAAGATTGCAAATGATTATACCTTCTTTGTTGTTGAAATTCCTTGGTTGGCCCTTGATTTGGATTGCTTTATATGCTGCTTAGATGGCTATTGATGTAGCTAAATGCAAGATTAACTATATGGTGTGATGCAAATGCAAATGGCTAAAATGGATGGCTAGAGGAGAGAAAATGCTTGTAAAATGAGTGCACAAAATGACAACATAAGGTTGTTCAAAATGACTAAGTGTTTTTAAATGCTTAGAGGAGGGGGTATTTATAGGGAAATTTGAATTTTGTAGAGAATTCAATGGTTGAGATTGAGCCACCAAGACCAAAATTTAGGGCTATGGTGAGTTGAGGACTCACAAGCCCTCACATCTTGACATGTGGAATGTGAGATGGCCAAGGATAAGATGATGTGTAGGTGATGTGGAAGGAGAGTACATGATGTGGATGAAGGACAAGTACCTTCCAAGTACCTTGGGGAGTGAGAAGATTTCCTCAAAAAGGAACTCCTTGTCCCCAAGTGAGAATGAAAGTGGCATTTGAGGAATTTTGGAATTCCTCAAAAATATCCATGGGAAATGAGAAAGTGGTTGGAGAAATAAATGTGAGAATCTAATGGATAAGACAGGGTCTCCAAAAAGGTGGGAATTGGTTACATGTGGATGAGGTGACAAGTCAAATGTTCTAGAAGTCTTGGAAGGATAAAATATGAATTAAAAATTCACATGGGGAGGAGAGAGACCTAGGATGAATAAATGTGAATTAAAAATTCACATGGGAAAGAGGGTCAATGCTAAGAAAGACAAATGAAATGGTTGACTAAAAAGGGGTGCTAAAAGTGGCTAATGACTTTGATTAAAGTTGTGCAAATACCTGATTAAAGTAATTAATGAGAGACTAGAAGCAAGTAGCAAATGTTGGAGGATTTGACATTAATCCTTGATTAAGAGGATGCACATCTTAATCATGAATTAATTAAATTAATCCAGATTAGAGATGGATTATGGAGGATGTGACAAGGAGAGAGAAAAGAAGAATTTTAAATTGATTTTAATTCAAAAAAGTTTAAGATGACTAAATTAAATAAATTGATGTATTTATTTAATTTAGAGAGGAAAAAGGTGTAAGGTAAATAATTTAATTGTTAAATTAAATACTTTAAGAACCTTAGGCGGGAAGTGTAATATTAATTAAATAAATTAATATTGGCAGAATAGATGAATAAAGAGGTAAATTTCATCATATGGGAGCGATCAAATTTGGATGTCTACAACTTCATACCCTAAATAGCCAGGCCTCTAATTTGGGCTATGAATTCTTCATCAACCACAATTTCCCTACCACCCAAATTTAGGGTTCTCTCTTTCCACCCTTTAGCAACCAAATCAGTGACTTGGGGGTTGTTGCCATGCAATTTCTCCATGTATGGAGTTAAACCACCCTTTTCTAAAATCTTTCACAACTCCTTTCTCCGCTTAGCAGTATCAGAGGAATTAGGCTCGACACAATTTTTGTCCCCACCCATGACAATAGAAAACAAAGACCAAGCACACAACAAGAAACTCAGAAAAAAGCAACAGTCACAACCCGGGGCCAAAATATCCAACAGAAGGCTCTAGAGACTAAGGCGTTTAACACCCACAATCCGTGTGAAGCCAACCACAAGACATAAATGCCATAATGAAATTGAACTTCGCGCCTTGTGATAGCCTTCCCTCAAAATCATAACTTTAACATCCTCACTAATGTCATTCAACCACATGAGTAAGGACATGCACACCTTTATGAAAAAAGGGATCAACATAAGATTAGCCTTCATTAATAATTATAGCCATAGCCTCAAAGGGGATAGGATCATTAAAATCCCACACCTTGCTATCTTTAACTCCAAAGTTAGCAAAGAAATCAGCTAATATATTTCCCTCTTTCAAAATGTGGGAGATATAAACATTATCAAAGGAATTGATAATATCAAGAGAATCACTAATCAAGGCCTCAATTGTCTAAGACAGAGGAGAGACATTCTTCAAATTATTGATAATGTTTAGAGAGTCACCCTCCAACCAGATCTTCCTATACCCTTTTCTTTGAGCCAATTTTAGACCATGATAGGCAGCAGCTTCCTCCGCATAGTGGTTTGTCTGGGTTCTTCATAGTTGTTGTACTTTACATGATGTTATATTTTTCCCTTACCTCTAATTCCCTACATCCTTTCAACAAAATTAGAGGTGGGACATATTTTTTCTTGAATTTCATTTGTATGATGCCTTTATGACACTATGGTCATATTTTGGTAACACAAAAAGCTAAATTTTTGTATCTATACAAAGTATATTTTTGCATGGTCAAATCCTTTATCATACTATATGCAAAGTTAGATCTTGTTCCATGCTATTAAAGTCCTTTGAAACCTTATCTACTTGGTTAAAATCCTTTTAAATTTCTATGTAGTCATAGTTTTATCACCTTCCATAACAAACAATATCTTGCCCTTCTCCTTTTAGTGTTTTTAAGATAGTTATTCTTTCAAGCAAGTTGTAGTTAATGCCATTCTGATGATCATTTCAGTCTCTTGTAAGAGTTTGACATTGTGGTGAAATCACAATGGCCTTGAAATTTCTTATTTTTTCTTAGTTGCAATCAATTTATGCATATGCTATTATCATGTGCTACTCTGTTTTATTTAGATTTTAATGGAGAAAGATCTTATGGCTTCTTAAATGTGGCTACGGTGCAATGTATATGTATGTATTTTTGTTTCTTTCACATTCCATTTCGATTTCCCCACTTCAATGCCAAATAAGGATTTCGCTGTAACTTTAATTTTTATTTAGATATAATTTCAATATTAAGAAAGAAAATGGAAATTATTCCTACAAAAATATATTGAATTATTTTTAATTAATAAAACTTAATATATAAATAGTGTAGAATTGGTTTGATTCAGTGGTGGAAATCTAATTTTGAGGTAAATATGGCCCCAACATTTTTCATGGTTACATAATTATGAAGTTTCCATTTGTTACAATGATTTTATTGCAATAAAGATCTCAGTATAATTTTATTTTTTTCAATATAACTTCAATTTTAACAAAGAAAATGGAGTTTCTATAGCAATGTATTAATGTAATGGAGAAAAATAATTATTTTTTATAATAATGTATTAATGTAATGGTGACAATTGTATATATTATTTTTTTCTTTTGAATTGATGAGGCTATTCTTATTGTAATAACTAGTATATAAGTGATGCCTTTCTATGTTAAGAATTTGTACGATATTTGACAAGCTGGTTCTAATCTTCAATTTACCTAGTGGTGCAGAATTAAATTAAGCAATTGAATCTTAACATTTTTAAAATTTTAAATCCTCCCTCTAACTATTATATATCAACTTAAATCACCAAACATTTTAAATTGTATGACATGCATTGTGTGAGGCCCCAGGTCTATAGATGGGCATGAAGCAATATTATAGAAGTTTAGAGTAAAAGATAAAAGGAATACTAGAATAAAAAATAATAATAATGTTTGATGATAAAAATAAATAAGGTGGGGAGACATAATGCTAATAATTATGAGCATAAAACCAATAATAACATGCTATGTCCCTCTTTGCCACCCAATCATAAAATACCACCTGATTGTACTAGCGAAAGTAATGATATGACTCATCTTGGTGATCATGTAACTAATTATTTATATATTTTATATTGTGCATCTAGTCATGTAGACACCTTGTAGGTATAGGTGTGAGAGCTTGGATAATACGTCATGATGGAATATAGGAGAAAATTGATTAAGTACGAGGTATGTCATGTTGTTAAATAAAAGTATTCATCTACTGTTTTAAAAGTTGATCCATTTCTATCTTGATTCTTAACTAAATGATGTCATCTTTTTTTCCTTAAATTAATTTAGTATGTTATTTAAAAAAAAAAAAATTGCAAATTAGTAAAGTTGGGGTAGACTGGTTAGTTTGGGTTGTGTCCAATCTGTGTCTAAAAAGTGGGAATGATATTTGGTATTAGAGCCTAGGTTTCCACACTAGGAACTCTGGGAAATGTTTTGGTCCTAATTAGTTAGTGTTATGTGTTTTGGTTATGTTAAAAATGGAAGGGCCAATACCCATTACAAAGTAGCCATTGAGGTAGAAGAGAGGAGGCTCCCAAAAAGAGAGACCTCTAAGAGAAAGACTCACAAGGAGTGAGGCAAGATAGGTCCATTAACAACCAAATCTTTTGATTGGAGCAAGTAATTGGTTACAGAACAACTATAGAGTAAAGGAACTACAGTAACAAAAGACCAACCCATAACATAGTTGGAAATGAAAAACCCAATTTAAACCCAAGAGACCAAACCAGGGAACACCAACCTATAGGAGGGGAAAAAACAACACTAGCCAACTGCATAAAATGTTGTTAAACAAAGGTTTCTAACTAACATGCAAAAATTCGAGAGCTTTTGTCACCAAACATAAAATAGACTATTTAAGGGAATAGGAGATCCCTTTCCCCAGACACACCCACCTTGTCCAAAAACCCTAGAACCACCACCAAAGGAGCACAAACAGAGAGCAGTTGTAGAGAAATAGAAGCATCAACAACAACAAAGGAACTGACTTAGAAAAATCCACCCAACAGAGAGCTAGGAAAGACCAACCCACTAAATTCCACCAACGACTCTCCATCTCTATAGGAGAATAAAAAACTCTGAGCTGAGGGAAGAAACCTCAAGAAACCATTCTAGCTTTGACAAAAAAGGAGAAGTTGAGAAGGAAGCAACACCCAAGCCAAGTTGACACGAACAATCTCCACCTCAATAGGAGACAAACACACCTCAAAAGGGGAAGCTGAGCAGAGAGCCAGGGAAGAAAACCCAAAAAAATCCACCAATCTGAGAGAGGATAGTAGAAGCTAACCTCGAAGAAACTAAGCCTTCCAAAACCCATCAAAGGGTTCAAATACTAGCATGTAAAAGGAAAGAAAAACCCCACCCCCAAGAGGAGCAACCAAACATAGGTCCAACCAAGGCCAAGATCCAACATAGGGGCAAGAGATCACCCATGTGGAGATGAAGATCACCATCACAATTTTGTAAAAAAAACCCCAAATGAGGTAACAAATATAGCCTTTCATAACTTAAAACCACCAAGAGCCACCAAGGCATGGAAAATAACTGAAGAACCCACAACCTCACTCTAGTTGTGGTAAATAAACCAAAAGAAGAACTCCTCTAGAGGAAAAGAACCTAGAACAAGCAAAGAAATAGGGCAAGAACCCTGTAGCCACATTAAACCATTGAACATGGAAAATAAACCTCCACATAACAAACAAATAGGAACACTAATAGACAAACAACCTTTTGAACCAAACTTGGCAAGAGACAAGCTGGAGTCACCCATAGAAACCAAAAGGCCCCACAAGGAACACGATCCAAGGTAAAACAGGGGCCAATACATCCCTATAGGACAAGCAGACCCAAAGATTTCAAAAATATATTCAAGACATAGCTCTACTGAATAAAAATTAGGTAGTTCTACTAAGAACCATTCGACCACCCATCAACATCGACGAGAGAAGAAAACCCATAAGAATGCATAAATCATTCAGAATCCCTCCCCAACTGAGACAAGTGTCCAAGCCAACAAGAGACGTAAATAGCAATAAAGGCCACCTAAGAAACACTGGTAGCATATAGGTAAGGAATAAAAGGCATTCCCCACACACCCACAGACAAATCACCAACCCTTGTAGGCAAGGAAAATCTCAAAACACTACACACCCAGGTCACTGTGGGTAGAGAAAACCCAAAGCCACAACAAAGGGTACAACAAAGTGTGAAGAGTGTAAAAAATGCACAATAGGAGGAGCACACCACAAAGACGCTAACCCCCATCCATCCAGATCATCCCCATCAACATTTGACCCTCCAACCTCATCTTCCTTAGGAGACAAATTAAAATGTGTCGATGCGCTCCTCTTCACACTCAAAGCCATGAAAAAAAAACCTAGTTAGTTATGCTAGTCACTTCAAGAAGGTTAGGAGGAAAGTGGGATGTCTTGAATGAATAATGGAGATAATATCTTTTATGCATTTAATTTAAGATCTTAAGAAGTATTAGTCTCATTAAAAGAATGATTTTTTTGGGTGAATTAATTGAAGCTATGACGATCCTTGTCTTATTTGAGTTACTTAGTCATATCTTGTGAAGAAATGAATTAATTTGAATGTTTCAATACTAGTTTTTATGTTGGACATTCAATGTGATGAAGAAATGGGTTTGTGATTAGTTTATACAGTTTTTATGATGTATACTCTTATGTAATAAACTTGTGCTAATATGAACCTTAGGTGTTGTATATTATGGTGACCTCTTTGTTGAGTGTTGAATATATGTTGTGCTATGTTTTGGGCTAAGATGTGGTGAACGCCATAGAAAGTATATGTGTCGTGAAATGTGGAAAGACCAGTAAACTTTGTGTGTGCCTCAAGTGTGTGATACAAAGTATCCAACTTGGGATTAGGGTGATGTCCAGACGTCAAGTATGATCTACTTGTGTAGATCTTTCATGACATAAATGTATGTTTGGATGCCAAAATGTTAAAACTGGAGTGTTGTATGTTTATTGATCCTGAAACCATGGTCGTGTGTTGTTTTATGTTGGTGTTTATTGCTTAGTGTTGACCACTTTCCTTTGGAAGAGGGCCCACTAATGTAACTAGGGGTTGAGAGATACAAGTCGATCTATTGGGAAATTATGAGTTCAAGATGTTGTCCCTAATCCAGATAAAGGACCTCTGTTGAAATGTCATAATTTTCCATAGACGTTGATCATAATCTACTCCCCCACATATGAGAGCCACACTTGTTGGTTTATAGTGCAAACCAAACCCTTGAGATTGGTACCCTAGAGGGTTGAGGATGGACCTAAGTGTATTCTTGTTCTACAAGAGATCTAACATTGACGATTTAGTTATTATATGATTGTCCTAGGTTGTGTGAGACATTTGGTATGGTGATTATTATATGATTGTCCCAGGTTGTGTGGGACATGTGGCATGATGATTATTATATGATTATCTTTGGTTGTGTGAGACATATTGCTATTATATTCTAACTCATTCATGAGATCTATGTGGTTTAAGACCAAGTTATCCCCTTCCCCCCTTAGGTGACTTAAGTCACAAAATGATCGTATTGTAAAAATTTATGTGATTTTGGATTCATATTTGTGATTGTTAAATTAATTTTATTTGACTGATGAATCCAACAATTTTAAAATTGTTTAAGTTATTGATTAAATGCATTGTGAAATTATCCTCTTTGCCTCAAGGACTGGTTGTTGAGACTTTTTCTTTCAAATTTTGAATTGTTGATTGGTGGGCACCATTGATAATTGTATCTCATTGTAAATTTTGAATTGTTTTATTTAAAATTTGAAATTTATGGTTTTGAGGCTTTATCAAATTTATGTTGCTATTGGCATATGTGTAGTAATGTGGAATGTGTTAAACCATCATACTCAAGAGGGACCACTGGCAGGTTATATGGGGACAAGTAGATAGCCTAGAGATTTATTATGAAGGGGTAAATGAGACTGGTATGAAACAGTTACAATCCATTTCCCCTAGATCTATATGATATTTCTATGCAAAGGTTCTTTAGGGTGGACCTGATGGTAATTATTTATGTGATATGGATTCTCAAAGGAGAATTTTGGTCACTAGGAATCCTTAACCCTTGTGCGAGCCTTGTGTTGTGAGTCAATAAGTCCTTTTGTGGTCATTTGTGTGTTGCCTAGATGTTGATTTGGTTGTGCAAATGAGAAAACAAGAGTAAGAGAATAATAGTTAAAAAGGAAAATTAAATGTCTACTTATAAATTATGGGTATGATATGTGATATCTTGAGGTGATATATGAATTCTTGTTAAGGATAAATTCCAATGGAGGCACTTTTGATAACTAGCGGTGGTTGATGGATTAGTGATTTTTTAGTAATAGCATAACAATTATTTAATTAAAACTATTTGGGGGTGTAGAATGTAAGTAATTGTAAGTATGTTGGATCTTGATGGCCTTGTCCTAAGTGTGATGTGTATAAAAACCTATGCATGATCAAATGTTACACCTATTGATAAAGAAATGCTTTTGGTGGATACTTTGATAGTTATATCATACTAGTTGGCCATGGTGTGATACAAATACTACTTACTAATAGATGATTTTGACTTTGTTACCTTATATATTAACTCCAAGGTGGGTGCTCTACCCCCTTACCAACTTTGAGGAGGAAGTTTAGCCATAATTGGGGAGGATGTGAGGCCCCAACTATAGATGGGGATGAAGCGATATTATAAAAGTTTAGAGTAAAAGATAAAAGGAATATGACAATAAAAAAATGTTTGATGATAAAGAAGAAATAAGGTGTCACTTGACATAATGTTAATAATAATGAACATAAAAGCAATAATAATGTTAAGAAGTAAAATTAAAATTAACACTAACAGATAAAAATGATATTAATTAAGTTGTTAATAATAGAGCACATAATATGACATTGTTAACAAACGAAATTATTATCATTAATTATTTCTATGAGAATATTAGTATTCACATAGTAGTGTCATTAACATCATTCTAATGATAATGCTCTTGTAACAATACAAATATTGTTAGTATGACCAATATTCATAGTGATAAGTAATAATATTAAACAATAAAAAAAAGTATTAATAACATCATAAGTAGTAGTTGAGGACAATAATGATAGTATTTGTAGAAATTGTAATAATTATAGCATTAGCATTAATATCAAAAGCAGCAAAGGTTGATACTGGGGGATAATACAAACATTGTTTATCATTGTCAATTTAGCATTTAAGTAGGTGCATATTCATTAATTCGATATTTGTTTGAAGATATCATAAAGAATGAAGATAGTTATTATTAATAACTATTGACATATCAATATTGTTGATCTCGAGGGGATATTAAGGATGGTGATATTACTAAACTATAAAGTAATTAATGCTTCTTTGTATTATAAAGCTAATTTTATTGGATTAAGCAACATTCCTAACTAAAATTTGTAACTATACTTGCATCAATATAAAATTTCTGTATGTTTTTCTACATTTACAAATATGTATGTCCCCAATAACAAACTGTAATTTATTTTCCATGCAAATTTTGATAATTTACAAGTTGGGATTTATTGTTCTTATGCTTCTCATTCTCATTTATACTATAATTTGTATTGTGTATTTAATTTATATAATATTAATCAATACATAACAAGTGACGCGAGCGTCGAGTTCCTGCCGATAGGTAAAAGTCATGTAGCTTAGAGATAGGAAAAGTTTCTAGATAGCAAATAGGAATATAAATGTATTGAAAGTAGCTAGAAAATTTAGAAGTTATTTTTAGAAGTGCACAAATGCATGGAATTTTTTAGGGTTCATGGGAAACGTGGTCCATAAGGACATGTGAACAAAGAGCATGTGTGGATGGATACAAGGGGATTTTTTTTTTATGGGTACCATGTATACGTGGAGTTTTTTTTAGCAATGAAATATTGTTTTTTTGTGTGTATATGTATACATTTGTGAGAAGGTAGATTCTTTATGATCTTAATTAGGAAGCAAGAATGCATTATTAATTTCTATTAATTATTGAATGCAAACAATCAGAAAGATTTGTAAGAATGCACGAGACATTAATGCATAGATGCATCCATGTGCAGATAATGCATATAGGAGTGAGAAGCATAGTTGGCATGTTAACAAGCCTTAAAGCAAGAGACTTAGTTTGCATTTACAGTATTAAATGAAAGAAAACTGGAGAAATAAAGTGTTTATGACTAGGTCAATGTTTTATATTTTTATTTCTTGTTAGGAAACCTTTTGATTAATACAATTGAGTTATTTAATACACTTTAGTTATTTTAGTTTATCATATGACAATATGCAGGTGCTAATAGAAACAATAGTGTTAGGTGGAAGATTGATAGGGATAGCTCATTTGAGTATAAACTTTTTGTAAGATTAATGAATGTTTTTTGTAATGTAGTAAAAAGATTAGTATTATACAAAGCTATTGATTTTATTATAAATAAGATTTAAATCCTGTCTATATAATATCTTATTTTTAATATACCAAAACTACACCATGCTCTAGATAAATTCCATATTAAAGTACTTTAAAATAGTGTTGGTGCAATCCTACACACCAGAACTTTAATATTTTGCAACAATAAGCCACTTCATTTGGTAATGGTAATTTGGATCATAGGTATCAACACTATAGACTACTCTAAACTTTACTATTATGTATAGATACCAAATTCCCTTGATAAGGATGTAGGAGTTCAAAAGCACCCTTGTGTTTAAGTGTCAAAGTACAAGTAGAATCTCTTCACATTGTAACATAGGTCTCAAAATGCAATAAAAAACTATCTTTAATTTTAACATTAATTATCAAAGACAAGATATGAATCTCATACAAATAATATTATTAAAGTTATAATAGTGTTGCATCCAAACTAAACTCAACTAACACTATGCACTCAAGGCCATTTGCAACACTTGTAAATTATTACTACTTCTATCTCATACTACCAAAGCACATATCCGTTAATTCCATGTGTTTTGATTAATCAACACATTCTTAAGGTAGAATAATAGTACCCCATACTACATGTATTCCTAGTACCTTAGCACAATCCCTTATTTAAACACGTGGAATAAAATTAGTCACAAGAAATAAAAGAACACATATATCAATAAACCAAGGAAAGACGAATATTGCAATCATAGCACACAAAGAGCTCAACATAAGAAAGAATCAAGATAGACATTGACCTCTATAATTTATAAAGCTATAATAACATGAATCCCTATGTGTTCCAACCAACCAAAGATCTATCTCCCAATTAGGCAGTGTTCTAATGTATTGACAATCTCACATAAGAAAGAAGGAAAACTATATATGACAACACACCATCACTCTCAATAGGTAATAGAATGTATTCATATTATTGCATTATGACTTTGGTTCATAGGTATACTACCCATAGTGATTTAAGTATCTTCCATTCTCTAGCTAGCTAATATTAAGAAGATAGTGAACTACTATATATGTTAATATTGAGTAGAGAAGATGAGGCTAGGATTTATCTATCAAAGAAAAAGGAAATTGAACTTCTCCTACTGTTAAATAAATATAGTAACTCCCATGGTAACCAAGATATTTAACCTATTACTAGTAATACAATAATCAAGTGTTGTGTAAGCTCAAGATAGACTACCCATCATTATCTTATCTTACCAACCACCATAAAAGCACACAACTTTTTAGCTCACTAAGGCATGAATATATCACCAATCTAAGTTGGAAAATACATGCATTCATAATAATAAACTGTCCTAACAATTTATTCAATGAATACATCATACAACAACATATGTCTCAAATCATACATAATAATAAAAAAACAATCTATATAAAATTTTGGGTTTGTGTATCAAATTCGCACTTAACAACATAGTGGACATGGTTGTTTGGTTCTAAAACTTTGTTTTCTAGTCTCCCCACTAAAATTTTCATGTTTGTGCTTTCATTTAACATATTGGTGTTGATAAAAATCACTAATAAAATATAGATAAATAATCATTAATTTGATCACATCTTAATATACATAATCTAGGTATGGATAATATTTTGTGAGGATTTAGTCAACAGGATTGAGCACCTCGAACAGAAAATTACAAAACCTAGTTTATAAAATAAGTTATTTGAATAGTAAAATATTATTATTTTGTACACTTGTTTTATTTTGCTTTTAGTTTCCCCATTTTCACAACTAAAATCAATTTGAATTAAAATAAAGAGCATATTAGCAAAAAATATAAAGTGAAAATCATATGTGTTCTTCAAATCACCATATAATCAAACATTAATTTTCAATTGAATCATAACCTTATCCCATTTTTGACATATAAAGCAACAAAACTAGGGCGTTGGCCCAATTCCAAAGAGTCCAGAGGCTGAAAACCAAGTTCGAAGATCATAAGCAACACAATAACAATGCTTATCTTGTTATTAAGCTTCAATTGAATCATATACATGAAAACCATATTTATTCCTCCAATGTATTTTTTATTTTTATTTTGAAAATTTGCAATTTTAGATATCACATTTTTGTTATGAGTGGATTACAACATGATGAGTTAAATCAAAATTCGTACATTGCATCTAAACATTAAATTATTATAACAATGTACAGTAAAATAATGTTACAGTGTTTGTAATAATGCTTGAAGCATTTAAGTACACATGGATACATGCAGACATTTACCAATGTGCACAGAATGCACATAAGAGTGAAAAGCATCCCTGGCACCTGAGCAAGCCTGAAAGCATGATGAGACTGAAATTGCATATGTAGTATTAAATAAAAGAAAATAAGAGAAATAAACTAGTTAGTATGAATGCATATATGAAAGGAAAACATTAAAATATGGACCCATGTAAAGACATATGGATGCACAGATGTGTAGATGTGTCCATTTAACTCGGTATGCTAAGAAGTATCTATATATGCCTGTGTCCATAAAGTTAGAAATGTCAGAAACAATTTGCAGTTTAAACAAGAACTAGAAAAACATTATTGACTGAAACAAAGTAGCAATACATTAGTGTTTGTGGAACAAGTGTATAAAGTATATCTAATAATGCATTTGGTTGGATGGATACATGTAGAGATTTGTGAAATCTGAATATACATTATAGCCTTGGAGGAATGGTCATATGCGCTTTTAGGAATTTGCAACAAATAGGATTTAGAAAAGACATTTTGAAAATAACTCTTGAATACAATTGTATTTTAATAGTGAGACTCAATTTGCATTTGCAGTATTAAATGAAAGAAAGCAGGGAAGACTAACTATTTATTAGCAATAAATATATCGAAGAAATGCATAAACGTATGGATGAAGACAAACATGAATGAATCCATCTATGTGTACATGTGTACATGTAAGTTGGTAAGTAAACAAGAATCTATATATGGCTATGTGCACAAAGCTAGAGAATGTCAGAAACAAATAGCATTTGAAACATATAAAAAGAACATTTATGATTGAAACAAAAGAATAATACATTATTGTTTTTTGACGAAGTGTATTAAGGATATATAAACATGATATAGAAGAAAATGTTTTCAAAGGAAGTCTAGAGTACAACTCTATGTTGTCATAGTTATTTTCAAATCCCTCAGTGTTTAATTGCATAACCTTAATATTTTTTTCAATTTTCAAAGCCCTCAGTGTTTAATTGCATAATCTTGATATTTTCTTCATCTTTTTCATTGTTTGGTATGGTGTGAATTTTATTGTGATGGATGAGGGTATATTTGAGGTGTAGAGAGATAAAGAAATGTGAGTGTGAAAAAGAAGAATGAGTTATGGAAGTGGAAGAAAGGGAGCGAGTTGAGAGAAGGGTGAGATGGAAATAGGGTGTATGAATAAGTTATGAAAAGTATTTGACATAGGAGGCAAGGTTATGGGATGGTGGATATGAGAATCAATGGGAATGTAGATGGTATGAATTTATCGTTTGCAAGTTATATGCTTACAATTAAATTCAAGAAATGAAAATTTCAATGAGAGAGCTGGATTTAGTGAAAAAAGGAACGCAACACATTGGTATGATGCAAGCCAAGCAAATAACTTGATTTTGAAATGTATTTTATTTGAGAGAAAAGGACGTGGAAGGGTGGAAATGGAAATGAATGGAATTAATAGGGTATGAAATGATTATTTATTGCAATAAGGGGTGGAAGAATGTCTAGTTTGGTATTGGTTATGCTTTTAAAAATCGTCATAGGGCTGAGTCCGTCAATGTAAACACAAAAAGAAGACCCATGTTGCATTTCTGACTCTCCCTCGTACTGAACAAGGTACTGAGGTCCTTGAGCTTCCTCGAAATGCGACAATAGAAGACAAAGTGGAAGTTCTTATGCATATACTATGGAAAAAATAAATATGGAAGATCATAAAAAAGATAACATGTAAATGTTGGTGCAGTGGAGAACATTAAATACATGGAGGAAAAAATACGTAGAGCTATTGAGATATATATGCATGGATGCATCAGTAGACACATGTATACATAGAAAACATAATTACATGGAGAGATGGAGATATGAACACATGTATACATGGATGTATGCATATTTGGATATAGGTGAAAATGCATATGTTACATGGAAGGATGTATTCATATGCATATGCAAATATGGATGAAGGCATATATGCATATATGCATGTATGAAGAATATGCATGAATATATGATGGCCATGGGTTACCAGGATACATTACATGGGTGCATGTTTACATTTACAGTAACAAATTTCCTTTATGATCTTATCCAAGAAGCAAAAAGTGTATTATTATTTTGTTTGAAGTATTGAATGCCAAAAATCTTAAACATTTGTTGGAATGCTTGAGGCATCTTTCTATACATGGATGCATGTATACATGTATCCATGTGCAGACAATGCAAAGAAGAGTGAAAGGCACACATGACATGTGAACAAGAAATTTGAATGGAAAACACTAAAATAAAGTAAAAATACAAATTTTTGAAAGCATAGTGATGCTCAAGTAGCATTTATGTATGGATGGATGTATAGTTGTGTCCATGTAATTCGGTACACAAAGAACAATTTTTAGATGCACGTGTGCATAAAGCAATAAATTTTAGGAACAATTTACATTTGAAACATATACAATATTTTTTTTAGAACAATTGTATAAAGAATGCCTAATGATGCATATGAATACATGGAAACATGTAAATATTTGTTAAATCTGATTACACATAATAGGCTTGAAGAAACTGTTATACGTGCTTTTAGGGATCTGTAATAAACAAGGTTTAGAAAAGACATTATGAAAATAACTCTTGAATACAACTGTATGTTATGAGTGTTATTTTTAAAGCCCTCAGTATTTATTTGCATAACCTTGATATTTTCTTCATCTTTTCCATTGTTTGGTATGGTGTGAATTTTGTTGTGATGGATGAGGGTATATTTGAGGTGTAGATAGATAAAGAAATGTGAGTTCAAAAAAGAAGAATGAGTTATGGAAGTGGAAGAAAGGGAGTGAATTGAGAGAAGGGTGAGATGCAAATAGGGTGTATGAATAAGTTATGAAAAGTATTTGAGATGGGAGGCAAGGATATGGGATGGTGGATATGAGGATGAATGGGAATGTAAATGGTATGAATTTATCGTTTGGAAGTTATATGCTTACAATTAAATTCAAGAAATGAAAATTTCAATGAGAGAGCTGGATTTTGTGAAAAAAGGAACGCAACACATTGGTATGATTGAAGACAAGCAAATAACTAGATTTGAAAATGTATTTGATTTGAGAAAAAAGGACGTGCAAGGGTGGAAATGGAAATGAATGGAATCAATAGGGTATGAAGTGATTATTTCTTGCAACAAGGGGTGGAAGAATGTCTAGTTTGGTATTGGTTATGCTTTTAAAAATCATCATAGGGCTGAGTCCGTCAATATAAACATAGAAAAAAGACCCATGTTGCATTTCTCACTCTCCCTCATACTGAGCAAGGTACTGAGATCCTTGAGCTTCCTCGAAATGTGACAATAGAAGACAAAGTGGAAGTTCTTATGCATATACTATGGAAAAAATAAATATGGAAGATCATAAAAAAGAGAACATGTAAATGCTGATGCAGTGGAGAACATTAAATACATGGAGACAGAAATATGAAGAGCAATTCACAGATATATGCATGGATGCATCAACAAACACATGTATACATAGAAAACAGAACTACGTGGAGAGATGGAGATATGAACACATGTATACATGGATGTATGCATATTTGGATATAGGTGCAAATGCATATTTTACATGGAAGGATGTATTCATATGCATATGCAAATATGGATGAAGGCATATATGCATATATGCACGTATGGACAATATGCATGAATGTATGTCAACATATAACTTTTAATTTTGTTATATTGGAAAACTAGTACTATTTTGATAAATCAACATTGGGAAATTAGCATTTAGCTATTTCTATTTATCATAATAGCTTTATAAACTATTGTTGTTATTGAAAATCAATGAAATGCGATCGCATAGTTTGATTAAATAAATTTAAGCAAAGGCAGAGTCTAGAAGACTAGCGAGTAGAGATACATAATCCATGACTACAAATTAAATGCATTGAAATATCAGGAAAAAGCGAACACATGGTGGGGTCAAAATAATTGAAGCAAGTGCATTAAATGCCATGTAACTAGTGGGGAAGGCACTGGAATTGCTTGATGGCCATGGGTTACTAGGATACTTTGGCCATTAGGGGCCATTTGGCTAAAGACAAAGATAGATACATGGATACATGAGTCCATACATGCATATATACATGTATCCATGCAAAATATTGATAGATACATATATAGATGTATATGTGTATGAAATTCATAGGTTCATATATGCATAAATCAATGTATACATGCACCCATAGATATAGTCATACATATATAGACAAATGCATGTAGAGATATGGCAAGATATGCATGAATCGATATATGCATGGCTACATCTATGGATACATAGATACATAATGAAATGGAGAAAAAAGACACATTTATATATGCATAGTTTGATTAAAACTAGTGGCTGAAGGTACATAGTTCATTCAGACAAAATTAATGCATTGAATGGCATCTGACCAAAGGGGAGACTGTTTGAATTGCTAAGCAGTCTTTGAATTTATAACAATTAAAAGAGATAAGTATAAGTATCGTTGGGGACATTCCACATTTTGACCTTTCAATCAAAGTCAATTAACAAAGCAACAGTCAGACCTAAAGAAACTTGAATGACTATGAGGATAGAAACTGTACATTTTAAATGAAAGTCAGGTTTTGCATTATTACAATGTATTTGTATACTTTGATTATAAAATCATAGTTTAGATTATTATAAGTGTTATGCATTTGAATCTTTTCTTGAAATACGAAGGATTCATCTGAGTCTTGGAGGCAATGCACAGCTGTCCTATGGAGAGAGCTTTGGAACCAATGAACTGTCATATATACATGTGTGCATGAGTCCATAGATGCATATATACATGTATCCATGCAAGTTATTGATAAATGCATATATACATGGATGTGTCTATGCAATTCATAGGTGCATATATACATAAATCGAGGTATACATGTACCCATAGATACAGTCATACATATATAGACAGATGCATAAAGAGATGACAAGATATATGCACAAACCGATATATGCATGAATGCACTTATGGATACATAGATACATTATGAAATGAAGAAAAAGACACATTTATATGTGCATTTATTTTGAGAGTTTGATTCTGAATCCATATGCATACTTTGATTAAAACTAGTGGCTGAAAGTACACAATTTATTGATACAAAATTAGTGCATTGAATTGCATGTGACTAAAGTAGAGACTGTTTGGATTGCTAATTAGTCTTTGAATATATAACAATTAAAAGAGCTAAATAAGTATAATTATCCTTGGGAACATTTCACAATTTGACTTTTCAATGAGAATGAATTAACAAACTAGCAGTCAGACCTAAAGAAGGTTCAAGGACTATGCTGATAGAAAACCATATTTTGGACAATGGCTAGACAATCTATTCAAATAGCTTTTAAAACTTTGAAGCAAATGCATTTTTCGTTCTGTTTATTTTCATTGTACATGTTAAATGGAAGTTGGGTTTCGGATTGCTGCAATGCATTTGGATACTTTGATTATAAAATCATAGTTTAGATCATTTTTAGTGTTATCCAATTGAATCTTTTCTTGAAATACCAAAGATTCATCTAACTCTTGGAGGCAATGCACAATTGTGCTATAAAGAGAGCTTTGAAACGAATGAGCAAGTGAGGCACAATTATTTTTTGGTCACATTGCCAATCTCACTGTGTGCTTTAAACCTCCAAAGCAAGAGAAAACTGAGGGAAGAAAGTATTTATTGCCTCAGGTAACTGGTTGCTAGTTCTGGATACTGTAACTATTGTCCTCATAGGCACACATGGAAAGTATGGAATGATATTGAAAGCAAGTGAACTCTCTAATAATCCCATGAAAGTCTTTGTATGCATCCATGTATACAGGATTACATGTATATATGTGTACATGTAATTATGTATATTTTTTTGTATAGTTTGAATTTGGAGAGCTATTTTATATATTGGAAAATTAGCATTTATCTATTTTTTTATTCATCCAAGTAGCTTTGTAAATCATTTTTGTTTTAAAAAATTCGGGAAAATGCGAACACAGAAATTGATTAAATAAATTTAAGCAAAGGCATAGTTTAAAAGTTGGCAGCTAGAGGTACATAATGCATGAATGCAGATTAAATGCATTAAAATATCAGGAAACTGCGAGCGCAAAAATTGATTAATTAAAATTAAGCAAAGGCATAGTTTATCAAGGTGGCAGGTAGGCATACGCAATGCATGATTAGTGCAAAGCGGTCTCATAAAGAGAAGTTTGGAACGAAAATTATGTTAACATGTGTGGTAATGACAGTTTTTCCCTTGAACCTTGTTATATATTCAAGGAGTAACTAGCAATGCAAACAGTGTTCCTTTTAGTCAAATTCCATTCAATGCATTGAGCTTGCATCAGTGGATTATGTACCTTCAGCCACTAGTTTGAATCAAAGTATGCATATGGATTCAGAATGAAAAGCTCTTTTCTATGAAAGTATCTTTAATTTGCCTATGCATTTGCCCAGAATGCTTTTAACCGGTAGCATTGGCCAATCACATTTTTCCGTTGAACATATTGCTTATTTTTTTGTACAGTTTGCATGTGAAGAGCTATTTTATATATTGCAAAAATAGCATATATCTATTTTTCTATTTGACTGAGTAGCTTTATAAATCATTTTTGTTTTAACAAATTGGGAAAATGCGAATGCATAAATTGATTAAATAAATTTAAGCAAAGGCATAGTTTGAAAGTTGTTGGCTAGAGGTACATAATCCATGAATACAGATTAAATGCATTAAAATATCAAGAAAATGTAAGCGTAATGCATGAATGCAAATTAAATGCATTAAATGACATATGGCTGGAGGTGAGCGCGCTGGAGTGGCTTGGTGAACATGCATGGACAGGGTACTTTGGTCATTTAATATAGAGTTAAGTTACTTGCTATGCATTTCTATTACTTTTTGTGCGTTGTTTTTGTGTTCTGTAAGCCTATGCTATGAAAACCTAGATTTTGCAATTGCTTTGAGCTTTTTTGCTATCATGAAAGCATACAGGAAAAAGGAATTTTGTGACTTGTTATAGTTAATGTCCTCCTAGGCACATATGCAAAATATGGAAACATATAGAATTTGACATGAACAATGTTGGAGGAATCACATGAACAATAGAACTATTCAACACCGAACTCTATGCTTGTAATAATTATTGGAAAAGCTGTAAATGCCATAGATGAAATAATATGAATAAAATTCTAGTTTCTGGTTTTCTTGAAATGCAATGAAAAAACTGCTATAAAGCCATAAGACAAGGTTGTGTAACATATTGCCATTCATGTATCTAATTTCTTTGGACACGAATGCTTAACACAGTTGATTGCAATAGTAACGTGTCTACGAAAGTGGGACAATAGATCATAACTCAGTAGTTTTTAGTGTGAGTGTATATGTATCCTGACACATATAAGCTTGATCTGGCATTCATGAATACAACTGCTATGTACAGTGAAACAGCTAATTAGTATTACTATATGCAATATCCATATAACATAATAAATTGGTACAAGGATAGAGTGGCAGATCCATAAGTATATGGACGCATGTATACGCAGTTGCATACAGGAATACGTAGAAGCTTAAATGAATACATGGACACATGAATATGTGCATATGTGCACATGGACATAGAGGCATATATACATGTAAATATGCATATATGCAGCGTAAGCAACATATGGATTTGTGTATACATGAGTGTACGCCATATATTAGAATGCATGATGGAAAAGCGACTATAAAGTACAATGCATTAAAGCAGGCGCAAGAATTGGTTACAGTAATAGCATAAAAATGATAAAAGCTAAACGAAAATAACCATTTATTGTCTCAAGTAACTTATTAATGGGTCTACAGTCTGTAATCATAACTACTTCTACTTGGTCACCATAAATTCTTGGAAACGTAAGAATCACAAAGCAAATATTGGAGAAGCTAGGAAGGACAGAATGCAAAAGGGAACATTTAAACTATATAGTTTGAATGGAATTATGCATCGAGGGATAATAATTATTGAACATATATGTCAGATGTACATAGAGAACCATTGTCTTGGTAGGTGCAAAAACAAAATTAGAGTTTCAGATGTCCATATTCTAAAAGACTTTAACATAGTAACATATAGAAGTGTCTAAATGTATAATAGCAATAGAGTATTTTAAAACCAAAATTGTCTTTAACATGTGAGACCCAGTGAAATGTCTTGGAGCGTGGAAAGGCAAAAAAGTAAAAGTCTGAACAATGTAAATCTGTGCTTGTCTATTCCTAGTTTCTTGGAGCGTGGAAAGGCAAAAAAGTAAAAGTCTGAACAATGTAAATCTGTGCTTGTCTATTCCTAGTTTCTTGGAGCGTGGAAAGGCAAAAAAGTAAAAGTCTAAACAATCTAAATCTCTGCTCCTCTATTCCTAGTTTCTTGTAAAGGCAACAAAATGCTATGTATTAGAAACATAGTTTGTATGGATAGTGATTTGAGGTACTCGTTCAAAACAAAGAAAGTGTACATATGAATGACTTTATTACCTTCTAGTGATGTTTCCTGTCTATTTTTCAATGCAAATGGCTTCAACAATGGCATTGTTTTGGTCAAGGATAAAATGTCCTTCAGCACTGAAGTCCCGTAGGATGAATATCACTATTGACTTGTCCTTGATATAGTCTTCATAGCTGAGCCTTTGCAGTGTGGGCAATAGATGGTGCATGGTGGCCTGGTCAATTGAAGACTGAATTGTTTGATTGTCATAAGTTGTTATGGTCATTTTAAGTTGTAAACAAAATGTATAATTGACTTGCTGGTTGCATTGTTTACAGTGAGCAGTTTTCTCTTAGAGTGTGCCATAAGCAGTAAATTTGAATTTGCATTTTGGACAACATGCATGAAATGGATTGGAAAATGCATTTGCTGCTTTTAGAGTACCAGAAACCTATAGAATATGGTTCAAAAATGTTAGAGGAGACAAAAAAACAAGTTTGGATGCACTAGATTTATTTAAAAAGAATGTTGTTACCTTGAAAGTTGAGTGTAGTAGGCTGTTGAGCTTTTCCAAGCTTCTTTTGTCATTCAAAGTACAAATGAATGTTGATCGACATGTATGAAATGTGTTCTTTTGGTCTGTTTTTCTCACAACATTCTTGAAAAGCATTGCAGGTGTTTTATTTGTATGCAACTGGTCTTCGAGTGCAAAGTATTGTTGCTCATATGTTGACCGTAATAGCAACTGCAATTCAATGAGAGGATTAGATTTTGTTACAGAAATTGTTATAGAGGCCACTGTAGAACATTAAAAGCTTGAAACTGAAAGAAGAGGTAAAAGTTCTGTAGACTGAAATACCTGTGCCCTGTCTATGTCAGTGTGGCCATCTTTGATGTCAATTGCAAATTGGGTACCCATTTTCCTGGCACCGACTACCAGCGCAGCTATTGTGCCAGCTGGGTACTCATTAACAGTTGTAAGCAATTGGTTGATAGTCGTACTTGGGATGAATTTGTACTCCTGACAGAGGCGGGGGATGTTTTCAGTGGTGCTAATGTCTGTTAAAATTAGAATGCAATCATAGTCACCTCTGTCATAATCTGTTCTAGGTGCAACTTGGAAATTTGAGATTGAAATAGCTGATCCCGGGACTATTTTAGGCTCATGTTGTTAAACAAGAGTTCCACTAACATTTAACGTGATTGTCATTTTTTCTTTGTGATCTGTCAAATCAGCACGTAGCATTTCCCGTGTTTTGTTAGCCTTGTCCAATGTTGCTCTGTAGACAACAAGGACATCACCTTGGAAGGTGTCTCCAGCTCTTCTTGCATTTAGCTGTTCGATTGAAACAATCCTAGGTTTGTTGACTCTTGTCCTACAAGGAACAAGGATAATGTCAATTGAATGCTAATTTTATATTAGCAAGTTGGACAAATGGAGGTACATTGTAGAACAAAGTACTTTACCATTGTGTTGACTCTTCTTGTGCAATTTGCACCTATTTGGCTTGTCTTTTTGATACATCTTTTGGTGTCCTGCAAAGAATTGGAACAATGTTATTTGAATATTTGTGATTTGGGCGAATGAATTTGAAGGAATAATACTAAGAGCACTTTACTGTTGTGCTGATTCTTCTTGCATGGGTTGCATTTGCTTTGACTGTCTTTTAGTTTCATCTATAGATCTACTGCAAATAATGGATATAGCATTGGAAAAGACATTGCAATGCGTAAAACTGATATAAGGCTATAAGTTCTATAGAGTTGAATTTGTCTATTGTGCAATATGCAATTTTAGGAAAATTGGATTGTGATCAGTCCAATATGCTTCTGATATATAGATAGAGCATATATTTGTAGTCATGTTGGACCAAATGTGATCAATGACTAAGTTGCCCATGCTATGTTGTTGGTTGAAGACAAATTGTATGTCGTTATGTTGAATATAACTGTGAAGCATTTTTTTGTTTCTGCTCTCTGAAGACATGTCGACATTAAAATCGCCTAAAATGTACATGTTTTCTGAATTTGTGGATCCAATAATTATTTGCAAGACTGTGATTACTTCATCTATGGCAGTTGCAGGTCTTGCATAAATATTACAAACATTGAGTTCATTGTTAGATAGCATTATTGTTAATGTGATAGCTTCAATATTTGAGGTTTCATGGTGTGTTGTTTTTGACAAGAGCAAATGTTTCTTGGTTAAAGTTGCTATGCCATGGATGTTATGTACAGAGGAGCTATCAAAATTCTGTAGCAAGGTATTTAGCTCAAAGGGATGCATATGTGTTTCTTGGAGACACAAGATATCAGATTGCATTATGCTATAGTCATTGACAATGTCTTATGCATGTGCTTTCAAGCTACGAGTGTTCAATGTACATAGGAGCATATGTGATTTGATTTTTGAACATGTGCTTAGATTATCAAGTTGCCATTGTGCACTTGTCTGAAGACGAGACATTTCTAGTTGTATTTTGTCTTTAACTTTGAAGTTTTTTGAAGTTAAAGGTTGTAACAGGAATAATGATTCTACTGATTTTGTTCGTGATAGAGCTGTATAGGTCAGTCCATGTTGTCTAATGCCTATGGGGTCAAAAGCCAAGGCCTCCATTATTAATCCTTGGGATCGATGTATGGTTCGTGCACATGTTACTTGTATTGGGAATTGTTTTCTAGTTGTAATTTTCTTGTTTATTGTTATTTTCTGCATTGGCCTAACAATGCGTTGTATAGGCACCCAGTCTTTGTCAATGATAGTAGAATAGCAGTGTGCTAGTTTTGTGCGCTGCTGATGTCCAATTGATGGGTCATTAAATTTAATCCAGACAATATCAATATTGTTTTGTGATGTATATGCTTTAAAAATTCCATCTGAACCGTTGACAAGGCCATCTTGAACATTGTAATTGCCTACATAAAGCTCAACAAGAATGTTTGGTTTCAAGCATATTTGTGATGGGAGTGTTGTTGTGTGACTATACACTCGTATTGCATTAAGGTCCTCGTTAACTTCATCTATCACATCCAACACAATCATTTGGGTTGGAATGATTGATAGCATTTTGTTGTTATGTGCTTGAACATCTATTCTCCTACAGAAAAGGTGCGGAAGCAATGGATCTAATGGTACAGGACAAAAGCAAATTTTGTTGATATAGTCTATATCATGAGTTGTCTGAATGCCTACTCATAGTCTATTAAGGATTGAAATAAATATTTCATGTTTTTGTCTCATGGTAGTCACTAATGAATAGCATTTTATGTGGTCTTTCCATAAACTATAAGGCATTAATTCAATTGGAGTAGGCCTATTTTCCAAAACCACAGAGTCAAGGACAGGTTGTGCCTGGTAAAGGTCACCACAAAATATGGTGTCAAGGTTCCCAAAGTATGCTGTAGGCATTTTCATTATGTCTCGTAGTCTTCTATCAATATACCGTAAAAATGTTGAGCCAACTAATGATATCTCGTCTATAAGAAGTATGCACAATTGATCATAGTGCTTTGACATAGTGTCAAGTACTTCAGTGTTTAGTGGCAGGAATTTTGATGTATTAAAAGGTATGTGAAATGCTGAATGTAATGTGAATCTGCCTATGTTATATGATGCTTTACCTGTATATGCAGTTAATAAGCCCTTGGGTTTGTCTGGATTATTGTCAACAGAATTGCTATACATGCGAATGAGAGCTTGGTAGATGGCTTTTGCCGTAAAAGTCTTTCCTGTTCCAGCTCCTCCAATAAAAAACAAGTGCAATGGATTTTGTGGATTTCTCATCTTTTTTATGAGAACATCCTTAACAATTTCTTGTTGTTCTTTATTTAACATTAGTCTTAATTTGTAGTATTCATTGTTATCTGTAATCTGTGGGTGCTTTGTAATTTCAAATCCATTGGAGTACATGGTCTTTGGGTTAGAATGACCTATGTTTGGAAGGTCTGTTTGAATGTCATATAGTTCTTTACGGGAAAGCTTTGTTTGCATTGGCAGGTCAATGAGCTTTTCATCTTCAAGAGACTGAACATCATTAATAGCTTTTTCAATGTCACCCCATGCAGAGTTTGTGCTGTGGATGAACTTTGCACTGTTTGTTTGAATGGTTTGTCCATGGTACATGTATGCATGTTCCCAAGAGTCAAAGTTTTGTTTGAGTGTATGCTCATTAATGATAAATGGAACATAGAGAACCAATTGCTCTCTATAATGATTCTCTACATCAAAGTGTTTGTTGAAATTGATAAATCGTATCACATTGGGTTTGGCCTTTGGCTCAATTGCAGCACCGTATTTATTGTATCTTGAAACAAATTCTGCAAGACATATGTCCATCATTGTTTCAGGGCGTTTTAAATAGTAGTCTATAATAGATTTTGCAAGAATGTTTTCTGATTCATCTGGCTCATTGCTCAATTGTTTAACAGATTTGAGTATAAATGTGCGGTCATTGTCAGATCGTGTATCAATGAATATACATTTTCTTGAACTGTAATTTAATGGAAATGACAGAACAATATGTGCAGCTTGTTGTGATGACATTTGTTGCAAGTTAAGCATGGCATTGCCAAGTTTACTCACCATTCGAATTGCATCAATATTGTCTTGCTTGTGGTCTCTACGTATTCTTTTGAATGCATATGTCATTGACTTGTCTACTTTTGCAATATATGAGCTACAATACATAGCAGCAGCATATGCATTCAGGACAAATTGTGCATCTGTATTAGCCCTCCAAAGATCTAGAATTTTTCTTGAAAAACTATTGTTCCATATTTGTGATGGTTTTCTCTGTAAGAAAAGCGTAGGCCTATTTAATGTTGAGCTCAAAGCTTCAATGTATTCATTGTCACTTAAGTTTAATTCTTTTAAGAACATTTGAAAAGTGAATGTTTTGTCATAGTTTGCTTTTTGGAGTTTTGAAGAGATTTTAGTGGCATTTGCAGTTATCACTTCAGTCTTTTGGAGTATTGGTAAAAGTATAGTTGACTTTTGCATTGGTGGGAAAGGAAAATTGTACCTACAAGATTGTTTTCTTGATCTTTTGCATTTCTTTGTATGATGGTGCTTGTGTAGCATTGCCAGAGGAGGTTCCAAATTTTTAGTGTCGCAAGTAATATACTTATCAACAAAAGCTATGACGTCCATGTTTTTTTCTGTGTAGATTGGTGCATTTTTTAACCCATATGAGGAAATGATCATCTTCATTTCCTCTATTTTGGAACTCAGTGACTGAGAAGTAATCAATGACATTTCCAAAGAAGGAGTCATCTGTAAGTATCAATTTTTTTATTGCATTGATTCTATGTTTATAGTAACGTGCACAAGTGATAGGATCTTTCTTGATTAGTTCAAATTTGTCAATGTGTGTTGGGTGATTAGATTCTTGATGGTTTTGTGCTGATTGGTGTAGATTGTGTAGCTCTTGTAATGTTTGAATTAGTGGATCCCAATTTTTCTCAGCACTAGAGAAAGTGAGAAAAAATGTCGGTGGTCCTAGTTGTCGAATCATAGCAAATACATTTTTCTTAAGTTGTGAATAGTCTAGAGAGATTCTTATTCTTTTGAAATCAACGTATCCAATATCTGATTTTAGAATTTTTTCTAGGTTTGGTTTGTGTTTAACATCTTTCGCAAATAGCTTTCGCCCTTTTAACTGGCCCTTGCAGATTCTTATTGTCATTGTAGACAGTACTTGTTGTATTAGTACCTTTATAGCTTTGAAAAAAATGTTTGTTGTATGATATGAAAATTGTCTTTGTGACTGTAAGAGCTCCCAGGTACTATTTTCTGATACGTAAAGTTTTTTACAATGTCATTATCACGTGGTTTGCCAAAGAACAAAGTTGGGAAATTCATTTCTTCAGCATAGATGTCCTTAAATATTCCAATTGGATACTTGTTCTCTGCAGGTGCAATTTCAATAATCTTGTCCTCCATGTTATGGATACATCTAGACTCAGTGAATCCATGTATCAATGTGTCCGATGGGTTTTCATTTTCCATTTCACTGTTTGATTCTGTTTCACTTGTATTTTGTGGACTATTGTCTTCATTTTCTTCAGTCCATTGGAGAACTTCTTGCCAATCTTGGTTTATGCAGACTTTGTGCATTTTGTATAATGGTGTCCTCGTTAATTGAGTCAAAGCTTGCATGATGACATTTGGGCGCACCATACCTTTTTCAAATGCATTTTTGTATTTCAAGCATCTTTTCAATGAAACAACAATTGTTTGTGTGTTGTTAATTGATTGTGGTAATGCTTTTTGTACAATGTTCATGTCAACAGGGACATTTATAATAGAACCTGTTAGGCCTATTTGAGACCTTTTGAACCCTAGTTCCCAAATTTGTGCAAATGCAATTCTAAGTGACACAAGTCATTCTTCTAGATGAGTTAAATTTTGTACATAGCAAATGGTCTATTAGTTCTTATTTTCTGTGGCGTAGCATACATTGGAATAGTGGATTGTTTCAATGCAAAGTAGCATACGTTGCATATGAAATCTGTGAATTGTAAGGAATCTTCTTGTAGCAGCTTGCAGTATAACTATTTTTGTTTTTCTTTGAAAATCTTGATGTCCTTGTACAGACAAAGCACTTGGAAAATTGCACATGGGTATTTTGGCATATCTTGTATTGCTGTTTTATAAATTTCTATTGGTGTCAATGTTTTTTTTTTCTTTGGGCTGCTAGGTACACTTTCTTTTTGTTTTTCTTTTCTAATCAAGTTCTTCAGGTGATTAAGTCTTATTGTTGATTTATGTTTTAAATTGTCTGCTTTGACAAATGGTATCAAATTTTCCTTGTTTTTAGGCAAAGCATGTGGCTTAGTCAAGTAAGTATTTTTGTATTGTGGACGATTTCTGATCAACTTTTTGAGTTGGAGTAATCTTGTAGAGCATGGGCGAGTTAGATTTTGGGATTTCATTCTTAGAAGCGGCTCAAAATGTCCGGCCAAAGGGTTTGTATCATGGAACAGTATAGAGACTGATTTTGTATATCCAGAATCATTGAAATCTAAGTACTTTCTTGATGTTGTCAATGACTAGAGGCTTATCTGTATTTTTAACCATTTGGATATCTAGTGAATGCAAAACAAGTCACCCCACAATCCGCGTTCGCTATGGTCTATGCACGGTCATGCGGACAATCGCATCTTGCGGAAGTATGTTTCTTGGTCATGTACTTTGTGCAATGTGTATAGAGTAGTAGGATTTAGTTCATTGTTATATGATTTAATTGCTTCTTTGTCCTTTTTTTGAAAGCAAGCCAGAAAATAATCTATAGCTCCATTGCGTAATTGAGTTGAGGTGTATTGGTTGTTAAGTAGCACTTGAAGCGAATCAAACAAATAGTCACCAACATGTATGCAAATGTGCTTAATCTACAAAGGCCTTCAACTCTA
>VDFB02281492.1:272061049-272072233 GCA_007258455.2 Sequoia sempervirens | reverse complement strand
CCTCGCAGCCAACTCAATCACAACATGGGATGCATTAGGCAATGGCATGTATCAGTATTTTGCTGATAAATCAGATAACCTATCCCTCTTAGAACAATTGAGCACCATTCAGAGGGTGCCACATGAGCACTTGGTTGATTTCAACTACCGATTTTAGAGAACCTGGGACAAAATTCCTGCAATGGTAAAGCCTTTACCAGCTCATGCTTTTTTGTTTTTCTTAAAATCCTTAAATAACAAGATTTCGGTCTTGGCCTAATCTATGGGTGGGCACACACTCCCTTACGCTTATGACATCGCCATTAGAGCCAAGAATTGTATCATCCAGGTTGGAGATATATCCCATAGACCTTCCATGCCCTTATTTCCTGAAATACAGTCACCTACTCCTATCACCCTGCCCCCTTTAGTTGTTGTCCCACCTATTCCAACGATAGGTTATCATAACATAGCCCAAGAGGTTGTTGCTCCAACCCAAAACCAAGAGTTTCAAGAGATTAAAAGTATACTCAAGACCTTTGGAAATGATCTAGTGAGCATTAAAAAACAAGTTGGCCAAGAGCATAAGCCCTATCAAGCTCCATACCAGCAGAACCAACCTAATAGGCCAGCCTTTCAAAGTGACTACCAACGCCAAAGGAAAAATTTTAACCCAAGATTTTTCCAACCATATAACCTGAATGCTACCAGCTCATCAAAGGAGCTCGTGCCACAAAATAACATCACCTAGGATTACGATTGGTGTTATCCATGCAATCAACCCCATAACTAATCAACATGTTCTAATGGCATGAGAAATCAGGCCTTAATGGTCCAAAACAACTATGCTAGTTTAGAAAGTGTTGCAGATCAGAATCAAGAACTACAAGATAACCTTGAAGTTGCCTTGCCGAATTGGAAAAGCTCTAATTTTTGTGGCATGAATGGCTAGGATCAACAAAATTCTCCATTTTCAACCAATACTAGGTCAAAAAAGAGAGCCATGGATTTGGGGCAGCAAGCCAAAAGTTCACAGTAGCAGCCTAGGAAGGACAAACAACCTGTTTCTTCATCAAGTATTAATGAAGCAGTACAACCTAAAGTGCAGATTCTACAAAGAGGCCAAGAAATACCTAGCAAGGAGTAGTTAAATACACATTTGAAGCCTCTATAGAATCAAAATGATGCTGTTGTCATGAAAAACCAGCAAAAGGTAAATCCTACTTCTTTCAATATTGTTGAACACCTCAGGAAAGCTACTGTCAGCATGTCTATATTAGATGCTTTGCACATCCCAGGTCAAAAAAGTTTGTTGCAAGATGCTTTAGCTGAGCTATCCATGTTTGATGATGCTAATCAAGGAGTTGCTAAAGTTGTGCTTACAAATGATCTAGAAATTAAAAATGAGCATAAAACTAAAGAGGTAAAGACTCCCCCATTTTACTTAAGTTTGATTATTGGCGATAAGATAGTACATAATTGTATGGTTGATTTTGGTGCCAATAGCTCAGTTATGCCTAAGAGTTTGGCTGATAAGCAAGGTCTTGTTTATGAGCCTAACCCCCAGAAGGGCATAGTTCATTTAGATGGGTTTGTTGTTAAAAATGCTGGTATAATCAAGAACTTGGCACTTACCTTGCATGCATCCCCAAGCTTTTCTATTCATTAGGATATACATGTTATTAATTTTCCACCACACTTTTCTATTTTCCTCTCAAGGGATTTTATAGCCAAGTTGGGTGGGTTTTTGTCCTCTGATTGGTCTCATTTGTTTTTTAGAATGAGGTATGGTATGAAAGTAACCATAAAGTTGGAGCCTCTAGCCAAAGACAATATTGAGCCATATTCCTTGAATCCTATAAATGCTAACCTCTACATCACCCTTGTACCAAAGGAGCAAACCATGACCTCAAACTACAACACCCCTATAGAAAATATGAATCTAGAAGAATGGGCAGCCCAAGATCACGAGCCTGATCCTTTTCAGCACACAAATGAGATAGGCTTAGGAGTCTATATGATTTGTGAACCTGAATTTGATATGCCTAATATTTGTAAAGAGGAGGAATAGTCTGCAGAAATAGAAGATAAGCTTTGGAAGCTTTACTTTGATGGTTTGAGAAGCAGTGTAGGTGTTGGTGGTGGAGCTATGCTAATTTCACCAAAAGGAGAAAAATATTTTTTAGCTTGCAAGTTTGCTTTCAGCTATTCAAATAATACAGCTAAATATGAGGCATTGGTGCATGGCGTAGATTAGACCCAAAAGAGAGGTATCAAATGCTTACAAGTTTATGGTGATTCGGAGTTAATAGTGAATCAGGTCAAAAATCTGAATGCTGCAAAAAATGACTTTCTTAAGAAAAATAAGCCTCATGCAACGGATTTAATGGAATATTTTGATGCTTTTAATATTGTTTCAGTTCCTAGGAATGAAAATAAGCATGCTAATAGGCTCGCTGCCATAGGAACCCAATTTGATATTCCAAATGAGATTCACAAGGTAGAGCCACGTCAATATGTAAAAATAATAGTCAAACCTTCCGTGCCTGGCAATAATGTGAGTTGGCAGGTTTTTGACAACAATGAACAAATTGTAAATTTTTTAATTGCTAAAGCTAAGTTTGCAAATGGAAACCAACAAAAGTGGCAGCAACAATATGACAATCAGATTGTGCAGTTAAAGACAAATAGTTGCCAAAAGGTTTGGTAACCTTGGAATCTGTGTTCAACTCAGATGACCAAGTGCGGAAAGACAAATGCAGCTTGACTGTTAAAGAAGAACACTATGAGGTAATTGGAATTTTCAAAGGGAAGCCTCTCAAACTGGGAAAGGTATGTCATAAAGAGGAACAACAAGCATTTATTCTATTATGTCAGAAATTTAGTGATGTTTTTGCTTTGGAGTACAAGGATTTAAAAGGTTTTGATTTGGAACTAGCCCAACATACTATCGAACTAGAACCTAATGCAAAACTAGTAAGGAAAAAACAAATATCTCTTAATCCCAAATTACAACACCTTATGAAGGCTGAGCTGAATAAGTTAGTCGAGAGTGGTATTATTTTTCCTATCAAGCATACCTCTTGGGTGTCAAACTTAGTTCCAGTTAGGAAGAAAAATGGGGAAATCAGATTGTGTGTCAATTTCTGAGATTTAAATAAAGTGTCACTAAAGGATCACTAGCCACTCCCTTCTATGGAGCAAATTCTACAGGTAGTTTTTGGTTTTGACAGTTTCTCTTTGCTGGATGGGTACTCAGGTTACAACCAGATTCTGGTAAAACAGGAAGATCATTTCAAGACAACATTCACAACTAAATGGGGTATGATGGCCTACAAAAAGATGCCTTCTGGCTTATCCAATGCTGGAGCAACTTTTTAGCAAGCGATGAACATGGCCTTTCACGGCCTCACGAACAAGTTTTTGCTGGTATATTTAGATGACATTACTATTTTTTTCTAGAAATGCTAATGAATATCTTGATCATTTAGAATAGATTTTTCAGAGATGCAGAGAGTTCAGAGTGTCTCTCAAATCAAAGAAGTGTATCTTTTCAGTACACAAAGGTAAACTCCTTGGACACATTGTTTCAAAGCAAGGTATTTCTATAGACTTTGAAAGAGTCTCCACAATTCTTGAGTTACCATTACCAGCTCATAAGAAAGGCTTGCAAAGATTTCTTGGAAGAATAAATTTTGTGAAAAGATTCATACCAAATATTGCAGCCTTGCTACAACCTCTCACTTCTATGCTTAAAAAGAACATTCCTTTTGGTTGGACCAGAGAAGGTAAGAGGATCTTTGAGCGAATCAAAGAAGCCCTTGTAGCTGCCCCTACCCTCATTAATCCAAATTATGACAGATATTTCATTCTTTATGCATTTGGAGGAGTTGATACTATTTCTGCCATGCTTTGCCAACATAACAATGAAGGTTTGGAGCAACTTATAGCATTTTTTAGCCAGGTATTACATGATTACGAGGTGAAGTACTCTTTTGTTGAGAAACATGTTTTTACTATTGTAAGGAGCCTCAAAAAGTTCAAGCATATGTTTTCAAATAGAAAAATCCACTTACTAGTTGCTCATTCAACTGTTAAGGATTTCTTACTTAACAAAGATATCAATGATAAATGTGCTGGTTGGATAACCAAAGTAATGGAATTTGATGTTGATATTAAAGTAAATAAGCTCATTAGGGGCAAGGGTTTGTGTGAACAACTCACAGGACATGAGGACAACAACTTAAAAGAAGTTGAAAATGTCGACAAAGTGCTAAACAATGAGGATACAGTTGTTGTTCCAGTTTCTGCTGCTACTTGGTTGCAACAAATGATGCATTATATACAAATTGGTAAGTGCCTCAAAGGTTTAGACAAAGCAAAAAGAAGGTATTACAGGTTACAGTCTATTCCTTTTGCAATTATTGACGACATTCTTTATAGAAGAGAATTTCAAGGTGTTTTATTAAGATGCATTTAGCCTGATCAAGTCAATAAGCTTTTAGTAGAATTTCATGATGGGCCTTCAGGAGGCCACTTTGTTGCAAGAACAACATCCCTGAAAATTATGCGGGTTGGTTATTATTGGCCAGATCTGTTTAAAGATACTATTGCTTGGGTCCAAGGGTGTGAAAAGTGTGCTTTATTTTCTAGAAAATAGAGGCTCACAGCTCTACCTCTACATCCAATTTAGGTGGAACAACCCTTTGCTAAGTGGGGCTTAGAATTTATTGAACCAATCAACCTACCTTCAAGCGTGGGTCATAAGTGGATTCTTACCGCCACAGAATATTTTACCAAATGGACCGAGGCAATTGCTTTAAAGGAAGCAAATGAGACTTCTATGCTTAACTTCTATCAAGATTTAGTGTCAAGATTTGGTACTCCAGATTCAATAGTCTCTGACAATGGTCTAGCTTTCATTGGTTTAAGGATTTCTGATTGGTTAGTTAAGAATAAAATTTATTTGAACACATCTTCTAACTATTATCCACAGGGTAATGGTCAGGCATAATCTACAAATAAGAATCTGATTCAGATAATCAAGAAGGCAGTTGAAGATAATCAATGGACATGGCATCAAAAGCTGAAGTTAGCCCTTTGTGCTAACATGGTGACTCCTAAAAGGGCCATTGGTTGTTCTCCTTATATACTTTCTTATGGAAAAGAAGCTAAGTTACCAGTTTCTATTGAATTGCCAACTTTAAGTTATGTAAAAGAGTTGGAATTTCTAAATGAACAGCCCCTTGAAGTAAGATTTGCACAATTAATGGAGATTGAGGAAACACGAAAAGAAGCACTAAGGCAGCTTGAAATACATCAAGCTTAGATGAAGAGCTCTTTTGATAAGAGTGCAAGGCCACAAGATTTCATTATTGGAGATATTATTTTCAAGTGGAATGAGTTTAAGAGCATACCTGGACAACATTCCAAGTTCGATGCAATTTGGGATGGGCCTTATGTGATCACAGAGTGCAAGACACACAACGCTTTCCAACTTTCTAAGTTGACTAGAGAGGTGTTGTTTATCCCAGTTAATGGGATCCACCTCAAACATTGCCTTTGAGATAAGTTTTGTCTTGTAAATAAGTAGATTAGTTGCTGCAATAAGTGCATTATTCACATTTATTTTTAGTAGTTTTCTTTCCCTAAGTGTTGTTGTGCATGTTTTGTTGGCCATTGGGGCCTACTAGTTTGCTTTCTACATTGTTTTGTTTTGTTTTGCTGCTATTTGGGTGTTGTTGTTCAAATTTCTGAGTTTCATGAAGGGGCAGATTTGACTTCGTGCCCAATGGAGTTTTAAAAGACAACAAATCTAATGCTTAGCTAGCAAGCATTCAACGGAAATTGCCAAAATATTACCAATTTCTTGCTACAACTCAATGGGTGGAGCTAATTAAATATTGTTATATTTGAAAGTGAAATAAAATTTATTTCTGCATGTGATTAGGTGTTGTTTGCACTATATTTATCATTCATTAATTGTCACTTTTGTAGATGTTTTGAGAAAACTAAGTTTTAGAAGTATTGCTCAAATTTTACAAGTCAAATGGAGTGCAAAACTAATATACAAATGATTAAGCATAAAAAATTGCTTTCATTTATTTCATTAAGTTATTCACATTACATGCTTTCATTTGATTGCAAGAATAAAAATGATGGTACAACTTTTCATTTCAATGCATTTCTTTCAGAATGGAAATGAAAGAAGGAATTAAAAGATCCACACAAGCCATGGTTTTAGCCGGTTCCATTCATTACAAGAAAGGAAATATACAACTAAAAGAGAGAAGAAAATAACATGGGCCATATGCGTCATTGCCTGAGTTGATCTTCAGTTGATGCCTCGTAGCTTGCTCCATTCCACTTCCACTCCTGACTGTACCTACAAAATATTTGGAATGGTGTCAATTAAGAACTCAGGATATGAACTATACTACATGCTCTGCTAACAAAAATATATTTCAATCCTTGGAGTGCATAGAATCAACTAAAGAAAAGAGAAGAAATATGAGCTGAAAAGGGAAATATCATCATATATTGTTTTTTTGTTAACATTGTGTGTTTTCTATGCAGGTATAGGAAAATTCATTTAGCTGATCATTTCATGAAGACCAAGCATGTGGGGAAAAATGAGCTCTGACAAGGGTTGAGCTCGACATGTTGCCCCTTAAACATTACAAATGGGGCTGAGTGAAGGAATGCAATTCTTATGTTCATCTGAATTATTCTGAAGGAGTAAAGCAATGTTTCATTCATCAAAGCCATTAAGCCTATTGTTCATTCATAACAATCAAGTGACATGTTGTTTTGAAAGCTACAAGTGAATGGTAGACTTAATGAATCTAATCAATTCAACTGAGATGCATCAATATCATACTTGCAAATTTAAATATTTCCATACTGTTGCTTTTGGCTTCCATGAGTATTGTTTATTCATTATGTTCATGATATTATGAGAAGTACAACAGTGTTCATGTTCATGATGATGATAGTGAATAGGCATAAATAATGCTTCATTAACCAGAGCACTGTTGAATAAAGGAAACATGTGATAAGATTCAGATTTTCATTTGAGAGGAGAGCAAGTGCATGGAGCAGTTTTTATTAAATGGAACATAAAAATGCATGAAGAGTGCCAAAAAAGGAACAATGATATCATCTGATCAAAGCATGGAAAGTACAGGCATTCATCTTTTGGCTGGTGAATGAAGCAACATAAGTGAAACGAGAAGTCACAAGAAATATAAAAGAGATTAGGACAGCTAAGCATGATAGAAGTGGACAAGCATTCTAAGGATTCCAATAAAACTAATTTTTATGTGCTGGATGAAAGAATGTTCCCCATGTACTAAGTTTTTTAACAATACCCATGAAGGATTCACATGTTTTTGCATTTTTTGAAGGTTTAGCTTGCTGTCCCAAGGAAAATACAATAGGGATTTGAAGTTTTCTGTTGTTTTATTATTTGAAGCTATAAATTTCCTCTTTCAAAATCATATGGAAATTTCATATACAAAGTAGGAATTATAGAGCCTAGTTAATGGTTTCTTCAATGGCATCAAAGTTAGAATACAAGGGGAATATCTTTTACATAGCCCAAAGCTTATAAAAGCTTATGATTTGACAGAAAGAAACAATCACATGGTGTCATGGAGATAAAAAAGGCAGAGCTACGGATTTACAATTAACATTATGTCAAATACCCATTTTGGGTTTTTGAGCTAAAATATAGTCATACTTGAAATCACGAATACCCATTTCAATATTTTAAGTCCAAATGCAGATCTAGCCAGATTTTTACCATTTTCTGAATACCCACATAGGGGTTTCTTTAAAAATGTAAGAATTGTACAATGGTGGGTCAAGCTCAAGCTCTACTTTTCAAAAAATGCAGAATACACATTAGTCTCCTCAAAATATAGATACCCATATGGGGATTTTGTTCTAGAAACTCAAATAGAAGCAATATGGTGTAGGGCCAAGGCTAGAAGTTTTTATAATGACAATTTGGAGCATAAGTGGTTGCGGCCAAGGAGAGGGATTTTCAACTTCAGAGTTTCATTTTAAAATGAAAAAAATTAAGTATGCATGCTAGGCCCCAGAATTTGAAGAAAAACAAGTGGAACCATACAAATTTCTGAGTGAAAATGCATTTTAGAGGATAATCATGGCATGGCCTGTGTACGACGATGAATCTATAAATGGAAAGTAACCTTCTTGCAGAGTTATTAAGCTTTCTTAAGCATCTATTTTGTAGAAAGAATGCCAAGGAAAATACAAAGGAATGATAGAGCTTACCGCACCATAGAGAAGTAAGAAGGCCACAATGAAGCTCTCTCAGGGGACTTCAATATGCAGAGGCCGAACTCTCACATGGCAGCCAGTGAATGCATCAACAATGGTACACACCGAAATACAAAGAGTGCATCATAAATTACATTCGTAGCTGCGGCCTTAAGGCCAAAAGATGATTGAAAACAAAGTAGAGTCTTAAAAAAGGACCACAGGAAGCCTAGGAACGAGTTTACCTTTAAAACCATGGTGGAATCAATAGAAAATAGTGAGCTTGGAGGCCTGAATCTCCCTCATCATGCTAAAGCCCTAGCTCATACATGGTGGTGGCTCAGAGCCTTTTCTTCCAAAGCCTTCTCTTTCAAAATGAACTAAAATAAGTGGAATGCTTTAGCTTTGTTCTTTAGGGTTTTCCCAACCCTAATTGGACTTAGGGGAATATGCTTTAGTGATGATAATTTCATGCATACCTTAGGTTGAGTGTTATGAGAGATTTCCATATTTTATTTTTCCTAATTCTTTACACTTACCTAATGAAATATTTTATGGCTTTAGACTTTAGGTTTTTCTTGTCAATAATGCCTTAGTGAAAGTTGGAGAATGATAGATATCTTAGGTTTTAATTGATTTTGAGAGAAATCAATTGAAATTGTAAATGAGATTTTACTTATGACTTAGAGTTTTATTTTCAATTGATTTTAAAGAAATCAATTAGGGTATGGATAGGAGATTGCATATATTTTTATGATTTTTTTTAAGAAAAATCAAGATTTTGTATTGGAGAGATAAATTATTATTTTTTCAAAAGATTTTCAAAATCTTTAGTTGCAAAAATAATCAAGTTGTGAGAATATTAAATCTGCAAGCCATGTAAAGCAAGAATAAAGCAATATTTTATAAATTGCCTATTTTCTTCACTATTTTTAGTAGATTTGTGAGTGATCTTTCTTTTGGTCAGATTTGAGCTTCTTGATGGAGAGATAAGGTGTTTTATTTTCTTTTAAAGCAGATTTGATCTATTTTTAGAAGCTTTTCAGTATGCACATGCAAAAAGTGTGACTTTTCCACTTTTGTGCCAACTTTTTGGGTAGTTTTTGATGCTTTTCCTTGAGCTTTCTTCTTGAGCTCGGATTAGGGTTTTGGGGTATATCTTGAAGAAAACTTAGTGTTTTCTTAGTGCAGATTATTGTTTCTTGCTCTGATACACACTTTTGAGCTTGTAAACTTCTTTGTACTTAGATTTTGAGAGTTTTCACTCCATTCAATTAAAAGCAACATTCCTATCTCCAATTTCTGTCTCTATTTTGCAGTTTTAGTATGATTTCTACATTGTGATTCTATTTACAGATCCTTTTCATGTCCTATTGTTGCAGATCATTGATACAAAAAGTTCATTTAATGTAGGTTGCATGTTGTGTTTAACTCTAAACCTTCATGCAAATCAATTTTGTATGGGTGTTTATGAAAGATTGTGAATTCATTACTATTTTTCTGAAAACTATTTTTTTGTGAAATATCAAAGCCATCATTAAGTTTGAGATCATATTAGATAGGTTTTACATTTTAGTTATATTCTCTATCCCTTTTCCTAGAAGATCACTTAGAATAGGACCTGCGATTCAGAGAACCAACTTACTCTGGAGATTCTCTTTTCACATAGATCACCCACATCTGAAAAGAGTTTCCATTTTTCAACAGATAGTTTGATTTTTTGCAAATCCGACAAAGGGTGCATATCTGATTTACAATACTAATAGATGTTAGTTGAATGGGAGTTTGAATAGAGATTGAGTTTTGAAGCACACATTTGGCGAATTTTATGTACATATAAAGGTTTTATGTTTAGGTCTTATCTTTGGGCCGACCTAACATATTTGATTTTTTGAAAGAATAAGCAAGTAACTTTATCTTATGTGGAATTTATATTAGGTCCATGCAAAACTATCTTGATGTAAATTGAATTTTGAATTAAGGTGCAAAGTGTGGATACAATGTTTCAAGAATGACATGATTAACTTTGTGTGTTACTTCTGATTAAGTTGACCTAATTGAAGTTACACTTGATATGGATATATATAGGAGATGAATCTCAAGATTTTAAGAGGATGAGAAGTGTAGGATGATGAAGAGATAACATATGGTATGTGAGTAATAAGTGACATATGACATATATGGTGTTCCACCTACATGTGTGTGATGCCGAATTGAGCATATTGTGAATAGAGCAGAGTATTCATTCAGATTAGTGTGAAGATCATTTTCTACTTCATTGGAACTATAATTCAGTATATGATAGATGCTATTGTATCAATTCAAATAGGTTGTATAGCCACCCCTTCTTTGTTCCTTCTCTTTCTCTATGGGTAGTGAGTTCACTTGGACAATGAGTCCACCTGGTAGTGATCCTTTATGTAATATACTATTCCGGATATAATATATTGTGAGCTAACCCTCACTATGGTTTTTCCATGTAAAAAATACTAGTGTTCATGTGTTACGTGATCTTGTGGATGTTTCATGTTTTGTTTCACTATTACAGCTGGATGTGTGTTAATAATTGGATGGCTTATGCTTAATTGGTTTAAAGGAATAAAAATTCATCCTCCCTCTCAATATTCCAGGTGTTCAACAAAAGGGACATCTAATATGGATTTCTCATTTGTGACTCTTGGTGTTCCATACTTTGCTTCTAGTGTGGAAGAGGCTTCTAAATAAGTGGATTTTTAAGTTATGATTCTTGATATTTAATAGGAGGTTTCTAGTGTGACTTCTTAAAAGGAGCTAGTATTAGTCCCATTGTTATGATCAAAAGAGCTTTAATTGGTCTCATTTCAATGCTCATATGAGCATAATATTTGTAAACAATTAGAACTATAAAAAAACACATCTATCTAGGTTCATCATTAGTTA
>VDFB02281492.1:272040691-272060949 GCA_007258455.2 Sequoia sempervirens | reverse complement strand
AACTTACTTGACATCAACGACAACCGCAAACGGAGGGCACTACAAAACATGTGGAAAGTATGTGGGTTGTTTTTGACTGGGTTTTTGGAGGGAATGAGAGTATAAGGGGGAAGTTTCTCATGCTTTTATGATGGGTAAGGACAAGGTTTTAATTTTCTTCACTTTGGAGTCATTTTGGAGGGGTTTTGGGGGCTATTTTTAGGGTTTTTTTGTTATACACGAGCAAGAAGCTTCATGTGTGGGGCAGGCTTCAAAAAAGAATAAGTAACGTCAAACATCAGTTTTGAAGTTAGTTCTTTCTTTTTCCAGCAGTATTGTAACTCATTTTTGGAGTTTTCTTTCAACAGGAGACAATATTGTAACTCTTTTACAGACTTGTATAGCAATTTACACCTTGGAGATCAATGAAGATAAGTAATTTTTCTTCTTCTGCTCTATTGTGTGCATTTGAGTGATTGATACAATTACTTGTGAATTTTCCTCATTCCTTGTCTTTGTGGCTCATTAGTAGCACCTTTGTACAAAAAGTATATGTATTTGCATGTTATAAGTTGTGTTAGATGCAATTGATTCAAGTTGTGAAAATAAATTTTTCCATCTAGGATTGTATGCATTAGGTCCTTCTTATGAAATATTTATGCAAAGCATATAAGTATTTGAGGTGTGCATGTTAAGCTTGTTGCTGATTGAAACTATGTGTATAAGCGGCTTTACAGGTTTTAGATAACATTTAGGTGCATCACCATAGGAGTTTAGTTTCATTTCATGTTTCCTGCTTACCCTTTTCCCAACAATTAGATTAGGTGAGTACCTTAGGAGCTAGCCTTCTCTCGAGGTCCATTCCAAGTTTAGGCAACTCTCAGGTCTAGGAATGTTCTCATGTTTCTCCAAAATGCTAAAGTCTGCAACTTAGCAAGGGTGCAATTTTGGAGATAACAGTAATAATTAAAATAATTTACTTAAATTTATTTAATTTATTTAATTAGTAATTAGTAATCAACTAATTGTTCCTTCCTTTTGAATTAGTTAGACTTAAATATCATGTACATGTTTTCAATCTCTAATTATTTTAATCTAAGATTCCACTATATTATTGGCAGTGATAAACCATCTTAGTCCAAGTAAAGCCCTAAAAGTACTAAATGGATCTTTCATTTCAAGGACTTCAAAATCAACCAATTGTTTTATCCCTTTAACATTCACTTCAATATTCTCCCAAGTTCACAAGGTTTGCATTTTGGAACCATCAACAAGACTTATGCTCATTGGTGTTTTTACAAGCTTAGGTCTCCCTAATTTTTCCCATGTGGTGGATGGAATGATATTTAGATCAGCTCCTAAGTCTACCATGACATATTTGACTTTATGATCATTCAATTGTACATTTATCAAGAATGGACCATTCTTCCAATTTTGGTCCTCTAATTAGTGATTGACCTACTCCTACTTGTTCTAGTATTTTCCCCATTGCTTTAGCTAACTAAATATTTTTATCTAGCCAAGGATGCAAGGTCTTTGAGCATTCTAACTTCTTTCTTTGTAAAGTGACCTACTTCATGTTGTTGTTGTATTATGTCTTGTTTCTCCTATTTTACCACCTTGTCATGTTTCTTTTTATTAGGTTGGAAGAATCTGGTTCCTCTTCTTCTTCTAGACTATAATATTCTTCATATGCTTCTTCTATCATTGGATTATGTTTAGTTTTATTGGCATTGATACCTTTCTTGGTGACAACATTTGATTTCTTCTTCCCTCCAGTTTTATTCTTCTTGTTGTTATCTATAATTATTCCTTCTCTAGAGTGTTATTCTATAGAAGTGTTCAAAGTCCATACATCCATATGATGACAACCTCTAGTTCTCCTTGTTGTGATACTTTTTTTATTACTCTTGCACCTCTCATTTTAACTCATCACTCCAAGACAGTTGAATATCCTCTCGATTTTGATAGAATGTCCTAGCAACTTCACATTGAAACATTGTGTGATCATCTTGGGCACATAAAGTGCATTTCAATTTCTTCTCTACCCAACATTTGGAGGCATAATGGCCCATTTTTCCATGGTCAAATTAGTTTGCATCATTTCTTCTTCTGCTAGTCCAACCTCTTCCTCTACCTCCTCTATAACTTAATTATTTATTGTCCTCCTAATAACCCAATTGTTGATTGATTTGTACAACACATGCATTTCAATTATCTTTCCAAGGTGGTATCTGGTATTCGGTATCACAACTTTCATCTATATTATAATTGTGGTTGTAGCATCATTGAGTTTTATAATTCCCTTGGTTTCCTTTGTTTCGGATTGGAGATTTGTTCTTTGGACAATCTTTTGTTAAATGTATATCCCATCCTTGACAAATAGCACAATACATGAAGTTGGGTTTTATTATTTTCACCACAACCAATCTCTTATCTACTTTATCCTTAGAGCATTTGTTCTAAATGTGCTTTTCTTAATCACAATATGTGCACCAAATTTTGCAAGGTCGACTAGGTTCACTAGCCTTGATTTCTTGTTGTATGACCAACTTTTGAAATTTCAACTATAAATCTTCAAGGATTTCAACACTTATCTTTTTCCAGTTTCCTCCATGGTTGAACTTCAATACGGTATGCCATAGTGATTAGATCAATATACTTGTCAAATACTATACCATCTAATCTAGCTCCAATGTCCTTACGCAATCCAAAAATGAACCATTCTATCTTTTATTTTTTTGTCAAGGGTTCCTCCAATTTTTTACATACTTCTTTGAACTTTTTGTCATATTTTTTGACTGATTCCTACTCTCCTTATGTCAAGTTTCTAATTTGGGTAACACTTTCCTTTGGAACTTTCGATGTCCCAAAGTTGGCTAATAATTATTTTCTTAATTTTTCCCATGTGGTTTTATGTTGTGGGTAGTTCATGTATCATTCCAATTCTTCTTTCCCCAATGATCCTACAAAGTCTAATAACTTGTTCTTATCTTCATCTTTCCCTGATTTTTCCCCATATGAACTATAGAAGGAATACATGTTCTAGGGAATTGGTAGTATATGTTCTAAAAGTAGGGATTTTTTAGTATAGTATCCATGATGTTTGGCCCTTGTTTTGGATTTTTTGTTTTCCTAGGTTTGGGTGTTGGTTTAGTTTCCTTCTTAATATTATCCTGGGGCTTATTTTCTCTTCGACTTTATCTCTTGCAAGTTTAATATAAAAATAGCCTTCTCCTAATATCTCACACCAAGGGGTGTCTTGCTTTTTACTTCTTTATTCTCTTGCTTCTATTATTTCTTTTCTTTTCTTTGATTTTGTAACTCTGGTGCTACAACTCTCCTTCCTTTATACCTTAATGGGGATGAGTTTCGGTACGAGGTTTGTGACTCTTCATAATTTATTTTTATATCTTTGTTAGTAAATGACATTTGATTAGTTAATGACCTAGTTTCCTTGCCCTTGTTTTTCTCTTCCCTTTTATTTTCTTCTTCCTTCTTTATTAATTTACTTATGCTTTTGTTAATTACCTCTTCTAAATAATCATCATTCACTGATAGAATTTTGTTCAAAGTTTGTAGGAACTCTTTAAAAATTTCATCTAGTTTAATTGTTATTTCGTCTAAGTCTAACTTCTTCTTAGGTTTTATTGAAGGTTCCAACAAAGTAGGAGTCTTTGTGCTACAACTTTCCTCTATTGGAAATATTTTGGGTTCTTGGTTATGCATTAACTTTTTTGAAACTATTTGAAAGCCTCCCAATTCCTTTTAACAACAAACTTATCTTCTCTGGTGTTTTCTCCTTCTTTATACCATCTTTTCCTCTTTTGACAGAAACACCCACATCGACATGCTCAGAAGCACCCCCAATGGTATGCTCTAACCTTGAATTTTTTGTTAATTTCATTCTTCTTCTATATCTTTCTTCTCTTTTTGATACTTTTATTCATCACTTCTCCTCTCCATTAGGGCTGGTCATTTTCTCTTTTCTTTGTAAGTCAATTTTCTCCTTAATCACTTGTGAATTTCCTTTATATATTTTTGACTATGGGTGTTTAAGATTTGGGATTGCATTACTCATATTGTGTCCCATAATAATTATCTAGTATTTTTTATTAATTTCCACACCTTTTCATAGGTCTCTTCAAACTTTTTCCCCTTTCCATTTCCAATCCCCTTAGTACCTGACCCCATCTTACAAGGTAGATGTCAAGAAGATGGAATTTTGATTGGTTATATCTATTTGTCATCTACTGTTTGTGTCTTGATCTAGTAGAAGTTTTATAATTTAAAAAAAAAAACCAATAAGCCTCAACAAAGCCTAACCAGGGCCCCCAAAAATGGAACCAATGTTAGAAATTTGAGGGATACATATTAGAGTTCTATACCCAAAAGATCTCTGGTAGTTGTAGTCTATAACCTCAGAGTTGGTCCTATTGAGGTGACACAAGAAGGTATTCTAGACCTAAGATTAGTTGTAAATTAGAATAAACTAGCATACACACCCAAGATAAATTAGAATCCAGAATCCCTTATATTCATTATATCAATACTCATTTGTTACATTCCTTATACCTCTATTATAGTCACTTGCAACAATCTTTGAAATTTTATATTTATCATAGATGATGCATATCTTATTATCATCACTTTCTCAAAATCAATCCTCAAGTTGTGGTTGAGAAACTTAGCAACAAGCTAGCACTCAAACCTAGGACCTTCTATTTGGTGCTAGAGTGCTCTACCATTGTGCTACTAGCCTCTTTGTGGCCAATCCATTTTTGGTTTACGTGTGGCTTAACACCTCACACTATAATTGTTGCAAGTGACCTACACATGGTTCCTTCTTCTTCAATTGTTACAAGTCACTCAACATAGACTATATGCTCAAACCTACTATTGTGAGCAACAAAAGCACACACACATATACTTTCCCAAACTAAAATTAAACAAGTATTATAATAAGGGGGAATGGAACCCTTAATTAGGCATCAACAATGACTCCCAACCTTTACTTTGAGAGATAAACAAAATAACCATTCATTCATTTATACAACTTGCAAGCATTTATATGTAACAACTATATTACAAAATAGAAGAGATTATATATTACCTTGCTCACAATAGCATATGAGTACTCTTCTTCTTCTTCATATAGAACATCTCTCCCTTTCTTTGAGCATGAAGCTCCCACTGACAACCGATCTCTCTTCATGTAGCTTTATTTTTCATCAAGTGCTTACACCTTTCATGACCAAAACTCTCAAATCCCTCCCTCATTTGAAGCTTTTGTTCCACTCTATATATGCCCACACAAACTCCAAGTGATGATATCTCTTGTCTTGTGTCAAAACACACCTGAGTACATGTTGTATTATTTCCTACTCATGGCCTACATTGGGATATTCACCTTTTCATGTCTCGCTTTCCATCCAAATTCTCCTATTGGATGTTTCCTCTACTTCATGTTCTCCTCACTTGTGAATAAAGAATCAAACTCTTGGAAATGTGGCCACTTCTTCCACTCTTGTGCATTCTATCATTTCCATGTTTTTCTATGAAGGACATACCCCCCTTCTATTGTTGTGTATGTGAACTTCTCTCTCCTCAAATTTCCTTGTCATCGGTTCTTGTAGCATAAAGATAAACCCCATCATTTTAGATTGAAGGCCTACCTTGTTGAGATAAATTTTTCTTTCTTCTCCTACATGACCACTCATGATATCATCTTTGTCTTTCCTCTTTATTTCACACACCTCCCCTTATTGTTCTCTCTCTAGTACCTTTCCCTTCCCATTCGTACATGTAATAATTCTCTCATCTCTTCTTCCACACTTGTTTTTTCCTACTAAAAGGAAAAACTCAAATGTTTCTAGAGTGGTGGCGATTTCTTCACCATCTCTTTTCTCATGACACTCTCTCTTCTCAAAAAATCTTCCTGAACATAAAATCTTTCCAAGTGAGGCATTCTAAATTCTTCCCCTAATGTGTATGGGTTCCAAAATAGTGCCTAAATCCTTATCTAAGCACCAAAATAAATGCATTTATTAATAGGAGTGGCCTAGGTAGAATCTAAACTCATTTACTCTATGTGATTAGTAGATGGTTGAATGATTGCTAAAACATGTAGCATAATTCAAGATATAAATTTTGGTAGAAAATGGGGCTACTTCTGGTCCATGTACGATGCCCCTACATCAATTGAAGAAGAGCCTTAATATTCTATTCTTCAACTAAAACAATGAGTTGTAGCTACTTATCTCATGATTATCAAAACATTTGCACCCAATAAATAAAAAAAATTGATTTCCCCCAAATGTCATTTGAAATGAAATCAAAGGGATATGGTGGCAAAGAGAGGAAATGAGATGTTTTGAAGTGGGGTTTGGGTAAAGAAGAATAATCTAAAAGTAAACTAAGAGAATTGATTCAACTATATGGTTGTTACTGAACTTTTTCATTTGGTTTGACTAACTCTCATGATGGTAGAGTTGTTATAACCAATTAATAACATTGAGTGATTGATTATGATGGTAGAGGACTTTGAGTGACTCCAACAAATTATTAAAAGAAATGATTTGTTCTCTTTAATCAAAAAATTGATAAAGAAAAAATGTCAGTAGTTCCAAGTTTATTCAACTAATGAAATTATGAACTATGTGTCATTATTTTTTGTAATGCAATATTGCCTTATTAACAAAGATGTGTCTACATCATAAATAAATAAATAAAATCAAATAGGACCAACTCCAAATTAGATTGAGAGACAATTACATGATCATGACATGTGTCTTAATCCTTGTGCAATGAGACAATTACCTCAACAATTATTAAATGGCCTAGAACACTAGAATTAAATGTTAAGATAAGATGAGATCACATGACACCTAAGACTTCTAGAAAGATTCCCTAGGACCTAAGTAAACTTAACATGTGTAGATGACCTACTAGTGGACTAGATAGGTAAAATACCTTATTCACACCAACATTGCCTACTTCATGTTGCTCTTTGATATACAAAAGAATGTCTCTTTGGAATCTAATTCTTTATTAACATATCACAATCTTTGACCTCTCTTATAAGTGACCTGCAAGATCCTTTATTGGCCAAAATATCAATCTCTTGATCTCAATTTCTTGGTTGTTTTGTTTATTTCCTCTTGCTCTTTGATATAAGCAAGAATGTCTCATTGGCATCCCACAATTTAGCAACCTACCACAATCTCTAATTTATTTGCCAACAATTGCATACAAGTGAGCTTTCACTAGACAAGGCAAGCCATGGCTTATTAGCCTACCATAAGCTCTAATTCGTTGGCCAACAATCACACATAGGCGGGCTTTCACCTAACTATTGTTTTGGCACTCATAATAAAAATTTTATAGAACGATGTTTCATGATTTTTCCCTAAATCAATTAGCATCAAATAATTGTCTTGGCACTCATAAAAAAAACTTTTATGGAATGGAGTTTTATGATTTTTCTCTAAATCAGCTAGCACTCAAATCTCAACATTGAAATAAACTTCTTTTCTTTGGAAATTTTTAATGAGTGAAAGTCAAATTGCATCAAATCATCTACATGTAAGCCTAAAAATGTTTGGGATGAATCAGAAAAATAAGCATGAATGACTGAATAAAATTAGATGTGAATGATTCTCTCTAGTCGTAGACATTTATCTTTCTCCTTCAATATTAAGATTTTTCAATTGTAGAAGAATTGATACTAACAAAGTTTAGAGACGTAAAATGCAGAGCAATTGACCAAATGTCTGTTTCATCTCAAGATGAAGAATGGAAGGGCATTTACAGAAATTATTATATCCCTGATTCATTTGTCAATGAAAAGAATAAAAAAATCTAGGGCACACAAAATATTGATGAGAAAGCAGCTCAATAGATACCCAATTTAAGAAGTGTATTTCAGACAATAAGAAAATAGAATCTCCATAATACAAGAGATAATATTGTTTGTTAAATTATGCTCCCCTAGATTAGACTACTTGGATTATGATAATGTAGTAGGTTTCAATTTTAGAAGAATGAGATAAAAATACCAAAATCACTCTGATCTGTCAATCACAGTCTAGGTGAATAAGAGCACGAAGATAATCCAGCCTTGGCAGGAAATATAAAATTTTTGGTCATGATCTGATAAATACTGTTAGATCAGTTAGCTACAAATATTATACTTGGTTCCCTAAATATAGACATGTAGATACTGACCTCTACCCCAGTAGAGTACATTTCTTATTAGAAATCATTTTAGTTTTGCAGACTTGTTATTACCAAGTCAGCATAGAGTTTAATGTTTTGGATTGCCACAACTCATATTTTAGCTCCAATAAGGTTTCTAGGTTGATTATTAGGGCATCCTGTAGATGCCTCATTTCACGATATCAGAAAATGATGACTCGGAATGTGACAGACACCCTTACAACTATCTTTTCAAGTTAACATTTGTTATGCTAAACGTAAAATATTTTATACTATGTAGAAAACAACATAAATGTTTAAAATTGTTGATTGGCAAAAAGTAATCTTCAATAATAGAAAGCAACCACCCAATTATGCTTCAATCCAAACTATCAAAGTAACTTTCCTGTCATTACACAAAAGAATGGTTCTATACATAATACATAACACTGAAATGAATGCATAAATATCAATTTTTAGACTTGGGAAAATATACATCCAAGAGCGATTTTGATATGGCTAGTACTCATCAAGGAAAAAGAACTATGCTGGCTAGTAATCATCATTTACAAAGTCCCTTAACTTTTTCATTTGACCAACTTCAACTAGACAGTCAAGTTTCCGGACAATTGCATCACTTGGGGCACAACCTTCTTTCTTCATTTGATCCATCAACAAAAGAGTGTTTTCAAGGTCCTGTCTTTTCCGGAGAGTGCAGAATAATATATGGTATGTGACAACGTTTGGAAACAAATCCTTTGTTCTCATCTCCTTCAGCATTGAGAAAGCCACATCAAGTTTGTTTTCTTTGCAAAAAAGGTCAATCAATATACTATAGGTTTGAACATTTGGGACAATATCAACCACCTTCATGTTTATAAAGTACTCCAAGGCCTTATCTATTTCACCAATTTTGCAACGAGAATCAATCAGACAGCTATAAGTGACTACATTAGGAGTCAAGCCTTCATCTAGCATCTTATTCATGAGTGAATGTGCTCTAGAAAGATCTCCTGCCTTGCACAGATCATGAATAACTGTGTTGTATGTCACTTCATTAGGCTTCAAATCTCTTGTTGCCATCTCCTCTAACATCTTTCCTACCATGTTCATGTCTCCTGTTCTACAGAATGCAGATATCAAAGTATTATATGTAATGACATCAGGGAGATGTCCCCCGTTTTCCATCTCAGAAAGAAGTGTAAATGCTTCATTTTCCCTGTTACTCTGACATAAACGACGAATTAGAATGCTGTAGGTAACAACATTTGGGTAGCAGCCTTTCCCTAGCATCTCTTTGAACAACTTTTGAGCTTTTTCCACCTCATGTAATTCACATAGGCCGCATATCAAAGAATTATAAGTAATTACATTTGGGTGTAAACCCTTTTTGGACATCTCATGGAAACAATCCCAAGCCTTGTCCATCTTACCATCTTTGCACAGTCCATCAATAACTGCATTATATGTCACTTCATTGGGAAAAGGACCAAACTCCATCATTTGTACAAACAGATTGTAAGATTTGTCTATTTTTCCAGCCTTGCAAAAGCCATCTATCAGGCAAGTATATGTGTAGGTGTTAAGAAAATGGCCATCTTGCAACATTTTAGCTACTAATATTACAGCTTCATCTACTCTTTCTACTTTGCAAAGACCATCAATCAGGGTGGTATATGTAACAATATCTGGAGAGCAGTAACTATGGTTCATTCTAGCTACTAACCTTAGAGCTTCATCTTCCCTGCCCACCTTGCAGAGACCATTAAGTAGGGTATTAAATGAAATAATATTTGGAGAAATGCTAGCTTGTATCATCTCAGCAAATAAAACAAGAGCTTCGTCTACTCTACCTCTTTTGCAGATCCCATCAATTAGGGTGTTGTATGTAACAATATCAGGAAAACAATGAGCGTGCCTCATTCTGTGCAAAACCCAAAGTGCTTCCTCAATATGATCCCCTTTACACAAAGCCTTTATGAGGGTGGTATAAGTGATAACATTTGGATGTATTTCGATCTCTTTCATTTCGGCAAGAAGGGAGTTGATTCTACGGCGATCACCAGAGTTTGCAAGGCCACCTAAAAGCGCGGTGAAGGATATGACATTGAGAGGAAGGCGTTCAGTTATGGCTGAATGCAAAAGGTCCCAGGCCTTGTTTGTGTTTCCCGATTTACAGAGGGCACTAATGGACTGATTGAAGTGCAAAACATTAAATTTGTGTGTGATGTTAGGAGGGGATTTCTCTTGTTTGCGTGTGTGGTGAGATGAGGTTTTGTATTGTTTGGTAGAAAGAGGAGAAGTTACCTGTTTAAAGAGGGGGCGTATCCATTTAATGTTGTGCATCATCTTCATCTCCATCTTCATGGGGTTAACAGAGCAGAGCAGAGCAAAAGAAATATCTTGTCAAACCCTGAAATATATTCTCTTCCCTCGTCAACAAATAAACATAAATGCAAATACAATTCCGCTCATGAGTAAATAAAAGCGCCTATGTTTCTTGGTTAGGACTTTATATTGATAAATTATTATAAATAATTATTATAATGTCTAGGACTTTAGCATTAATATACATTTTTGGATGAATTTATATTTATATATATGTTTTTAAATGTTTTTCATTAGAAGAAAGTAGAATAGATATTTTAAAAATATTTATAAAAAATATCAATATATATCAATCTATAACTTTTATTTATTTATAATTATTTTTATATAAATAATATTTTACAATAAATTATATATAATATTATTAACAAAATCTTTTTTTTTTATTTAAATTTGATATCTATTTACATGTTAAAGCATTAATATTTAATACTAAATATAAAATTAATATTTAATAATAAATAAAAATATATGAAATAACAAAATTAAAAATAAAAATAAAAAGAATATACATTAAGGTTTTAAGAAAAAGAAAAAGATTAAAGATTGTCATGAATAAAATGATATTATAATTAAATATATGAATTAAATAATTCATGTGATTTTTATTTAACTTTTTAAAATTACAAGAAGATAGTTCTTCAACTAAAAAAATAATTAGAAAAAATAAATTTTCAGAAATAAAAAAATTAATTTTTTAAAATTATAAATTAAATACATCTATTAAAAAAAACAAAACATCAATAAATATTTCTTAGGTCTTTTAGTTAAATGTACTTAAGATATCTATATTTTTTTTAGAATTATTTTATTTGGGAAATACATGAACACAAATTTTATTATATATTTTATATATAATATTTAATAATGATTGACTTTTATATATTTTTACTAAGTATGTTATTTTCTAAAAAATAGTACTAATAAATTTTAAACAAATTATATTCATTTATTAATTCATGATGAATAATAAGATTATTTTCTCACTATGCACCCAAATAAAAAATAAGTAAAATTTCAAAATAAAGAGTATAACATCAAACACTCCATGGTTTTTGGAAAAATATATCCAATTAAATAGAAGTGGATTTAAATCAAATTACTAATTAGATGAAAGGGGAAAATAAAATTCAAATATCATGAAAAAACAATTGAAGTAAATCATATGACAATACTCAAAACCAAAATTTTCTTGTGACCATAACTTTGGTGCATTTGGTTGTTCTTGAAATTTTAAGATATATATGTATATATATATTCATGCGAACAAAATACTTTTTTATTGTATTTCATACTTGGAGTTGAGCTTCCGTAGAAAGATGAGGGGCCAAAAAGGGGTCTTTAGTGGCCACTCTTTTTCTGAATCAAGAAAAATTTTGATGATGGTAAATTGAGGATAGTTATACTCAAAATTTTAAGATGCAACAAAAACAATGTAAGAAATGCTCCAAATCTACTTTCTAAACTACTGATTTTTTTTTAAAATGGTAGAGAAGGGGTTCAAAAAAAAGGAGCAACAGAAATGGGTGTTGAAAACATAACATAGTGTCTATTGTGGCTCCCTCAAAAGATTAACTTTTTTTGGTATTTTTAAAATCACTTCAGTGAGAAATTAGCCAACATGTAGTTTATGCTTGTTTTTTCTAATAATTTTTTAATGAATATATGATTTTTTACTAATTTTTGAAGTGGACACAATTGAAAAACAAAATTGTGGCTGTGCTAACCCTATAACTTTTGAAAACTAATGATTTTTTTTTTTTGAATATGTGTAGAATGGAATCTAGTTTATAAAAATGTAATTTATTTCAAATTTCAATGAACAATTAAAAAGTAAAGTAAAAAATACCAAACATTGGTTTTCTCACAAAAAAAGACACACAAACAAAAGACATTAAAGTTGAACGACTTAACATTTTCAAAATGTGAAAAATTACATCGTCAAATAGTTAAGAGAGAGCCTGAGATTACTCACATGTGCGATTGACTTGACCTTGAAACACATGCAAACTTTGACGGTTTGCATGAACAAAATTATGTGACATTTCTTAGAATATGTAGAAAAACATCTTTGGACATTGGGAAGGCACTCCAAGCCTTAGGGTTGGAAATCCAAAGCAAATCCAAGCCTAAGGCTTGGGGATTCCCAAAGCAAGCAATAATGTGCTCACGTTATATCTTGTTTTTTGTTGAATGCTAGTTTATTAAATGTATGTATATATAATTGTATGTATGTATGTATGCTTATATGACATGTATGTATGTATGCATCAGTGTATGTATGTATGTATGTAAGATTGTATGTACATATGTATGTATGCTTGTACATGTATGCATTCTTGTATGTATCTATGTTTGCTTATATGTATGTATGCATTTAGAAAGAGAGCGAATTTTAAGAGAGAGAGAGAGAGTTGTCTACGTTGGGTGGGAGGGGGAGGAGGGAGAGATGAGAGAGAGAGTGGGAGAGAGGGGTTTGGAGTGAGAGATGAGAGAGAGAGAATGGGAGAGAGGGGTTTGGAGTGAGAGGGACTTATCTAGGTAGGGTGGGAGGGATAGAGGGAGGGGAGGGAGAGAGAGATAGAGAGAGAGTGTGTGTGTTCTCTAGTTAGGGTGGGAGGGAGAGACATAACAGAGGGAGAAGGGGTGGGAGGGAGAGACTTGAGAGAGAGATAGGGTGGGAGGCAAAGATTTGAGAGAGGGAGAAGGGGTGGGAGAGAGAGACCTAAGAGAGAAAGAGAGGGTGGGAGGGAGATACCTGAGAGAGAGGGAGATAGAGGGAGATGGGAGAGAGAAAGAGAGTGGGAGAGAAAGGGAGTGGGAGAGAGATAGAGTGTGAGAGAGAGGGAACTAAGAGAGGAGAGGGGGTGGGAGGGAGAGACCTAAGAGAAAGGGAGAGAGAGAGGGAGAGAGGGAGGGAGTGGGAGAGAGGGGCTTGGAGTGAGAGGGACTTATTGAGGTAGGATGAGAGAGAGAGGGGGGAGTGGGAGAGAGGCGGTTGGAGTGAGAGGGACTTATCGAGGTAGGATGAGAGAGAGAGAGAGAGAGAGAGAGAGAGAGAGAGAGAGAGAGAGAGAGAGAGAGAGAGAGAGAGAGAGAGAGAGAGAGAGAGAGAGAGGTGCAAGAGAGAGGAGTGGGGAGAGAGAGGAGGAGAGAGAGGAGGAGGAGAGAGAGAGAGGGGGCTGGAGGAGGACCCCATTCAGGTAGGGTGGGAGGGACACAGTGGATGGACACAGAAGGTGAGAGAGAGAGAGAGCAACCTAAGAGGGAGAGGGGTGGATAGGAAAGACGGAGAGAGAGTGGGGGGAGGTGGGGGCTGGGAGGAGAGGTAATGAGCCCAGGTGGAGTAAGAGTGGAGAGAGAGAGAGGTGAGAGGCAGGAGAGAGAGAGAGAGAGAGAGAGAGAGAGAGAGAGAGAGAGAGAGAGAGAGAGGAGAGAGAGAGAGAGAGAGAGAGAGAGAGAGAGAGAGAGAGAGAGAGAGAGAGAGAGAGAACTCTCTACTTAGGTGGGAAGGAGAAACTGGATGAGGGAGGAGTGGGGAGGGAGAGGAATTGAGAGAGCAGAGGGTGGGGATAGGGAGGTAGAGACTTATAGGAGAGGTAGAGGGGGAGAGAGAGGACCCAAGAGAGAGGATAGAGAGAGAGAGAGAGAGTTATCTAGCTATGTAGGTAGGGTTCTTGAGGGAGAGACCTAAGAGAGAGATAGAGGGGGTGGGAGGGAGAGTCCTAAGAGAGAGGGAGAGAGAGGGAATGGGATAGAGATAGAGTGTTTGTGAGAGAGAGAGATACCTGAGAGAGGGAGAGGGGGTGGCAGGGAGAGACCTAAGAGAGAGGGAGAGAGAGAGGGAGTGGGAGAGAGGGGGTTGGAGGGAGAGGGACTTATCTAGGTATGGTGTGAGGGATAGAGGGAGGGAGGGAGTGAGAGAGAGAGAGAGATAGAGAGTTATCTAGTTATGTAGGTAGGGTGCTTGAGGGAGAGACTTGAGAGAGAGAGGGGATGGGAAGGAGAGACCTAAGAGAGAGGGAGAGAGTGGGAGAGAGAAAGGGGATTGGAACTAAAGCCTAAACCATAAACCTTAAAGCCTAAATCCTGAACCCTAAAGCATTAAGCATAAACCCTAAACCCTAAATTCTAAACCCTAAATCCTAAACCCTAAATCCTAAACCCTAAAAATTGAACACTAAACCTTGATAGATTAATTTTTTTTTAAATGTGGGCACGCTTTAGAAAAGTTGATTTATATGAGTGTTGTAGGTGCAAGCCAAAACATGAGCGCGTTATAACACGATCATGTTTTGTCTCTTTTGAAAAATGGTAAAGAGGAATTGACACCCGTGACTTGGCCCACATGCTTTGTTATTATCCTTCTTTTGCGCATGATCTAACAAAAGAACATTTTTTGAGACTGTTGGAGAAAGCACATGCAAGAATTTACACATTCCTTCACCACCTTTGCATCAACTTTCCACCACCTTTAATGGTTTGCAACTTAGTAGGGAAATAATAGAGTTTTTACATCAAATTTGATTATATGAAATCAAATTTTGATGTTTGTAGTGTTGCATTGTTCATTACATGATTGAATTGTTATAATTTAACATTATACATTGTTTAATTCTATAGTTTTTAGTAATTATTGGAGAGATATATAATTGAACGTTGAAAAGGAAGAAAGTTTGTGAAAAGCTCCAATTATTGAGGAGTTTAATGTAAGAAGAAAAAAGACTACATTGAATTGAGTAGTTTATCCAATCAAATATTTGATTTTAAGGTACACCACTTGTCTAAATATATGTATGGTCTTTATAACTTCTTATAATATGTGCTTAATATAATGCTTTGATTTTGTTTTATGTTAAAATGCATATTCAATGTTCATTGTTTTTTTTTCTTACATCTATGAGCATTCAGGGGGGGTTCCTAGTTGAAAAATCTCATTATAACCTTAGCCCCTCTTGGCACATTTAGCCTAGACAATTCTTCACTCTTTGTAGTGATTTGGCTACTCTTATAGTATCATGCATCTCTTGGGAAACCAAAAAAGTCATGGTTTGCATTGTTGCAACATCCTCCCTTATCTAACCTTAATCTCTTCCTCTATAATGTCCTCCACTAAACTCATTACAGTAGGAACTATCGACCAATCTCTCGCATCTATCAGCCTCTTTCATAGCTCCAACATATCATTCACTTTTGCGTTCCAAATACATTGACTACTCAATATGGCTCTGCATCCTCTTATTAATTTATCTTGTTCTTTGGACTACTTTCTTTTGATGAACCCTTTCATGCTACCAGCTCTCTAGATGCTACTTATTTTACATTTGTGGTGCTACCATCCATTCTAGTAATGTTGCATGTATTTTTTATCAATACAAACCCCTCCTCCTTAATGCACAACTTTGCACTATTGTAAAATTGTACCTCACTTCCCAAAAATGGTATTAACCCTCATATCATACACTACTTTGTCAAAATACCATTGAATTCTTAATGACACACATCCATTGCTGCAATATCACATAACACTTCATCATGGCATGCTTTGATCTTGAAATTTATCTAGCACTATTCTTGTACCAAAATTAAATCCACTAACTATAATCAACCAAGTTATAATGGATCTAGATTCTTCAACATCCTTAGTCCTAGATTGTCAACCATTTCCATAAAAATTAGATTTTTTTTGCTACCACTATCTACCACCATATCACAACACTTACCTCTTTCCTTGCATCAAGTATTGGTCAAAAGTTTCCCATTTGTTAGTTCACCTCTCCTATTACAAAAATTAGAGCACTATGTGAAACTCACAAATCCCCTTACTCATGATGTCCTAACCTAGTTATTGGTTTGTAATACTCCTCCAAGTACTCTTTCATAGTCATCTCTCCTACCATAAATTTCTGCCACTTTTATTGCTGCAAGCTTGTTGTAAAACCCTTTATGGCTGGGAAATAAATTCAACTTCACCCCAAATTAGAAAAAATCACTTATATAGATGAAAAATAATCCAAATTAAAATGTTGGTTAAGGTTTGATATGAAATATGCAGCCAACATAAGACCCTTTGATATGATAGGATTGGAAATAAGTGATTTTCTACATATTGGAGCAACTTAAATTGACTGATATGCACATTTTCAGACCTATAATATTCAAGTTTTGTTTGGAAAGAATGAATAAGTAGCTGCTATATTTTGTAGGAATCTCATATGGTGAATATCTAGCAATTTTGGTGGCTACAAATGAAAGGATTGATGACACTAACTAGTGTTCTTATGCATTTGGATTGATGACATTAACTATGTGTAATTGATTATAAGGATTTTATGTTGAAGTCATCCAATACCATGCATGCTTTTATTATTCTTATGGTGTGTCCAAGAGCACTTATGCTTTTTTTGTTGCCCTATGGTGGAACTAATATATTGTTTGTATTGTCATTCCCTATGCTACAAATAAAATTCTTCATCATGAAATAGTTAAGGATTAAACCAACATAGGAAGAGAAAGAAGTTAAGAATGAAAATAAATCAAAACATATGAGGGAACTTCATGAGAAAATAATATTGGACCCAATAGAAGAAGAGGAACCTCAACCATCAATGAGAGATATGGAATTGGCAACATAAAGGGAACGGATGTAAAACCTTCATGCTATGAGAAAATTGAATACCGTTGTGTGAGACACATCCTCTACCACAAGTCAAGGTGGAGGGACACCATCTACCACATCTCAACTTGAAAGTACATCATCACTCACATGTGAAGAATGGTATCACACCATCTTTCCCATCTCAAGTTCAAGGTACATCATCTATTCCATCTCTGATCGAAGGTATGCCATCTATCCCATCTCATTTAAATATTGAAGAAATTTCATTGAATGTTGAGATAAATTTACCTTTGAGAACACCACCTATAATTTTTTATAGAAAGCCAAAGTACTTGATTGATATTGATGAGAATATTTTGCAACCAATGGAATGTAAGATCCCAAAGTGCACTTGTACAAGATATGCTCATAAGATTTGGAGAGTGTTCTTTGAAAAGTTAAATGAGACCGCAAGAGGTCAACTATTTATTAAAATGATGTGAAATATAAAGTATAGGTCCATCATGTGGGTTGAGAATATTGAAGGCTTCAAGTGAAAAAACTATTGTGAAGAATCTAATGAGTGCATATGAGAGTGTGGGTAACACCTCACACACAAAAGATGGTAATGTCACATGGCATGTCATTACATCAACAATAGTAAGTAATCAAATGAGGAAAGCTTGTATCATTAGAAAGACTAGTCAAGCATTGAGAATTAATAGAAAAAATTTATCAAAAGCTATTAAAAGGCGCCAAAGAATTGAGGACATCGATGCTAATGAATTATGGAAATTCTTGAGGAGAATACCACAAAAAGATAAACCAATTGTTGAAGCATTGAGATCACTTATTGAATACTTTTGGAAGAATAACACAAGGGTATCTCTGAATCAAAGGGATGTGGTAAGAAGGAGAATTAGTAGTCGAAATTGTGAGCCACATCCAAAACATTTTTTGGATATGACTAAAACACATTTTTTTGGTAAATTTCTAGAGATGTATACTCAATTTAAAATTTATCAAAAATATTTTGAAAGTCTAAAATATTTTTATGTCAAAATAAATTACACACACACTACTTGATGTTGTAGATTACATATTGAATTTTCTAACCATTTGATGTTTATTGGTCTATATGTTTAGATTTTCATACTAACAATGTTTTGCAGGATTGTGGCATACATTCCCCCACCAACATCTTCAAGAGACTTCATATCAACAATTTTATGTGAGAGAGGAAGGTCAAATATTCTACAAGAAATTATGCTTGGATGACACATGTTAGCATTGTGGTGGCTTGCAATGTATTCCAATATCTGAACATATGGAAAGCACACATGTGGTTGGAAACAAACTAGTAGAGTTCAACAAGTATAAAATAGTGGCCTACAATACAAAATATGGTAAAGAACAAAAATGTGTGATTTAGCTATTCAAAAGATTCCAATGTATTAGTTTATGTCTACATTTTTTGCTAGTATAGTGTATGAGTATGCAAGGAATACCCATAGAAATCAATGGTTGGACTTGCAATTCAAGTTATGAAAGGACACCTTTCCACTTGGTAGCATTGGTTTAGTCATCGACTTTGGAAAGAACTAAAGTCTATAGCCATAGCGTGAGGTACAATCACAATATTACAACTCCACATAGGTTTATATATTTGTGCGCGTCACATTCATTCATGTGAATGATACTAGGGAGGATGATGGAAAGATCATAAGGGAGTATCATTTTTATATTAGTGATGATCACATGCATTCTATAGAGTTAGTGTAAGGTTTCTTTTAGGTGTTCTACAATGATTTGGCTAGAAGGGGCATATCATTCAGTCAAAATATTATATGGTTGGATAATTGTGCATTACAATTCAAGATCTCATGAATGTTCTATTGGTTGAGAAAGATGTATAATATTAAAGGTGTTCAACATATGTGGAACTTTTGTGAGGCCAAGTATGGAAAGGGGGAACATGATAGTGTAGGAGCATGTATCAAAAGAGCCATAGCATGAGAAGAGTTAAAGCACAAAGACAATGCAAAGTTGACAAATGAAAAATAAATCATTGAGTGGTGTAATGCTTTAATGGGTCTAGGTAATGATGGTGAGTCTTTAGTTCGTAGATTCTTTTGGTTGATAAAGGATACTAGCATTGCACCATATGAGGATTATTGTACATTGAAATGATCAAGTGAGCTACACTCTTTCATAAGCTCAAATGCAGGTCCATGAAGTATCCATATGGAAAAGATGGCGTGCTTTTGTTCTTCCTATACAATTCAATCCTGGAATGAGTGCAAGTCAAAGGAATGGGTTGACAAATGGTGGTTAATTTATCTTAGCCCACTTGACACATATCGGACCCCGATGGCATTGAAAATGACACAAATGAAATTATCGATTGACTTTGACCATATATCAGATCTAGTTCAACCAGGTAATATATCTACTTGCATAGTTTTTGAAATTCCTTATGTTATCTTACTTTGTAGTGTTTTTGTAATGTTGACTAATTCATTTAATTTGTTGCACATATCAATGTAGGGCATGTTTATGCAATAATTGCAGATGAAGACAATAAAGAGGGAACAATTATTACTCATGTCATTGTGTTGAAGCCAAACATAAATTGGAAGCCCTAGTTATAGATGGAGAAAACATCGAATACCCTACTAGAACATGGCTTAGAAGGTACCCACATAAGAGTGTTAATGTTTGGTTCTTTTTAGGAATTTGAAACACATCAAAAGATTCCTCATTACTCAAAACTTGTTAGGCATCCAATGTTCATTTGATACAATATTTGGGTAGACCTTTGAACAAGACCTTGTGGAAGGTGCGTGAGTCTAACCATGAGGCAATACTTGACACAATAAAGAGTAGAGCAAACCCAAATGTTTCGTTGGATTAATTTGTAAGTATGCACTTTGATTTTTTAAAGTCATGTTATTTACATTAATGTATTGCAATTGATAGTTAGACCTTTTGTTTCTATATTTCAAGTTTACATATGTTTTGGTTCCAATTTTACATATGGGTAAGTGCACAAAGATGGTTCCCAAAAAGGGGGCTTAAGTGGCCACTTTTTTTCTAA
>VDFB02281492.1:271964018-272040591 GCA_007258455.2 Sequoia sempervirens | reverse complement strand
ATATTCCAGCACGCACTTGTAGAAGATATGTTGATAAGATTTGGAAATCGTTCTTTGAAAGGCTAAATGAGACCTCAAGATGTCAACTATTTGTTGAAATGATGTGGGGTATAAATTATAGAAACATCATGAAGACTCTTGGGTTGAGAACATCAAATGCATCAAGTGAAAATAGTATTGTGAAGAATTTAATGACGCCTTAACCAGATATAATATCGTCTATTCATTCCCGTAAGTTAGGTCAAACAAAGAGAACTCGTCTCATTAGAAAGATGGGTGAACAAATGAGAATTAGTAGAATTTTTTTATCAAAATCCATTCAAAGGTGGCAAAGAATTGAGGGCACTGATTCAATTGAATTATGGGAATTCTTGGGGAGACTTCCATGAAAGATAAAAAATTTGTTGAAGCATTGAGAACACTAATTGAAGAGTATTGGAAGAATAGCACAAGGCCATCTCTGAATCAAAGGGATGTGGTAAGAAGGAGAATCGGTAGTTGGAACCATGAGCCACATCCAAAGCATTTTTTGGATACAACTCAAACCCAATTTTTTCGTAAATTTCAATATGATTATCCTCAAATTGGTATTTGTCAAAGATTTTTTGAAATTCTTAAACCTTTTTATGTCAAGATAAATCACACATGCACTACTTGTTGTTGTAGACTACATATTGAATTCTCTAACCATTATGATGTTTATCGTTCTATATGTTTAGATTTGCATACTAATAATGTTTTGCAGGATTGTGGCATAGAAGCCCCACCAACATCTTCAAGAGAGTTCTTATCAAAATTTTAATGTGAAATAAAGGATGGCCAAATATTCTATAGGACAACATGCTTGGATGGTTCATGTGAGCATTGCGGTGGTTTGCAATGTATGCCAGTATGCCAACATATGGAAAGCACAGATGAGGTGGGACAAAAACTAGTAGAGTTCAGGAAGTATAAAATAGTGGCATACGTTACAAAAGATGGGTCTCAAGAAAAAATGTGTGATTTTGTTATTCAAAAGATTCTAGTGTATCAGTTTATGCCCATGTTTCATGAAAATATAGTGTATGAGTATGCAAAGCATACCCATAAAGCCCAATGGCTGGACACACAATTCAAACTATGCAAGGACACCTTTCCAGTTGGCAACATAGTATCAGTGGTTGACTTTGTAGAGAACTACACTCTACAACCACAATGCCAGGTGTAGTCACAATATTACAACTCCACATAGGTTTTGATATTTGTGCACATAGCATTCATTCATGCAACTAATAGTACAAAGGACCAAAAGAAGGTATTGATGGAGTATCACTTTTATATTACTGATGATCACACACATTTTCCAAAGTCTGTGCAAGGTTGCTTCCAGATGTTCTATAGTGATTTGGCTTAGAGGGGTATAGCATACAATCGACATATAATATGGTCAGATAACTATGCAACACAGTTCAAGAACTCACACATGTTCTACTGGTTAAGCAAGATACATGTGATTACAGGTGTTCAACATATGTGAAACTTTTGTGAGGTTAGGCATGGAAAGGGGGAGCATGATGGTGCAAGAGCATGCATGAAAAGAGAATTAGCACAAGAAGAGTTAAAGTATAAAGATAGGTCAAAGTTGATAGATGCAAAATAAATCGTCGAGTGGTGTAATGCTTCAATGGGTCCAGGTAATGAAGGTACATATTTAGTTCATAGATTTTTTTGGTTGATGGATAGTACTAACATTGCACCATATGAGGATTGTTGTACACTAACAGGATTAAGTGAGCTACACTCTTTCCTTAATTCAAATGCAGGTTCATGGAGTATTGATACACAAAAGATAGAATGCTTTTGTTCTTCATGTACAATGCAAGCCTGGAATGATTGTGAGTTAGGGGAGTGGGTTAACAAATGATTGACAAGTTATCTTAGCCCACTTCACACGTATTGTCCTCCGATGACATTGGAAGTAACACAGATGGAATCATTGGTTGAATTTGACCACATATCAAATCTAGTTCAACTAGGTAATATATATACTTGCTTAGTTTTTGACATTCTATATTATTATCTTACTTTGTAGTGTATTTGTAATGTTGACTAATTTGAAGAGATTTACTACACATATCAATGCAGGGCATGTTTATGCAGTTATTGCATATAAGACAACAAAGAGGGAACAAACTATTACTTGTGTCATTGTGTTGAGGAAAAAAATAAATTGGAGGCCCTAGTTATAGATGGAGAAAACATCGAATACCTTATAGGCTCAGTTGTTGTTACTAGAACGTGGCTTAGAAGGTACCCACATAAGAGTGTTAAACATTGGTTGTTTTAGGACTTTGACACGCATCATAAGATTCTTCATTACTCAAACCTTGTCGTGGGATCCAATGTTCATTTGACCAAATATGGGGGTAGAACTTTGAACTAGGCCTTGTGGAAGGTCCGTGAGTTTAACCATTAGGCAATACTTGACACAATAAAGAGTAGAGAAAACCTAGATGGTTCATTGGATTAATTTATAAGTATGCACATTGGTTCTTATTAATTTATACTTGTATGCACATTATTATTTTTATGCCAATGCTATCATCTTCTTTTACTTTTCCTATTTGTAAGTAACCTGCTAAAAATGAATGGTGTTCCCTTGTAGAAAATGTAGATTTATGAGTCATCCAAGAGAATCTTAGCCAAAAAAGCTATGCAACATCCTTATTTTGATGATCTTGAGAAATTTCAATTATAATTTTAAGCCATTAAAAAAGTGTGTGCAAAGCTTGGCAAGGGAATTTCAAGTTATTCATCTAAAGTTAACCTTATCATGAGCACCTATGATGTAGACATTATAAGAGCATCTTGAATTTCAAGTTATTCTATTCATGAGAGGTGTTATGTGCAATAGGTATCTTGGAACTCCCAGTGAAGATGTATGACCAGGAGTGACTAAATTGAGAGATTGGCATTCCTATCCTCAATGGAAGCATCAAGATTTATGCCTTATTGTTCCTGAGTTGGAACCAAATGGTGTGGATTTGTTGTTTGTAAGTGCCTTCCATCTATTTTCATTTCATTTTTATTTTGGATGCTCTTTATTTTTCTTCTTTTACTTTGCGTATTTGTAAGTAAACTACTAAAAATTGATTGATCTCTTCTTGCAGAAAATGCTGATTTATGAGCCATCGAAGAGAATCTCAGCCAAAAAAGCAATGCAACATCCTTATTTTCATGATCTTGACAAATCTCAATTCTAATTTGAAGCCATTATAAAAGAGTATGTGAAGCTTAGTGAGAGAATCTCAAGTCACTCATTTGAAGTTAACCTCATCATAAGCACCTATGATGTAGAAACTATAAGAGAATCTTGAATGTATGAGTGACATTGTAAAAGATCTATGAGAAAAAAGTACCTAAGGTATTGTGCCTATGGTGCATGGCACCTGGGCCTTCATTTTGTAAAAGGACTTTAGTATGTAGTGTCTTTATGTTTAAGGTCATGTTTTTGTTTTGAAATAAGGTCTTTAAGATAATATTGCAATGTTTTGGGTTAGTTTTGGTTAGGAGTCATTTTAAGTCAATTTGGTAAAGTTGCAAAAATTGTACATTTGGAGAATTGAATAACAAAGATTCACTATTTTCTGCGTTTTCCTACATTGAATTTTGCTGCTACAACAACTTGTACATTTTGGTACAGCCTTGAAGTGCTCATTTGTGCATTAGAATTGATGGAGTGAACTACCTTTCATTTGAATCTTGTCTCATTTGATTTCATTAGGATTTGAGTGAGTTATAGTGTTTTGATAGCCTGCTTTGCATCAATATAATTCGCATATAGTCTAACTTATTATAAAAGCTTGATTTATTAAAAAAAATCAACCTAATGATTATATATCAATATCAATATAACATATAGTCTATTGAAATAAACAATTTTAATGAGATTTACTCAAATATTGAAATTTATTGCTACCCTCAAACATTTGTAATTTAAGCAACATAATCCCTTAACAATCCAAATTGTAAAAGGGAAACAATCTTTGACGACCTATTACCTGGATACTGTATTGGTTATAGGAATTATGTCTGAGGAATCAAAATCACGTAGGTCACTTCTACAATAATCTCTCTCAGTTTTTGTTATCTCATAGTTTTTTTCTATGGTGTCCAATTTTGAATTGATGGAAAAAGTGTCAATTACAAGCAATGTAAAGTTGCAAAGTGGTGCAACTTTCCTTTTGCAACTTGTGTGACCAAATGGATTGTTCCAACACACCTGAAAGGGTAGGTTTATGTTAGGAATGTGTCTTTCACACCCAAACACGCGGAATCACTATGAGCTATGTTCAATCGGATTGATCCCTTAAGAGTCCAATTTTCACTTGATGGAAAAAGTGTCAAATGCAAGCAGTGTAAAGTTGCAAAGTGGTGCAACTTTTGTTCTATAACTCATGTGACCAAATGAACTATTCCAATGTGTCTGAATAGGCATGGTCCTCTTTCTTACCCAAACATGTAGAATCGCTATGAGCTACGTTCAACCAGATTGATCCCTTAAGAGTCAAATGCAAAATAGCTGCAAACTTCAACATGTTGTTACTTGAATACCATGATGCTTAGAAACTTTTCGTCTAATCCTATGGGATTTTTTTGAACTCTTCTACAATAACCTCTCTCAGTTTTTGCTATCTCAGAGGCATTTTCCCATGGTGACGAATTTTCACTTGGGGAAAAAGTTGTCAAATGCAAGTAGTTGAAAGTTGCAAAGTGGTGCAACTTTCGTTATGCAACTCGTGTGACCAAATGGACTGTTCCAACATATTTGAATAGGTATGTTTACACTAAACATGGTCCTCTTTGGCACCCAAACACGCGGAATCACTCTAAGCTACATTCAACTGGATCGATCCCTTAAGAATCCAAAGTGCAAAATGACTGCAAACTTCAATATGTTATTACTCAGATACCATGATGCTTATAAATTTCTCATCTAATTTTATGGGATTGTGTTGTACCCCTCTATAATAACCTCTCTAGGTTTTCACTATCTCAGAGACATTTTCCTGTGGTGGAGAATTTTATCTTGGGGAAAAAGTTGTTAAATGCAAGTAGTTGAAAGTTGCAAAGTGGTGCAACTTTTGTTCTACAACTCATGTGACCAAGAAAATTATTCCAATGTGTTTGAATATGTATTTTTATGCTATTCATGGTCCTCTTTTGCACCCAAACACATGGAATCGGTCTGAGCTATGTTTAATCGGATCGATCCCTTAAGAGTCCAAAATGCAAAATGGCTACAAACTTCAATATGTTGTTACTCAAATACCATGATACTTAGAAACTTCTCATCTAATCATATGGGATCACGTTTGGCCCCTCTACAATAACCTCTCTCAGTTTTCACTATCTCGGAGGCATTTTCCTGTGGTGGTGAATTTTCATAGGGAAACAATTATCAAATGTAAGTAGTTGAAAGTTGCAAAGTGGTGCAACTTTCATTTTGCAACTTGTGTGACCAAACAAACTATTACAATGTGTCTGAATAGGTATTTTTATGCTAGGCATGGTCCTCTTTTTCACCCAAAAGTTTAGAAACTCTTAGAACTACATTCAACCAGATTAATCCCTTAAGAGTCCAAAGTGAAAATTGGCTACAAACTTCAACATGCTATTACTCAGATACCATGATTCTTAAAAAATTCTCGTCTAATCCTATGGGATCACTTTGTGCCCCTCTATAATAACCTCTCTTATTTTTTGCTATCTTGGAGGTATTTTCTTGTGGTGGTGAATTTTTATTTGGAGAAAAAGTTGTCAAATGCAAGTAGTTGAAAGTTACAAAGTGGTGCAACTTTCGTTCTGCAACTTGTGTGACCAAATAGATTGTTTCAATGCATCTGAATATGTATGTTTATATTAGGAATGGTCCTATTTCACACCCAAACATGCAGAATCACTCCGAGCTACGTTCAATTGGATTGATCCCTTAAGAGTCTAAAGTGCAAAATGGTTGCAAACTTCAGCATGTTGTTACTCAGATACCATGATGCTTAAAAATTTCTTGTTTGATCCTATGGGATCTTGTTGGACCCATCTAAAATAGCCTCTCTTAGTTTTTTCTATCTTGGAGGCATTTTCCCATGGTGGCAAATTTTCACTTAGGGAAAAAGTTGTCAAATGTAAGTAGTTGAAAGTTGCAAAGTGGTGCAAATTTTGTTCTGCAACTGGTGTGACCAAATAGATTGTTCCAACACATCTAAATAGGTATGTTTGCACTAGGCATGGTCCTCTTTTGTACTCAAACACGTGGAATCACTCCGAGCTACGTTCAACCGAATAGATCCCTTAAGAGTCCATAGTACAAAATGACTACAAACTTCAGCATGTTGTTACTCGAATACCATGATGCTTAGAAAATTCTTATCTAATCCTATGAGATCATGTTGTTCTCATCTATAATAATCTCTCTTGTTTTTCACTATCTTGGAGACATTTTCTCGTGGTGGTGAATTTTCACTTGGGGAAAAAGTTGTCAAATGCAAATAGTTGAAAGTTGCAAAGTGGTGTAACTTTTGTTCTGCAACTCGTGTGACCAAATGAGCTATTCCAATGCATCCGAATGGTACATTTACACTAGGAATGGTCTTATTTCACACCCAAACACTCAGAATCACTCTGAGCTACGTTCAATTGACTCGATTCCTTAAGGGTCCAAAGTGCAAAAGGGAAGCAATCTTTGATGGGCTATTACTCAGAAACCGTGACGCTTACGAAATCTCCGTCTAAACCTATGAGATCATGCTGGGCCCCTCTAGAATAATCTCTCATTTTTTGTTATCTTAGAGTTGTTTTCCTGTGGTGTTTAGTTTTCACTTGATGGAAAAAGTGTCAAATGCAAGTAGTGTAAAGTTGCAAAGTGGTGAAAATTTTGTTTTGCAATTCATGTGACCAAACAAACTACTCCAACGTGTCTTGATAGGTATGTTTATAATAGACATGGTCCTTTTTTGCACCCAAACATGTGGAATCACTCTGAGCTATGTTCAAATAGCTTGATCCCTTATCATGGCATTCAAAACAATAAAAAAGAGAAACATACACACGATGGTTGAGAAGTCTGAGTTTTCCACACAAAAAGCATATGATCATCCTCAAGTCTAGCAAGCACAAGATGTTTTTCAATCATTCTCCTTTCCCTTACAACAATATATAACCAATTGTAAATGTGTACAATGGTGGAACTTTGAAACATTTTATTTTTCCTCAATTAACAACTTTGGTTGTGAAGCATTTTGTCATTTTCATTTGAAATGATTTGCTATGCTTGAAAATTGGAGTCTAAGAGAAACAAGTGATGCTCTCATGTACATTTATTATTTGGTGTGATAAATAAAGTTACCATCATTAAGTCCATTTCTTATTTGTATTATAAATTATAACTTGCTTTCTCCTGAGTCCATTTCCTATACAAGAAATAATATTGCAAAAAGTTGACATAAATCTTTTGACGTGTTTAGATGGTGATGGATCAAGAACATAACAATTCATTTTGCACTATGAGGATTATTCTGTGAAAATGTTTAAAGACTATTCAAGATAAATGTTTGTATGATAATGTGTCAAGAAGTTAACTACTTCATCTACTATGAATATTATGTTTTGCAAGTGTTGTAAAGATTATGTATACTTTGCTTAATTGAGTTGTTCCAATTGTAGACACTGAAATCTGGTCTTAAGCCTGCGACTTCAATATTCTTCATACTTCCTATTCTTCTATTGATTAAATAATCTTAATTATTTAATTATGTTACTAATTAACCACCTTCTTGTCAAATTAAATAAATTCTTATTTAATTTACTCTTTGTCATATTTCAACTATAATTAAATAAATTCATTATTTATTTAATTATTCATTTAAAATCCCTTCATCATTTAATTAAATAAATATTATTTATTTAATTATTCTTCAAATATCGAGTCTTGAATTAAATGAATTATTTAATTCATTAATTCTATTTTAACACATTCTTCTATATTTTAGATAATTATGTGAGTTATCTAAGTATTCACTTTTTCGACTCGGCATCTATTTTAATCGTTTAGTTAACTATTGATTTTAATGAGTGGCGTCTTCGAGTAATCTCTTCTTCAAATCATGCAATCCTCTAGTTCTAACTCATTTGCGTCACATGCATATTAATTAAATATTATTATTTAATTAATTAAATGTTTGCGTGCATTCAACACTGAGTCGTTATAATCAATCTTTATCTTTGTCATGCAAAGATATTTCTAATGTTTTCGAATGTCGAACTGAAGATTAAATCATTTATTTAATCTTTAATTCTATCAGTTATCTGAATGCATGTCCAATCTGTCAATCTCAACTGTCCGTTGATCTTTCGATCTTGACCTGTCGTTCGAATAATCAATTTTCTATAAATTGATTTGTCATTCTTCATTCCAATCTCTCTCGTGAATTTTATAACTTTTGGAGAGCACATGTCTTGAATCTTCGATATTTTGCTAATCATTATCTTAGGCTATATTTGCACAAACTTACGAGAAATATGAGGGCAATTATACTACACAAGCAAAATGGAGAAGGGCAATCGAGATGAATCATGGAAATACGTTTGGAATTGGTGAGATTGTTTCAGTTTTAATTACGTTTTTACTTTCCCATGTTCTTTGTTGCTTAACGAATGAATTTGCATTTTGGATTTAGTATTGTATGCATGTGTGCTTCTAACGATCTTCCTTGTTGTCTATTGTGCAAAGTGTTTCATTTTCAGCGTTACATTTTGGTGAACCTGATGTGAAGACACCATCTTCGCGAAATCCGTAGATCTTTTAATTTTTGTTTTTGTAGGTTTTTCGTACGGAACGATGCATGTGAAGTTTTCTACACCGCAATTGAATTTCTGAACCGCATCTGACAGAAAAATGATGCAATTGAAGTTTCTGAACCGCAAGTGGTTTCCCGAGCCGCAACTAAAAAATAAACGACGCATCTGACTGGTAACGAAACGACACAATTGACTGGTAAAATTTTATTTTTGTTTCCCGCAATCTAAAATTTTCAATTGATTTTTGTGTTACTGATATCTTATTTTTAGCGTGTGGCCTTTTCGGAGTTAACAAGCTTTTTGTAGGATGATTGACGAAGACATTATTGAAAATTACTAACGAATTTTTTTGCAAGACGTTTGTCGAAGACCTTAGTTAAATTTGAAACAGATTATTTGGTAGCGTAGAGAATCTTTCATTTGGATTAAAATTAACAAGTGTCTACTGTGTTTGGTGCGAAAGCACAAGTTTGGTCACCCTTACGACTTGGTACATCGAAGTATCCTCTCCCCTTGTGCATCGTGTGATCCTGGGTGTAAGAGAAATGGTTACCAACTCTAGAACTTGGGGCTTGTTCGGTGGGAAAAGTACTCACCCAGGATGAATCGGACCGATAGCACCCTGAACCCGAGGGACTTCTAGCCGGTATATAAAAGTGGGTTCTTGGGGAAACCCCAAGAATCACGAGTGTGGTTCTAACGAGATGGATCTGAAAGGGGACTCGCGCCGTATGGATCACACCCCACGAACCAAATTAAATACCTTTTGTTTTAGAGACCAACCTATTTGTGGCCGTTGCTTGGTATTAGTGCAGGGTACAGTATCATGCCCGAAGATACTCACTACTGATCCCCTTGAGTAGAGATAGCAGTTCTTGGGAGGTCATTGCCCAAAGAATTCGGAATTGGTGTGCTCGAAAGACGTTAATGAGCCGTGGAGGGGAGCCAATGCCACCAAATTTCTAAGCTATCCGCTCTCGAGAAGGAAAGGTGTTCATCACCAATCCGGGGTATAATAGGTGGCTATACCAAGTATACAAACCCTAGGCCTTTGGCCTATTAGGATGTGCTTGTCTATTATCACTTTAAATGTTCTTTGAGTCCAAAATCAAACTGAAAACACTTTGTCTTATGATTGTTTTGATTGTCAGAATTTGATCATGAAAACCAAGTCAGTTTAAATTTCATGTCACTGAAAATTCATAGAGAGTCGCTGTTCACCAGAAACACGCATTTGATTTTTAGAGTCGATCTCATAGGTTTTGAGTCGCATCTGTAATTTATGAGTTCATCAGTTAGTTTGGCTCGCATCTGTTTTAGAAACACCGCATGCATTATATTCTGAGTCGCATCTAGTAATTCTGAGTCACATCTGTAAGTTTGGACCGCAACTGTTAAACGTGAACCGCAACTGAAAAATAAATGACGCATCTGTCTAATTATCAGAAAACCAAAATTCACTATCATTGTCCAGTCAACACAGTTATACCAGTTTTAGGTGTCTTCACATAAACAGTCTTTGAAACAGAACCCTAGAATGATTGGCTCAATTTTGCATCCTTTAGGTTCATTTAGTCGTTACCATAGTTATCTTCAGTTAGAATTCTAGCTTCATCATAGGGTTCATATCACCTTGCATTAGACTTCTAGGAAGGTCACTTTTATAAACTTTAGGGTTGATTTACCATCTACACTCTAGAAAGGTCATAGTGTCAACAAAATTTGTCATTGAACCTAGTCCTATCATCTTATATTTTGTCCTACAGAGAGTTTTCCTAGCTCATCAATCTAGTTAGGAAACTCAGCTTGTCTTTGGTCCTCGTCCTACATTGGTTCCTTGACTTCACTAAATTGACACCTTGGTTTGACTTTAGGTAGTTGGTCCCGTCATCTTGGGTTTATAGAATTGGTCACTTTAGGGTCTTGCTTAGACTTTTGCGTCTTTAGAGTCTAGACTAGAGTCATCCTAGGACATCCCTTATTTTGCATAAGAAAATCCCAAAAACATAGACTAGAGTCATACTGTTCATACATATAGTCTTGCATATCCTACATTTTGAGCTTGTCTTACATGGTTGAAACTAGGTCTAAGAGAAGAGAGAGAGAGAAAACATGTCGAACCCAAACGAGTTTATCAATCCATTTTCTTCAAGACCTCATAAGACTCTATTAGACAAATTCACCACTAGAAACACTCAAGGACATATTGTAGTAGAGGACATAGAAGCTGTTGCACATGACCCTGAGTTTGCCTCTTTTGTAGATGAGTACCTAGCAAATGATCGTCAACGGTTTTTAGGCAAATTGCTAGCTGAAGGTGCTACTTTACCTCCAGGATTTGATATCAGTACCTTACAAACTCAACCTACACAAGGGACAAATACTACGACTGCTAGTACTACTATACCTCAGGTCACCACGACTATGCCATCTAGCACGTCTACACAGAGTACGACAGTCCATATGTTCCCATTTGGTACATCTAGCATGACATCAGGATTTAATTTCACTACAGGGGCTTCATCATCTACTCCCTTCGGTCCTCTCTTTGGGAACAAAAGGTCTAAAACCTCAGCCTCCATACCTTATGTCGGTGCCACAAGTTCACAGTCAACGGCTATACCCAATGCTAGTATCACAAGTACCATACCACAATCAATTGCCATACCTAGTGCTCAAATGACTAATACTATACCAAGGATTACACAAACAGGGGGCATTCCCTCCTTCCAATATGGCAATCAAAATCCACTTTTCCAGACTAGCAGTCAGAGTGCATTTACATCGATTCTGAATCAGAACCCTTTTTCACAAGTTGGTAGTCAGAATCCATCTACACAGACTCCGGGTCAAAACCAATTTACATCGGTTCCGAATCAGAACCCCTTTTCACAAATTGGTAGTCAGAATCCGTCTATACAAATTCCACGTCAAAACAAATTTACATCGGTTTTGAATCAGAATCCTTTTTCACAGATTGGTAGTCAGAATCCATCCACACAGATTCCAAGTCAAAACCAATTCACATCGATTTCAAATCAGAACCCCTTTTCACAGAGTGGTGCTCAGAATCCATTTACACAAAACCCAAGTCAATACCAATTTATGCAGATACTAGGCCAGAACACATTTACCAACATTCTAAATCCAAATCCACCTCAGATGCCAACGTTCAATCAAAACCCTTCACGAGACTTTGGATTTTAGAATACATACATGGATCCGCATAATCCTCCTAGCACATCTTTGACCCAAGTTGATGTCCTACAAACACAAATGCACGCATTACAAATGCAAATGGATAACATGTCGGTGTCCACTAAGAAATCATTTTCACCAAAGGACATATGCCCATTCCCTTTTGATAGATCGTTGTACATGACACCTTTCCCTCACGGATATGTCATACCGAATCTTCCTAAATACAATGGAAAACACAATCCAGTAGAACATATCAGGGAATTTTCTACCATATGCATAGATGTTGCTTACGACCCCACGTATCTTATGAGGATATTTCCACGAAGTCTTGTAGGAGTTGCACTAGAATGGTTTTTGGGTCTAGATTCTGGCATTAGATCATGGGGAGAACTAGTTGAGAAATTTGTGGAGCAATTCTCCTTCCACATTGACCATGAGATAAATATAGTAACCTTGTGCCACATAACACAAGACGAAGGTGAAACATTCATTGCTTTCTTCCAGAGATGGAGAACTATTGCTAGTAGGTGTCCTGTCGAGATACCCGAAAAACAAAAGGTTACAATGTTTCAAGAAAACCTTCATCCAAAACTCAGGAGTAATTTAAGGGTACATTGTTGCATATCTTTTTTAGAACTAGTGGAAAAAGGGGTGATAATAGAGAAGGATCTCATTGAAAAGGGTGAACTCAAGATGACAACACCCAATCGAAACCCTATCGTACAAAACACCCCCACGGATAGAAACAGATTTTGGTCTCGCAATAAAAATGTCACAAATGATGGGGTGGTTGATGCTAAAACATTTCAAGCAAGACCCCTCCTCACATTACAAGGGCCTCATAACTTTTCCAACATACTTACTGCTTCCAATCAACCTCCCAACATGGTCCAAAATACTCAACGTCCACCACCAAGGAGATTCCAGAAACGTGAGTTCACTCCCTTAGGGGAACCCATTGAGTCGGTGTTCAAACCACTATTACAACACAACCTCATACAGCTGCAGGAACCAAGACAATATGATCCAGGACAGTTTAAACCAGCTTGGTGGGATGACAATGCCTTATGTGATTATCATAGGACTAAGGGACATAACCTACAAAACTATCGACAATTGAAGAATATCATACAGGATCTTGTTGACAAGAGAATTATTGAAGTTAGTGGACAAAAACAAAAGACATCAAACATGGATCATCAAGTCTTTTCAGACCCACTACATGACCATGGGAAAGGAACTGTCCCCAGTTCGAGTACTAAGACCAATATGTTAGCCACTTATGTGAGTATCAAACATGATTATGATAGCGGCAAAATCATTCATTGCCTTCGCACTGCCGATCAAAACATCAATACCATTACTATCAATGCTAATCGAGAGTGTGCCGTCAATACTCGTCATACTAAGTTCACTATCCAAGGCCCTTCATCACAACAAACATCACAACCTTCCAAGTTACAATATAACCTACTTGACCAGTTGGGGAAGACCCCAACCCAAATTTCAATCTTGGAATTGTTGCGTATTTCACCTGAGCATCGATCCATCCTCGATAAGGCTTTACAGAACACCACGGTCCCTAATGACCTTGATGTCAATTGTTTCTAGGAAATGGTGGGCTACTTGACCAATAATCATCATGCCACGTTCTCTGAACAAGACTATGCCACAGAAAAGATGAACCACAATGACCCTTTACATCTAGAAGTTCTTGTTGATGACACCAAAGTTAGATGAGTTTTGGTAGACGGAGGAGTAGGGGTAAGTCTATGCACTTTAAAACTAATTAATGCATTAGGTATTTCAGAAGTAGGCGTAGACACCACTAAGAGTATTGTCATTAAGGCTTATGATGATGAAGAACGAAAATCAAAGGGGGTGGTAACACTTCCTATCAGAATTGGTCCTGCGGTAATGGAGACAAAGTTCCAGGTCTTGGATCTCACCCTCCCTTATAACCTTCTGCTAGGTAGACCATGGATTCACACCATGAAGGCGGTCCCTTCCACATATCATCAGTGTCTTAAATTCCCCTACAATGGAACTGAAATAACTATAGATGGTGATCCTGATCCTTTCCAGTATTGCACAAATCTAAAGGAGATTCCTCAACGCCAAGTGCCAGTCAACCAAGAGGCCTCATCATCTCATCCATCTTCTTATGTTGACCCATCCAAACTCACTTGAACATCTATTTCACCCTCACTTCCTATTACTCCTAGGGTTGAGATCCAAGACAAGGGTTGTGGAGAGTATTACATGAAGACTTCTTATTGTGTTAGCCATTTGATTCCTCCTAAGTCATATGGTTTGCCTACAATAGGTAGGGGACAGTCTATGATCACTATACATGTTCCCCCCACAAAAAATTTCACTAAATGGGGTGAATTAAGCAAAGAGGCTATAGATACAGAAGATGTCACTTCCTGGTTGTATAAGGAAGACAATCATGAACCCCTTTTACTTGCTCATATTCCTACAAGACTATATGGGAAGGGTTTCAAAATCATGCAAAGCAAAGGATATGATGGACAAAGTGGTTTAGGTTTAAACCAAGATGGCAAAATTGAACCAATATTTGTTTCTCAGTGGCCAAAAGGAGTAGGGCTAGGGTTTCAACCGATTCAGATTGGCGTTCCTAGTACTCCATTACCCTTACTTGAGGAAGTACGTGCTTCAGACGATATTAAGACATCTCACGAACCAGTGGACCAAAATCATTGTAATTCCCCTGACTCTAATGATTATGAGTGGGATTCCTTATCCTCTACTTCTTCCATGGACCTTGACAAGTTATTTGGAGAACTTGACTTGATGTTAAGTTCCTCACCAAATCCCTTAAATTCTTGTCCGCCAAAGAAAATGACAAAATAAGAGTGGTTTAAACACTACTATTGGGAATAACTTGATCCTACCTCTTGGCAACCCGAGCTACCTATTTTTGATAGTCAAACCTTGGCATTAGGCCCACCTATTCATCCACCTAGACCCAAACCCAAGAGCAAAAAGGACTTGGTACAAGGCTTTTGTAACCACATGAATAATTCAATCTTTACTTTGACTCCATTAGACTTTGATAACTCTGATGATGACATGCCCTTAGTTTATCCCCAACTCATCGATTGGGATCAACAAGATACACCCGTTTTAGACACTTTTGAGAATGACGAAGCAATTGCTGAGTTCCTAGGATTACGTGAAGGCATACCTAACGGGGATCATAAAGCTGGATTTACCATTGAATTGGACAACAAAGCATATTTTGGGGAATCTATTCAACCCTCTAGTCGCAAAAATGAGAAAAAGAATAAACAAAATAAAAAAGATGAGTCTCTAGGTAAAAATCAAAAGGCACCTTTAGACAATGAAAAAGTAAAAAGAAAGGACACATCCGAAGGTGAAAACCTCTCTGAGGCACCCAAGGATGGAGGTTTGAACATTCTTCCCATTACACAAGAAAATTCACCCATGCTTGTTGAAGAAACCATAGAGGTCAACATAGGCACAAAAGAGAATCCTCGACTGGTTTATTTTGCAGCGTCATTGACAATAGAAGAGAAACCCGAGTTCCATGACTTCTTTGCACAAAGACAGATAAATTTTGCTTGGTCATATGCGGACATGCCAGGGTTGGATCCTGAACTTGTTCTACACCATTTGCCTTTACAACCAGGTGCCAAACCCGTGAAACAAAAGTTGAGAAAAATGCATCCACAGTTGCTTTATTAGTCAAGGCAGAACTCAAGAAACTATTAGACGTTGGTTTTATAAAGATCAATCGACTATGCAGATTGGATTTCCAATCTTGTACCAGTCACTAAACCAGCTGGGGGCATCCACATCTACACTGATTTTCGAGATATCAACAAGGCTTGTCCTAAGGATGACTTCCCTTTGCCTAACATAGACATGATAGTTGACATGACAACAGGATATGAGATGTTGTCCCTTATGGATGGATTTTCAGGATATAACCAGATTAGAATTGCAACTGAAGATCAACATAAGATGACTTTTACTTGTCCTTGGGGAACGTATTGTTGGAATGTTATGCCCTTCGGACTCAAGAATGCAGGAGCAACCTATCAACGTGCCATGACTACTATCTTTCATGATCTAGTACACACTTGTATGGAGGATTATGTCGATGACCTTATTGTAAAATCCAAGACAAGGGCAGAACATTTACAAGTTTTAGACAGGATATTTCAGAGGCTGGAAAAGTATAAAGTGAGACTTAATCCAAAGAAATGTGTGTTTGGAGTCAAGTCAGGGAAACTGTTAGGTTATATCATCTCAAGACGAGGCATTGAAGTGGATCTTACTAAAGTGAAAGAAATCATGGACATGCCACCACCCGCCAATCTCAGTCAATTAAGGACATTACAGGGAAGGTTGCAATCTATCAAAAGATTTATAGTGCAGCTAGCAGACAAGACACATCCTTTTCAACATCTACTTAAGAAAGGAGTACCCTTTGCGTGGATAGCTAAGTGTGGAGAGGCTTTTCAACTCATTAAAGAATATTTACTCACACCACCTGTTTTAATGCCGCCTGTTGAAGGAAGACCATTGATTCTTTATATTACAACAACCCATTCATCACTCAGAGCATTGCTTGCACAAAATGATGATGAAGGTCATGAAAGGGCAGTCTATTATATCATCCAGACTTTGGTTGGTTATGAGCTCAACTATAGTAACATTGAACGTGCCTGTCTTGCAGTAGTATTCGCCACCCAAAAACTAAGGCACTACATGCTAAACCATCAAACAATGTTGATTGCCAAAATAGATCCTCTGAAATATCTTCTCAGTAAGGCAGCATTAACAGGACGACTGGCCAAGTGGGTTATGATACTTAGTGAGTATGATATCCAGTATGTAGAAAGGAAAGTTATTAAAGGACAGGTCATTGCTGATCAATTAGCTAACGCACCCATACAGGCAGATCACCCATTAGTTGCAGACTTTCCTGATGAGTTCATATTCACATTTGACATAAACATAACATGGAAGCTGTATTTTGATGGCTCACATACAAATCATGGTTCAGGAGTGGGTATACTGTTTATCACACCGCAGGGGGATTCCATCCCTAAGTCATTCAGGATTGCATTTCCATGCACTAACAACATGGTAGAATATGAAGCTTTAGTGACTAGTTTACGCATGTCAGTCAAATGGAAAATCAAGAACCTACAGGTATATGGAGATTCTCAACTAGTAATAAGACAGGTAAATGATGATTATGAGACTAAGGATGAGAAGCTTGCTCCGTACAAGCGCATGGCTGATAGTTTTAAAGAGTACTTTGACAAAGTCAAGTTTCATCAGATACCTCATGTTTTAAACAAAGCTGTGGACGCTATGGCTACAATTGCATCACTTCTTGACATTCCTAACAACATGCCTAAGTTTGAGTTCTTGGTCGAATAACTTTTGGTCCCAGCCTATGATATCCTAGATTCTGAAATGGTGTGTGACATTGTTGGTCCTGATTCCCCATGGTACAAAGAAATTTATGATTACCTTCATGCCGAAGTCATACCCATTGGCCTATCCAATAACCAACGTAGGACATTCCTCCGCAAGTCAGCCAAATACACCATCGTCGGAGACACCCTATATAGACGTGCCTTAGATAATACCTTGTTGAGATGTCTTGATTCTACTAAAGCACAAACAACCTTGCGTGGGGTGCATGAGGGTATATGCGGTTCCCATTCCAGCAGTCCTACCTTAGCCAAGAAGATTATGAGACTAGGTTATTACTAGCCTACTATGGAAAAAGACTCATATGTCTTTGTAACAAAATGTCGCCAATGCCAAGTTCATGGAGATTTGATACATGCCCCAGCACAGGAGCTCCGTCCTATCACGTCACCATGGCCCTTTTCCCAATGGGGATTTGACCTCATAGGTAAGATCCACCCCACATCATCTAATGGACATAAGTTCATTATCACTGCCATTGAGTACTTTACGAAGTGGATTGAAGCCATTCCTATGACATACATTACTGGCACACAGATTTCTAGATTTATCTTGAACTATATCATCTGTCGGTATGGTGTCCCTCAGTCCATAATCACTGATAATGGCCGCCCATTTAAGAACCAAGAAGTCCATCATTTGTGTGATCAATTTCATATCCAACATCACTTCTCCACTCCATACTACCCCCAAGGTAACGTCTAAGCGGAGGCGTCTAACAAGACCATCATTCGAATCCTCAAGAAGACTGTCAATGATGCTAGTCGTGACTGGCATTTACAGCTTAACCCTGCCTTATGGGCCTATTGTACAAGTATCTGTACCCCCACTGGTGCCACCTCATATTCGCTTGTCTTTGGTTCTGAAGCCATTCTGCCTATTGAGGTCGAGATTCCTTCCCTAAGGGTATCTTTGAAAGGCCACATTGATGATGAGGAGTACCGAGTGTCGAGACTCCATGAGTTAGAATTCCTGGATGAGCATAGAAAGAAGGCACTAGACCATCTCCAAGCATATCAGAATCGCCTTCGTCATAGCTATAATAGGAGGGTCTTAAACAAAAATTTTGACATTGGTGACCTAGTATTAATGGAAAACCCAAAGAATCAAGCAGAAAGAGAAAAACCAGGAAAGTTTGAACCTAACTGGTTGGGACCTTATGTTGTTACAGAAGCTTTTGGATCAGGAGCGTACCAACTCTCTACTCCTGAAGGTGAACCATTGTCCTCACCAATCAATAGTATGCATCTGAAGAAGTTCTACGCATAGCTTCTGAGAGCCTTTGTCTTATTTAGCAGAAATACAAAAAAATTAGAAAATCAAAAAAATCGTTATCAAGGTGAAAACCTAGCAAACAGGCATTGCTAACACCAAAAAAATTAGTTAATATGGAAAATAGTAAAGAAAAATCATACGTCCAATGGTGAAAACCACTTCGGTGGCGCTTTGGATAGGTACCTTGGTGAAAACCTGGCAAACAGGCGCCATGTGTACTCAACTCTGCTCCTTTGTCTACTATTATTCTAATCTATCTTGTACATACACCACACCATTGTATATAATCCGCAGCCATGTACATACTACCTATCCTTGTACATAGTCCACTTCCCTGTACATACTACCTTATCTTTCCTATCCATCATTTCTATATACCATTCATAATAAGTGGTAGTCTTTCCCATAACTTGGAACGATTGACATCAAGTGCATTTCATATCCCCCATCTTACCCTATTCATTATCAATTGGTCTTATACTCGACTGGGGGAAAACACTTGACATGTGTCATATTGGTTCTTACATTGGTTGTGTTGAAGACGTAAAACCATGGAAAATCCAAAAACATCACAAAATGACCTGAGAAAACACAAAAACATCAGAAAACTTCAAAAAGACAAAAAAATCAAAACATTTCAAAAATCCAAAAACAGAGTCAGAGTTAGTCACACTTGTCAGTCTTTGTTGTTTATCGAACTACGTTGCCTCTGCAATTGGACGTAGGCAAGGCCATCTACCGATGTGCCCCCGAGGCATTAGGTCAGTCCGTTTAGGTTTGTCTGTATACATTCACGAGTCAATCCATCTGTCTATATGACAAGGTCATTGATTGTGTTAAACTGCGAGGTCTCTGCGTGTACAACATAGGCAAGGCCATCATACGATGAGCCCCCGAGGCTGCACTAGGTCAGTCCATTAGGGTTCGTTGCATTCACTTTCACACACGTCTTTTATTTGTAGTCAGTCTTGTCGGTTGTAGTCAAGTCAAACTATGAGGTCTTTGTGTGTACAACGTGGGCAAGGCCATCAATTGATGGGCCCCCGAGGCCGTACTAGGTCAATCCTTTAGGGTTTGTCATCACACACAGTCAATTGTCTGCATATCATATCAAGTCATGCATCAATCTAGTGAACAAGTCAACAACGTCTCTAAGTCAAATCAAACAACTTGCCAAACAAACAATTCAAACAGATCAAGCAAAAGTCTGCTCCAGGATGTGTCCTTCTTGGAAACAGACGTTATCAAAACAATCAACCTATGTCTTATTCAGGATGGGTCCTTCCTGCATAATTGACAAGGTCAAACCAATCAAACATAGGCTTACACAGGTTATCACGTCAATGACATCTGACTCAACGTCTTATACGATACATGTCTTTCTGAAACCAGGCTTTGTCATGCCTTATACAGATAGTCGTAACATCGAAACCAGACTCACAGTCTTATCCGGTATGTGTATCTCCTGAAATCAGGCTCTATCTATCAATCCTTTTATCAATCAAACAAATCAAACACACAAATCATGTTTTGGAAAATATTTTTGGCTTATTGACTTTATGGCTTATTTCTCTTATCATTTATCCTGAATTGATGACTGGGATTCCTGTTACTAGCTTTCTCAAGGATGTCCCATGAAGGATTTAGAGAAGCAATGACGTATCAGAATTCTATTTTCTTTGACTGCTGTCTGTCAACTGTCTTTTAAATTTGATTTTGAGTCATGTTACTAGTTTCCTCAAGGATGTCCCATGAAGGATTTAGAGGAGCGATGACGTTTCATGACCCGTCTTTTTTTTTTTTGTTGTCTGTGGTTTGTCTCGACAAAAAGACTGGGGCAACTTGTGCCCTTAGTATGAGTTAATGACAATCCTTGTCTGCGACTGTCAGTTATCAACAAGTGGATGACCTTGCACACCTTGATCTATGTCATATCACGGTGTTTTTCTCCATTTGTATTAGTCCGGCCCAATGATGATAAAGTGCAATACCTTTTGTGATAATGCAAAATGTCAAAGATTCCTAATACTAACATTTATCTTCCATCTTTTCATTCTTTGTCAATCTTTCTCTCCGCACTAACAATTCTTCTTTCTTGCATTATGATGGAGTCCTGTGACACAGAACAGTATACATCATCCTGCATCAACATACATGTTAGAAACATTTATACATATAAGCATAGTTCATATATACATCATCATGGAATAATAGACAATAATCATTAAAAAACTATACATATCATCAGCATTCCATGTACAAATCAGCTGTAACTACATGCATCACATTACATTTGCATATCACATGTCATTTGCATCATACATATAACATCATATAGCAGCTCATAATCATATAGAATTAAACATCACATAGAATCAACATTATCTCATTAGCTGCATAAACATCATAAAATGCATACACTCATCCATCACATAGGCATATCATATAAACACCAAATGTATAAATAAAGACTGCATAATCAAGTACATAGATTTGCATATCACGAGAATCACCACGAAAATCATATATATATATATATATATCGCTCAAATGTCTCACATCACAATGTCATAATGTATCACAAATACATGGAAGCCCACAGGCTATAAGATCAATATACGATGTCTCAAAATAATCTCAAGCAATATCTCTATCCCGAACTGCCACTGCCATCATGCCGGGAGTGTGTGGGAGAATGATGTTGGGAACCCACTAATCTCTGAGCTATGGGAGGTCTGTCATATGGCCCTGCTTTACGTGGCTGATCCACCCCCTCTATACTGACCGTCTGAGTGTGGGTCCTGGTCTGAGACCTGCTACTATGTGCCACTAAAAAACTGGGAGCCTGTCTCTCTAGGGGAACCTCTGCCTCATATAGGTCCTGGTAATACCTCTCCCTCTCTCCAGCTCTGACCAATTCTCTGGAAAATGCAGCTGATGGTCCTATGCATAATGCCTTGAGCTCTGTGAACCTCTGCTCTGTCTCTTGCCGTCGCGCTATGGCCTGATCCCTATCCATCAAGGCTCTGTCCCTCTCTACCCTGTAGGCATCCCTCTTAGCCATCAACACTCTCATCTGCTCCTCCAAGGAGGCAACCTGGGCTTGCAACATATCTGTGTTGGGAACCTCTGCCTCTGTCTCATCCTGTCAGGCTCTGTCTATCCCATCCTCCTCCTCATCTAGCTCCTCAAGGATCTGATATCGGATCTCCTGCTCGTGATCATCCTCCTCCTCATTGTCCTCCTGGTAGGCACCTAGCAAACCAAGAGCATCAATCTCTGCCTCCTCGACACCTCCCTCCTCTCTGCCTGCCTCCTTGACACCTGCCTCTGCCTCTGCTGGGATGTCTGGGATGTCTGGGATAACTGCCTCTGCTAGCTACTCCTCCTCACCACCTCTAGCTACATCTAACATGGCCACATCCTCCTCTCCTCTCTCCTCTCGAATCGGTGAAAAGGTTGGTCCTCGTCCCCGTCGACCACGCCTCCCTCTCCTGCCTCCACGTCGGCCACCTCTGTCATCATCCCCTCCATCACCATGGCCTCCTCTGCCTCCTCGGCCTCTCCCTCTGCCTCGCCTACCTCTGGGACCTGTCCCACGCCGCTCTACTGGTGCTGGCTGCCTTGGATCTATCAAGGGAATCGGCCTGTGTACCGCCCACCACTGATCATAAGCTGGGGTGGTCCCTGGATCTGCTGGTCCATCCCTCCATCTCCATGGAAGTGCCTATAACCCATTAATATCTGCCTCCGCAGTCGCGACTGGAATCTCTGGCCCCCATTGCAGGACCTCTCGTGATGACCGAGCAAACTCTACTCTCCCTCGAGGTACATCCTGTACCTCTCCATACTGTCTCAATACCCGGTCCGGCAACTGCCACTTTATAATGTGCATGTGGGACACTATCCGTCCCACCAAATACTATGTCTATCTACAAAATGGAAAATGCTCGTCCTCATCTGACCACTACTCCCAGCCCAAGTACGGTCTCCATGTGAACTCCTGCATCCTGTCTATAGCATGTCTGAAGTAGCCTGTGTCTCCAATGTGATGTTGTGTGGTTGCCCCCGCATAACGGAAGGCATATGGAGCTCCATGAGGTACGTCTACTGTCACAGGTGGTCAAAAAATAGCAATATGCTCCCACGCCCATACCATCAGGAGCGTGGTACCGTAGCTCATCGACTGTGCCTCTCGGTAGGCAATGTCATGCAAGTGGAAGTACAACATCCCTAGCACACACGAACCCCAGGCATATACGACTCGGCACTCTAGCATGCCCACTAACATCTCTCCCCATCCCACAAGGAATCCATGTCCATGGCGGTTAGGTAGTACAATACCACCTATCAGTGTCGCTACTAGACAGTCTAACTGTCTATATCTCTGGGCTAATACCCACCATCTAATCTCATAGTTGTCAACCCCTAGCTGTCTAACGTCGGTGTGGGGGTAATATCTACACATCTCGGCAATCCCCCTCTGTGTATCATAGACTACTTGTGTCCCTCTAATAGGCAGTCTCAATATCCTATATACATCCTCTAGGGTCACCGTCGCCTCTCCAGTCAGAAGGTGGAAGGAAGACGTCTCCGAGTGCCACCGCTCACATAATGCAGTCAGTAGTCCCTGATTTTCCCGAATCTAGGGCATATCGGTCACATGTAACAAACCCAAAGGCCATAGAGTCCGTCGCTCGGCCGGTCGCAAGCTATCTCTGAATCGAAATGTCGTGGGTCTCGACTTCCGTGTATAAATAGGGTCCAGTACAACCTGCAACAACATTATACATGTCTCATGTCAGCCTGAATCATCTATCCTAGTAAAAAAATGACTGTTTTAACATAAAATGCAAATGCGTCATTATCTTGCACATGCATCATTCTTTTTCACATTCGTCGCTTTTTAACAAATGCGGTTCACAAATTCTATATGCGTCATTACTAATCAAATGCGATTCATAATAATCAAATGCGTCATGAACATAACATTTGCGTTTCAAAATAAACAAATGCAGCTATTAATATGCACATGCGTTGCAAAATGTCAAATGCGTTTCAAAATAAACAAATGCGGCTATTAATTTGCACATGCGTTGCAAAATGTCAAATGCGTAGCAAAATAAACAGATGCGTTTATTCGCTAAATCCTATTCTAAATGACCGACGTAAACTTTCAAATGCAGCTTTTCGTGGTCAAATGTGTCGTTCACGCATACACATGCGGTGCAAAATGAAAAATGACGCATAACTAAAAATTGAATTAAATGCATTAAATAACGCGCAAATCAAAAAATTTCAAAAGGCAAGTTTTAGGTCCATACCGGGGGGTCCGCACCGGCTGGTCTCTGGTATGTTCGAATCCTGTATGCACGATGGTGAGTGGCTGGAACTGGAGACATCCTCGCTGAAAGTCAGAGCAAATTTTCCAAATCTCAAAGCTAGGTGAGTGCAAATGAATAGTTTTTCACCCCAATTCAAATATATACCTAGGGCTTAGGTGGCATTTCCTTCCTACTGGCCATGTAAACTTCCATTTTCTATCATCCTGTACCCGTCCCTCCCATTTCCTATCCCAAATCCGTCAACTGCATTGCATTTCTGCTTATCTACTGGACTAATTGGGAGCATTTCCAAATTTTTCGGCATGTTTCCCAAATTTGTCAATTTTCTCGAGGGGCATACCTTCACCTATTCTAATTTGGAGCATTACTGAGGCATATTTCTTTTCAATTTTCTTTGACACAACGCCGAAACGACATTATATCAAAGAGGGGCAAATGTAGACACCAAAATCTGGTCTTAAGCCTGCGACTTCAATATTCTTCATACTTCCTATTCTTCTATTGATTAAATAATCTTAATTATTTAATTAATTCATCTTAACATTAATTCTTCTATTGATTAAATAATCTTAATTATTTAATTAATTCATCTTAATATTAATTCGTCCATTGATTAAATAATCTTAATTATTTAATTATGTTACTAATTAACCTTCTTCTTGTCAAATTAAATAAATCCTTATTTAATTTACTCTTTGTCATATTTCAACTATAATTAAATAAATTTATTATTTATTTAATTATTCATTTAAAATCCCTTCATCATTTAATTAAATAAATATTATTTATTTAATTATTCTTCAAATATCGAGTCTTGAATTAAATGAATTATTTAACTCATTAATTCTATTTTAACAGATTCTTCTATATTTTAGATAATTATGTGAGTTATCTAAGTATTCACTTTTACTCGACTCGACATCTATTTTAATCGTTCAGTTAACTATTGATTCGATGTCTGAGTGGCGTCTTTGAGTAATCTCTTCTTCAAATCATGCAATCCTCTAGTTCTAACTCATTTGCATGCACATGCATATTAATTAAATATTATTATTTAATTAATTAAATGTTGTGTGTGCATTCGAACACTGAGTCATTATAATCAATCTTTATCTTTGTCATGCAAAGATATTTCTAATGTTTTCGAATGCCGAACTGAAGATTAAATCATTTATTTAATCTTTAATTCTATCAGTTATCTGAATGCATGTCCAATCTGTCAATCTCAACCGTCCGTTGATCTTTCGATCTTGACCTGTCGTTCGAATAATCAATTTTCTATAAATTGATTTGTCATTCTTCATTCCAATCTTTCTCGCGAATTTTATAACTTTTGGAGAGCACATGTCTTGAATCTTCGATATTTTGCTAATCATTATCTTAGGCTATATTTGCACGAACTTACAAGAAATCTGAGGGCAATTATACTACACAAGCAAAATGGAGAAGGGCAATCGAGATGAATCATGGAAATACGTTTGGAATTGGTGAGATTGTTTCAGTTTTAATTACATTTTTACTTTCCCATGTTCTTTGTTGCTTAACGAATGAATTTTCATTTTGGATTTAGTATTGTATGCATGTGTGCTTCTAACGATCTTCCTTGTTGTCTATTGTGCAAAGCGTTTCATTTTCAGTGTTACACCAATCAAAGGATTAAATATATTGTAATATTTTTACGAATCATTTCATGGAATACCAATTGAAAATGTGTTTTTTGCTTTTAGATAAAGCATTTCATGGAACTCTTTGGATTAAATTGAATTGAGGTATGTAAGAACAAGGGAGCATTAGGAAATACATTACTCAAGGATCTTAAATAAGCCTTCTTGGTGCAGAGGTACGAAATGCATTTTGTGTTAATGTTGTCAAATGATGACTTTTGATAGTTTTAGGTGTGTTTAAGTTTTTTTCAATTCAATAAGGTACTAATAGACCATATGATAGGTAATTAGGAGTCATTGAGTTTATATTGTCACATTTTTGCAAAATTGTCAAAAGTGTAATATTGAAAAGTTATAAAAGTACCAAAAAAATGTAAAATCGAGGAAGCCCAATGGTCATGGGCATTCAAAGGGTAGTTAGAATAGTTGTAATAGGTTGGTTAAGGTTTAGAATATGCTGGAAATGTGATGGATGAAAGTTGTTGGAGGTTTTTCTGAAATATTGAATAATAAAGCTCCTATTTTCATTAAAATTTTGTATCTTTTCTATTAAATATTGTTGTTGTAGTGTGGTTGCATGGCCTATACGGCCTGATGGTGACTCCAAATTGATTTGAATTGTTTTTTTAGTATCATATCTATCATTTTGACTGATTTTGAGGTGTTCCCATTGGGGTTGTAGAATCTTATTGACTTTTCCTTGTAGGTGGGTCTAAAACTCCAATTTTAAGGTTTTGAAGACATAAAAATGTGATTATGGTCCATTCCACTAACTGTAACTCCTGTAGCTAAGTAGAATGGGACCAAAATGGTAGGATTTAGTTGATTGATTGGTTTTGGAAGTAGGAGAGGTCATTTGGGGGTTTGGGCATGATGCCCTAGTTGTCAAATTTGAATGTTTTGAGTGAAATTTGATGGTTAAAGGTGGGTAGGTGAAGAAAACTCCTGGAAATTTTTTTTTTGGTGATAGATTAAGCATGTGAAGGCCATTTGAAGCATGTTTGATGCATTGGTGAAGTGTAAAGAAGTTGAGAAGTGGTATTTTTATTAAACCCCTTTGTAACTTGCTAAAAACGAGGGTTTTGTATAAAGAGGATTTAGTGAGCAGTTCATTGGCTAAAAGTTGTAGATTTGGTGGTTTTACAGATTGGTAAATGATTTTCCATAGGTATTTTGGGTTGGAAGATTGTTTAGAGGAGAGTTTCTTTGTAAATTAGGCCTATTTGGCTTAAGGGGACAACATAGAAGCATTAGTTTGAGGGATTTGTTCCAAAAGAGTTATATGATATTTTGAGATATGTTTTGGGATGCCTTAAAGGGTATCTGTTAATGGGTTTGAGAGTGGAGTTGTGAGATAGGTCCAAGAAACTAGGTCTACAGACCTAGAAGAAAAATAGTGAAGTTGTGAAGGGAATCACCCTAGTTAGGGTTTTGGAGATTGAAGGTTTGTTGAAATAAGTCAAATTTGTAATTGGTAATTGAAGGCCTCCCTGCTCTGCATCACTTCTCTCCCGTTGCAATTTTGAGTGGATTATTACTTTCAAAGTATTGGGAATGCTTTTCATATTTTCTAGTTGGCAGTTGCCATTCTAGAAGGCTCATCTCTTGATATATTTTATACTCATTCTTAATCAATTATCAAGTTAATAATCAGTGCATTTATTTATAGTTAATTTTTTCTTTTCAATTTGTGTAATTTTGGAATTTGTAACTTTATCAGTATTCCTAAAAATATTGAAGTTGTTTAGCATCGACTAATAAGGTTTTTTAGTATCAATCAATTAATATTCAAGACAAACCATGAAGTACAAAAATGATCAATGCTAGGGCTAACCAATTAATAAGTATACATGTGAATAAGTCAAGCATGTACATGTGAATAAGGGAAGCACAAGTACTCAAAAACACATAAGCCATGAATTATACACATGAATACATAGTATACACAAATTAATACAAAGTATATGCAGAATACAAGGTATACACATGAAAAAATGTAAGTCACAAAGTATACACGTAAGTTGTAAAGTATACACTTGAATACACATAGCTCATATCTATTGAACCATGGATTTATAATGCAAATATGGACACCATCGATAAAAATATTTGTATTAACCAAATATCCATGTAGGCATACATCAATATATATCGATATAAGTATAAAATATAGGTACAAAATAGCCATATAGGCTTACGAGAATGCCATATAGGCATACAAAAAAGTGCTATGGAATCAAAAGTCATTGCTCTCCATGCTCTCGAAATAAACTATTTCCCTTTGCTTGTTGATCAAATGGAAATATGTCTGTCACTCATTTATGCTGCAGTCAAAGAGTTCTCCTGTTGCTCCTCCTAGGGTTTAGTTCTTGGTCAAATCTCATCTTTTACAATAAGAAGTAAATACATTAATATATAGAAATTACATTAAAAAAATGATATATTTAACAAAATAATCACTTACCACCATTTGATGATCACTCTCCATGAGGGAAATATTCAAATGCCCATGTTGAGGCGTGCTGAAGCCTTGTATAAACCATCCAAATAGAAATTAAACTACAAATCAATAATAGTTTGATTTTTCACTAACTAACATATATAACAATGAATGTAAATTAAAATTTAGTAATTTGTCTCATACCTCCCCTGTCAGAGCCATCGAGGATTCTATAGTAGATGAAACACTGATCTCCATTTCCCTCTGAACATTCAAAGGTGTTTCTGCTTGCAACATCTAAAAATAAAACAACACATTATTCAATCATGAAAACTACAACAAAAATACACGTCATGACTTATAATATATGAGATAATGAACAAAATTTTGAGTACTTATTAAACTATATATTTCTAACTATCATGCTTACTATTTTCCTTATCCATATCTTGTTCAAAAGCATGTGTATTTAGGCTTTTACCCATAGCAGCAAGCCGATGAACCATTTGATAAAATGATTTCATAAATATGTACGATAACTATTGTGGCATAGAGAAGGTAGTGAACTATTTGAAAAAATACCTCAAAGAAATGGGTCTCATGGTGATGGCATGCCATTACAAACAAATGCACGTCATGGCATTCCATCACCATAAGACCACATTTCTTTCAAGCATTTTTTCAAAAAATTCATTTCCTTCTCTATGGTATTATTGCTTACTATTATGCTTTGATAGAAATTTTTCCAAGCATCCATAGTTTGTTGGAAAGCACCTATTTTAGGATTTTAGCCATAGCAGTAAGAAAGTGAGTAGTTTGATAAAATTCTTTGGTACACATGTAGGGAAAATATGGTATCATAGAAAAGGTGGTGATCTATTTGAATAAATTCCTCAAAGAAATGTGGTGTCATGGTTATGGAATGGCATTCCATCACCATTAGATCACATTTCTTAAAGGATTTTTTTCAAACTACTAACTGCCTTGTCTATGCTATTGCTTACTATTATGCTTTGATATATTTTTTCCAAGTATCCATAGTTTGTTGGAAAAAACCTTTTTTAAGCTTTTAGCCATAGTAGTGAGGAAATGAATTGTTTGATAAAATGCTTTGGTAGGCATGTATGGAAAATGTGGTAGCATAGAAAAGGCGGTGAGCTATTTGAAAAAGTGCCTCAAAGAAATTGGGTCTCAAACAACTCATTGCCTTGTCTATGCTATTGCTTACTATTATTCTTTCATATATTCCTTCCAAGCATCCATAGTATAGACAAGGCAGTGAACTGTTTGAAAAGATGCCTCAGTAAAAAGTGGTCTCATGGAATTCCATGACAAGAAAATGCAATTGGAAGCTGCTCCTACTTATTACTTATGCTATGTGAAGTAATTGCATCACTGCTTATGTTGACTTTCTAAACAACCATATTGTAGTTGAAAATTTGTTATCTATCAACATCTAGTTATTAGTTATGGAATGTGAAGTAATGCTTTGAGTTTGAAATATGTGCAATGCAATGTAATTAATGATATGAATATAAAATACACAAATCTATTAAGTACAATTCATTAGTTAGACTCTTTATTCTATTACCTACGTGTAGGTTTGTCTAAATCCATTGGCACTGGGAGGTGTTCCCACGAAACCTCCAATATTAGCCTATTCAACATCCAAAATCACATATTAAAATACCATTCATAAAACAATGCTATTAACATGTAATAAATTTATAATTGTTTACTAGTTACATACCTCAATGATAGGTGCATTGGAGAAATAAGTAGGTGTAGGGCTGGTGTATCCAATATCAACACTGTAACCCTACAATTTTATTAAAATCATAAAACTAAATTAGTTAATCTTGAATTTCAAAATAAAAATTTAATAAATTAAATTCAATGAACATGCTAAATTTTACCTGAGTATCAATTCCATAGGCCTCATGCAAAATGTTAGTTTCCCTTGCCATCTCCATAGCTATAGAAGAATCCTATGTAGCAGCTTCCTAAGTGTTAGTGGAGTCATATGAACAAGTCACCCTACAAGATTGAAAACAAATGGGATCGAAGCCCACCACTCGAAGACTCTCCTGGATGGCGTTGTAGAATAGGGCTGGCATGTTGGATGGCACTTTGGGTCAAAGAGTTGATGGCTTACAAAGTCTCTATGTCAACACTCTCCTTCACGACAGAAGGGATAACGATGTGCTCATGAGGCTGCCTAATGAGAGGCTATCTCCCTTACCGAGTAGGATCCTGCTATACACTGGGTCTATCTTGAGCTGAACCCCCACCTCTCCCTTGGAAGTCCCTCAAATCAAAATAATTTGGGATTTTGTTCAAGACGAACTCATACTATAGTTTCGTGAGGAAATACTGCAGGACTTCACAATTTTTGCATGGTGGGTAATCAAAAACTAGGTACCACCTATCCCAAACAAAGTCCCTATTCTATTGGTGGTGGCACCAATGAATAGGAAACATCTTTGCATTGAGGGTAAGATTTTAATTTGTGCGTGGGTCAGTGAATAATGAGCACAAATCACCTTTTGTAATTTTTAAATCTTTTACATCTTTATATGATAATTTATCCTGGTAATAACCCCTAACTGCCTGCCTCCTATCTTGCCAACCAATTAATTGTTTGCTGATTGAATCTACATGTTTTAACATTTCTTTGAGTGAAGTTTTCAGGGTCATTATTTCAACTGTTGAACCATCTGGATCGTTCAACCTTATGATTAAATCCTCAATTTTTTTTTGATTGTTCTCAATTTCACTCATTAAGTTTTGTTGAGTGCTAGGAGGATGTTGAGGGATTGGTGGAGGAGATTGTTGTTGTGGTTGATTGAGGATTTTTTTGTTGTTTTTATTTCTATGCTTGTTGAGGATTTTGTTCCTCTTGTTGTTGTTGTGCTTGTTCACGATTTTGAGGAGGGTTTGCAGGTTGATTAACATCTACAAATTAAAAAAATAAATATCAAAAACAACCTAAAACTAACAAATTCAAAACAAAACAAAAAATAATTACCTCTCAGACCTCCTCGTTGACGTGGCAGCATCCTGGCGATGAAACAACAATAGTTTTGTTTGATGAATAATTTTGCAAAATAGCTCCTCCCAGAATGCGATCACGAAAAATTTAACACAGTCACAAGTTAGAATGATTTTGATTTTTCTTTTTCTTTTTTCTTTTAATAGCTCACAACGTGAGCATGTTATAACGCACTCACGTTATGGGCTCGTTGTGGCCTCGCCTCAGTCTCGGCACACCAAGCCATAACACGAGCATGTATAATGCACTCGCATTATAATGTGCTCATGTTATGAGATTTCAAAACTTTTTAAAAAAATTGGCCACAAATTGGCTACCCATCTTTTTTCACCCACCCATATGTTTTCCTTTTTTTTGCTACTACATTTTTACACATATACAATGAATATTGGGCAGATTATATGCATATTTATGGTTTCACCATTTGACCATCTGGAGACCTTGATGAGGGTGTAGCCCGAGACTTAGAAAATAACCCACAAATAAGAGAATAATTTTATTATTCAGAAAATGGAGCTTCTTACATGTAGAGGATCTCCAATCCCCAAGTTCTACAATACATGCAAGTTATAGAAAGCTACAGAATAACCCTTTCGCAATATGCGAGCTTGTCCCTAAAAAGTTATCCAAAAATTAGAAACCCACCCATAAATAGAGCTCCTCATTAGATTGGAGCCAAAACAACATTCAAATTTGAGTTTAGGCGGTTTGACACCAAAAATTTACAACATGAAGTTCAAATTTCAAAAGAGCAGTTGCAATTGTATCTTCTAGAAAGTGCGCCAACTTCTCGGGGCCATAACTTTTGATCCGGGACTCCGATTCGCGAACCGTTTGAACCGTTGGAAAGGTATCGAAGTCAATAACACATTCAAAATTAGCTACACCAATTTTGGCAAGTTTCAGGGCCAATCCAGGAGCTCTAAGTGCCTCAAATCTAACTCGGAAGATTTTTAGGTGTAAATTTGGGAAACTAAAACTGCAATATCTTTCAACCCAGGAACCCAAAATAAAAATCGTAAATTGGGAATTTCATTATGATGAAAAGGGTATCCAAAAATGTAAAAATATCTAAAAACTGAGAAACTTAAAATTTAACTATTTTTGGGTGATGCAAGATTTCCCTTACACCACTGGATGCTCCTGCATCAGACACCCAGGGTAATTTGAGAAGTGACCCCGTCACGTCTCAGATGGTTGAGGAAAACTGGTGCAGGAGCACCTATTTGATCACATGCCTCCATGAGGCAATATTGATTCATTTGTTCCATTTTGATGTTTTGATATTGTAATAAGGTCCAAGAGGCCACCTTTGTGGTGTTATAGGTCCTAGGATGTTCATTTCTCATATATTGTAAAAATTGTCGAAAGTTTAAAATTAGGTAGATGAAGTGTCATTAGGGTGTTTTGTGAACAAAATAATCAAGAGGTGGTTGAAAATGGTTAGTTTTGGTTGAAAATGTATAAATAAGCCCTCCAAAACTTGAATTGGGGGTTGGAGACATTATTTTTGAAGTTAAATGAATGGCAACCTCAAATTTGGTATGCATTTTCTGATTTTTACATTGTTACCAGATTGAAGTTGTGATTTTTACGGCCTGGTATGGACTCAAATGATATATTATCATATATTTATGGAAAGATCTCTATTTCTAGTTTCCAATTCTTTTTGTCTCATTGAATTTTATTGAGTTTTGTGGAAGATACGATTATTTTGGTGAGACTTCCTATTCTAACAATATTGTGCAGAATTTACAGTCTGAAAAGTGTGATGGTATGGAATATAAAGTCTATATTTTGGATTTTAAACCAAATGTATTTTGTTACCATGTGAATCTACTTTCATTTGCTTCAAGTATCATCAAATTTCATTAAGATTTGAATGAGTTATGACCATTTTTGTGAGGGCATGTCTGAACCCTACCTAGGGTTTGCAGTTTTGGGAAAAATACATTAACTTTCATTTCAACCATTAGATCTTCATAAGAATTGGAGGAAAAGAATATAACTATGTTTTCTTCAATCTCACTAGAGGGATTTTCTTCATGATTTGTTTTGTAGAAGTTATTAATGACTGTTCATGGCAATAAATTGTGGGCTGCCATACCTATGTTTTCAATATGATATAGAATGACTAATAACATGTGTTATATAAATATTGTTTTGGATTATTGTTGAAGGTTAGTGAGATGTGTTTTGAATCCTCCTAGCTCTGCATCAAATTGGTATTAGAGCCAGGTTTGGCCTATAAAGAAGATTATGAAGAAGCAAATAAAACAAAAGAGGGCAGCAAATCAGTCAAAGATGAAGAAGAAGATTTATGGGCACAATATGCAGCCATTGAAGAAGAATGGAATAGTAAGGTTGGTGATGGAAAAGTCAAGCAAGAGGAAGAAGAACTCATCAAGGTAGAAGAAAACAAGGACATTGATGTTTTAAGTGAATTTGTTTTTAGATTGGATAAGTTGGTTATGGGTGAAGAGGAATTTGAAGTACAAGAAGACAAGGAGGAAACCTCAAGGTCTCTATATTTTGTTTCTAATTTTTCTTTGGATTATGTATGTGCAGATTATGAAGGAAAAAGTGAAGTGTTTGATGATATGATAGAGTTTTGGGACTTCCAAGTTGTAGGGATGCTTGACAAGAGAAGGCATAAGAAGAATAAAATGAGGAAAGAACCCAAGATGGTTGCAAAGACAAAGGAAAAGGTGCAAAGTAACTGGAAGACCTGAAAGAAGACAATTCAAAGGGGCTTGAATTTTTTTGCCCTCGAGAGTTTGGTGTAGGAGCACCTATTTGATCACATGCCTCCATGAGGCCATATTGATTCATTTGTTCCATTTTGATGTTTTGATATTGTAATAAGGTCCAAGATGCCACCTTTGTGGTGTTATAGGTCCTAGGATGTTGTTCATTTCTCATATATTGTAAAAATTGTCAAAAGTTTAAAATTAGGTAGATGGAGTGTCATTAGGGTGTTTTGTGAACAAAATAATCAAGAGGTGGTTGAAAATGGTTAGTTTTGGTTGAAAATGTATAAATAATCCCTCCAAAACTCGAATTGGGGGTTGGAGACATTATTTTTAAAGTTAAATGAATGGCAACCTCAAGTTTGGTATGCATTTTCTGATTTTTACATTGTTACCAGATTGAAGTTGTGATTTGTACAGCCTGGTATGGACTCAAATGATAGAGTATCATATATTGATGGAAATATATCTGTTTCTAGTTTCCAATTATTTTTTTCTCATTGAATTTTATTGAGTTTTGTGGAAGATATGATTATTTTGGTGAGACTGCCTATTCTAACAATATTGTGCAGAATTTACAGTCTGAAAAGTGTGATGGTACGGAATATAAATTCTATATTTTGTATTTTAAACCAAATTTATTTTGTTACCATGTGAATCTACTTTCATTTGCTTCAAGTCTCATCAAATCTCATTAAGATTTGAATGAGTTATGACCATTTTTGTGAGGGTAGGTCTGAACCCTACCTAGGGTTTGCAGTTTTGGGAAAAATACATTAACTTTCATTTCAACCATTGGATCTTCATAATAATTGGAGGAAAAGACTATAACTATGTTTTATTCAATCTCACTAGAGGGATTTTCTTCATGATTTGTTTTGTAGAAGTTATTCATGACTGTTCATGTCAATAAATTGTGGGCTGCCATACCTATGTTTTCAATATGATATAGAATGACTAATAACATGTGTTATATAAATATTGTTTTGGATTATTGTTGAAGGTTAGTGAGATGTGTTTTGAACCCTCCTAGATCTGCATAAAAAACCCAACCGGTCAACCACTGCCTTAGATAGCCGGGATGAATCTTACACAGGCCTTCCTCTCCATTTCACCAGATATTCTTCATACTGTCTGTTTATGGTACTCCTTCCCACATGACTATCCAAGATTGCTTCAATCTCCTCCCTTTCTAAAGTAGGTGTTGGAATTCCATACTTCCCTATTGCTGGTGCTTCCTCCATTCCACCTTCATGATACTCTATCAAATCTGAAATGTTGAACATAGGGGAAATGTTGATTCCATCAGGCAACTCTACCTCATATACATTCCCTGAATCATGCTTCTTCAAAATCTTATAGGGATCGAATTTCATCTTCAATTTGTTATATGTTCCTACTAGAAACCTTTCTTTCCTCAAGTGGACCATCACTTCATCACCAATTTGAAACTCCTTATACCTCCTCTTCTGATCTGCCTTAGCCTTATATTGCATATTCATCTTGTTAATATGTTCTCTTACCTTCTCATGTATATCCTTGATGTGTTCTGCAAAATCTTTGGCTTTAGCACTTATTCTCTTCTCTTGGTCCATCTTCCTCAATTCTGGAGCTGTTCTGGGGCTACCTCCATACACAATCTGGAATAGTGATCTACCAGTGCTTCTGTTGATAGAATTGTTGTAAGAAAATTCTGCCTGGGGTAAGATCAAGTCCCATCCCTTGGGTTTATCTCCTACCAAACATCTCTGAGCCACCCGACTCTTTGTTAACAAACCTCATTTCACCCATCCGCTTGTGGATGATGTGAAGAATTGAACTTCAACTCTATCTTCACTTTCCTTCCACAAGGTCCTCCAAATTACCCCACAAATTTGGTGTCACAATCAAACAATATTCTTGGCAAGCCATGTAGCCTCACCTCATCTTTAGTTAACAAGCTAGCAATGTGGACTGCGATCATGAGTCTTCTCTCGGAGCATCGTAATGAAATGTGCCATCTTCGAAAACCTATCAACCACCACACAAAGACTGACCATTCCTTTACAGGTTCTTGCAAACCAAGAACAAAGTCCATACTTATATCCTCCTCCCATGGCCTCTTCCTCGGTAAGTAAGGGCCGAGAGTAAGCCCTGTGTATTCGCCTATTCCTTTAGCCATCTTAACATATCCCTCAGAAGCAGACAAAACTTCTTTCACATCCTCGCGGGATAACCGGAGGCCAATAATAACGCCATCGATAATGGCAATGGTCTTATCTCGACTAAAATGTCCCGGGCCATTCCTCCACTATGCTTCTTTATTAGGGTTCTCCTCGAACTCCTTGGGATACACAATTGACTTCCCTTTAAATAACATGCCATCCCCGATTATGAAAATCTAGCCACCTTTGTCCCCGTCTTAATCGTAATAGGTTCCGTAAAGCTTTCCAAGCCTTTGTAAAATTAGATCTTCTCCTCGCGAGATACAAGATCTTGAGTTCATTGAACCCAACCACTTCAATTTGCATCTTTGTTTCAATGTAATGTATGCCTCCTACTTCTAAGGCATTCGCAATCCTTTATTTGACTTCCCATTCTATGTTTCCCAAAACAAAGGTATAACTCCTCGCAAAAAACTCAACCCATTTCATATGCCTCTCGATTTAACTCTTTCCCCGACTCATTTAGGTACCGTAAGGCCTCGATGATCGCGATATAGAAAAAATTCCTTCCGCAACAAATACTGCCTCCCCATTTATTTAATGCTGAACTATTGCATAAAATTCCTAATCATATATAGAATACTTTCTTGGCATCATTTAAATTTTCATTGAAATAGGCAATGGGCTGCACTTCCTTGGCTCAACACCGCCCAATGGTACAACCATCGCATCACAATCCACCTAAAACATCTTGTTGAAATATGGGAGGGCTAGGAACAAAGCCGTTTTGTCACCTTTTGGGTTTCAACATTTCAAAAACTTTTACCGCTTCCAAGGTTCAATTTGAATTCCTTTTCAGATCCCTCTCATCATTTCACCGCTAACTACAAATACTTCACCGGGCTTGGCTCAACACTGCTCCAATGGCACAACTACTGGCATCACAATCCACCTAAAACATCTTGTTGAAATATGGGAGGCTAGAACAGGTTGCTTTGTCACCTTCTGCTTCAACATTTCAAATTTTTTTGCTGCTCCAGTGCTCCACTTGAATTCTTTTGTATCCCCTCTCATTGTTTCAGTCAGGGGTCCACAAATACTACTAAAGTTTCTAATGAAATTTCTATAAAAACTAGACAAACCATGGAAATATCTCACCTCAGTAGCAGTTATTAGGGTAGGCCATTCCAGAATAGCCTTCACCTTCTCTGGGTCCATCTTGAGACCTTCTGCTAAGACAACAAACCCCAAGTACACTAATTCCCTCTTCACAAAACTGCACTTCTTTAGATTAATCAACAGTTTCTCTTCTCTTAAATTCTCAAAGGCTCTTCGAATATGCATCAGATGCTCATCCAACGTCTTATTGAAAATTAAAATATCATCTAAATACACAATAACAAAATCTCCGTGAAATTATTTAAGACTGCTCATGAGCCGCATGAATGTGTTTCTAAGCATTGTTAGCCCAAAGGCATGACTAACCACTCGTGCAGGCCCTCTTTGGCCTTGAAGGCAGTCTTCCATTCATCTCCCTCTCGAATCCGGATCTGGTGATATCCACTCTTCAGATCAACCTTTGTGAAGTACTGAGCTCTACTCAAATAGTCCATCAGTCATCCATCCTCGCGGGGAAACTGTGACTTCTGATTGTTATCTTTGTTTATGGCCCTGTGAACTGCATTACACATCCTCCACTCCCCATCCTTCTTTGGTGCTAGTACTGCAGGTACTGCACATGGACTCAAACTCTCCTGTATCAAACCATTTCTCAACAACTCTTGAACTTGTATGCTCAACTCCTCATTTTCTGCTGGAGTCATTCTATGAGCCTTTTTATTTTAAAACCGCTCCGTGAACTGCTAACTGAAGGATCATCTTCCTTATCGTGGTAAACCTTTAGGTACATTATCGTAAACAGTCCTCAAATCATTCAACATCCTTAAACTTCTTTCCTGAACCTTCACCATATCCTCCTACCTTTCACTCTAGGAATCAATGCATACCACACATGCTTATTATGCTTCATATACCTTCTGTAAATTTTTTCCATCTACATAACAAATTTAGCACTAACGGATACCTTTCGGTTCCCTTCAGTGGGTTTCTAACTTGTGATGAACTCCATCCTTTGTCAAGGAATAGTGTTTCTGTATGGCCATCATGTATAGCTCACCTATCGAACTGCCGTGGCCTCCCCAACAACATGTAACATGCACCCATGGGGATGATATCACTGAGTACCTCATCATGGTAGCCCCCGATCTTGAACTTTACTAGGCACTGCTCATTGACCAAAACTTTGTGGTCTTTTCTCAACCGTGCAATCCGGATACTGGATGCGGGTGTCTTTCCTTCAGCCTTCAACTTTGTGACCATCTCCTCGACACCGTGATTATAAGGCGCTCCCACCCCACACAATGACATCACAACATTATCCTTCACACTTGCACCTTGTGCGAAACAAATTCTTCCTCTATTCTGGTTCCTTTTCTTCAGTCACTAGGGCTCTCCTAATCACTAGGGTTTCTCCCTTTTCAGCATCATCTGAATGTTCAGATTGGGCCTCCTCATTCTTGAATGCTAACCCTTTCCATGACCTTTCCCGCCTTTTTTCCGCCTCTTCTTCCTTAGTGTGGTGTGGACATTCATAGGCCTCGATGCCCTTTCTTCACTCATACACTAGGAACACGCTCCTCGAACCACCTCTTCCAGATCCTTGTCCATATCTCCCTTGTCCTCTACCTCTTTGATCACCATTGTTTTGATTAAGGAGGGCAGTAGAAATTTGCCATTCCTTTGGTTTCCTACCGTACCCACACCTTCATTTTTCTTTTCATCATCATTTCTGCTTCCCAAGGTCTTCCATTGCCCCTTCCACTTTGACCTCTCTTATCCTTTTTGTCTGCCATCAAATCTTTGTCTGCTCTTCTCTCCACCTTCTCAGAGCAAAACCGACACATCCTCAACTCATGGCTCATTCTCACTCAGGCTTAACTCCTCCCATCGCTTGGGTCAGAACTCCATTAAGATATCTACTACTCTCCTTTTATTGGCCTCTATGTGACCCGCTTTTGATGATTATCTTGTGTGAAAATATTTAGTATAATTTCTTTCTCATAGATCCTCAAGCTCTTTGCTTCAACTCCTTGTAATTTCTTCAACAGATCTAACTCTCTGTGAGTGCAATCGGTATGAACTACTTTCTCAGCCACCATGACTCTGCACCGGGTGATATTTCCTTTCCTCTTCTCGGGATTTCTTCCAACCTGACTCTTTTCCACCAAATACTAGCACATGGCCCTCTTCAACTTCATTTTTGCAAACTTTAACCCGATTTCCGGGTCCTCTTATTTCCTCATACTGCTAAAAATATTCTTCTAGCTCGCTGATCCAAATAATCAAATTTTCCCAAGTTCGTACTTCTAGAATAAACGGGATCTCTCGCCTGGGGTCTTTTTCGATCTTCAAATGGTCTCTTATTAGTCAGATTTGGTCTTTGATCAATTGCTTCTTCTTCCTCTTCTACTTCAACCTTCTTCCTCTCCTTCATCCTCACTTTCCTCCCTCGAGTTTAACCCTCTTCTCAACTGCTCTTGTAACACATCAATCTATCTCTGGAGGGCTGCCAGTGCATCTCTTCCACCAGCATTTCTTCCACCTTGACCACCTCTGGCACCACCATGCCTACCAGGCACCACTCTTGGAGACATCTTTCTTGACCTCGACCCACAACCACGGTCCTAGTGCGAACTGCCTCATGATCAACGATCTGTCCACACGCTCAAGAAAACCCGCTCTAATACCACTTGATGAGGGTGCAGCCCGAAATTTAAAAAATAATCCACAAACAAGAGAATAATTTTATTATTAAAAAAATGGAGCTTCTTACATGCAGAGGATCTCCAATCCCTAAGTTCTACAACACATGCAAGTTATAGAAAGCTACAAAATAACCCTTTTGCAATATGCGAGCTTGTCCCCAAAAAGTTACCCAAAAATTAGAAACCCACCCATAAATAGAGCTCCTCATTATATTGGAGCCAAAACAACATTCAAATTTGAGTTTAGGCGGTTTGGCACCGAAAATTTACAACATGAAGTTCAAATTTCAAAAGAGCATTTGCAATTGTATCTTCTAGAAAGTGCGCCAACTTCCCGGGGCCATAACTTTTGATTCGAGACTCTGATTCATGAACTGTTTGAACCATTAGAAAGGTCTCAAAATCAATAACACGCTCAAAATCCTCTACACCAATTTTAGAAAGTTTCAGGGCCAATTCGGGAGCTCTAAGTGCCTCAAATCTAACTTGGAAGATTTTCAGGTGCAAATCTGGGAAACTAAAACTGCAATATCTTTCAACCTAGGAACCCAAAATAAAAACCGTAAATTGGGAATTTCATTATGATGAAAAAGGTATCCAAAAATGTAAAAACATCTAAAAACTGAGAAACTTGAAATTTAACTATTTTTGGGTGATGCAAGATTGCCCTTACACCACTGGATGCTCCTGCATCAGACCTTAATTTGCAAACTTGACTTTTGTAGTCCTAGATCAGACTTGGGAAACCCTTCCTCAACCATCATTTCACCTGAGACATCAACCATTTCCATCATATCCATCCAAAATATGTCATTTTTCCCTAATCTTAACATTTTCATCTATTATAATAAGCTAGTCTTCACAACCATCATCCTTAGACCTTGGTCCTTTGAGCCATTAGCCTAACCTTATCTTCCTATCCAAGCCTCAGTAAGCATATTCAAGCCTTTTTGAAGTGATTATCCAAGCCTAAGGAAGAATATTCAAGTGTTGTCTAAGTGATTATCCAAGTTTAGGTAAGAAAAGTCATCCTCTACCCAACCCTTAGTCAAGTGATTATCCAAGCTTGAGTGAGAAACTCCAAGCCTTGCCTAGTCAATTATAAAAGTCTAGCCTAAGAAAACCCCATTATCATCAATCAATGATCTAGTTTAGCTTGAGACAATATTGGTCTTATATCTCCCTTTTCATCATTATCTCTTTTTCCATCCAATTTATCATTATATAGTTGTGGGTTAGATTAGTGTTCTTGAGGATTTTTTGTGTTTTAGCTTGAAATGTATATGCATCATCCACATTCAAAAACTAGAGGTAGTAGGTACTAGAATGTATGAAATAAAAAAGGAATTAGCTAGAAAAATGCTTGAAAGAATTAGATCATGTGAATGAGATAGATAATGTATTGACTTAAGAGATTCTTCCTACTCTTGAGAAGATGAGGAAGGTGGGTGTGTAGTATGTGCAATGAGAAAATGACAATGCATAACTGGAGCAACAAGTACTAGAATGCATGAAATGAAAAAAAGAATCTTCTCTTAAAACACTTGAACTAAAAAAAGGAATCTTCTCTTAAAATAAGTACTAGGTAAGAAGTTGAGGAAGGTGCCTTTGCAGTATGTGCATATTATAAAATTAGATTATTCCATGAGACCACAATTCTACCAAAAAATTTAAAACTATAATATTGACAAAATCCCTATTTGATTATGCTTTGATGGATGTCCATACCTTATTCATTGTGTGCATATATTGCAATCCGTGCATTGCATAAGATGACATATATTTGAGGTATCATTTCAAACAATTCATATGAACCTTGTTTATTATTCCATATTTTGCATACATGTCTAAAACCTTTCAAAAAATCTATTTTGTGCATCTTGCAATCATTCCAATCCATGACATATCTCTTTGATTCATTTTGTCAAAAAATTCACATGCCTTGTCCATGCTTCCACATTTCTCATACATTTCTACCAAGGGAGTTGCAATTATAACATTCAAATGACAAAAATTCCCCTTTCTTTCAATGATTTGATTGCTTCCCATACCTTTTTCCAAAGGTAGGATGTTGACATAAGTTGTGGAATTTGGATTTACACTTGCCAATTGTATTTTCTTGAAAGTTTATAATGTTTTTAAAAAAATCTATTTTGTGCATATCTTGCAATGATGACATTCCATGAGACCACATTTCTTTAAGGTATTCCATCAAAAAATTCACATGCCTTGTCTATGCTACCACATTTTGCATACATGTATATTTGTGGACATTATATTGGTAGGTCATATGTTAGAAAATGGCTAGAGCAAAGTCACATGATAAATTCTTGGAAAGTAGAAATATCACATATCATCCTCACAACCCCCCTTCATAACCAGGAAATGGGCAAATGACAATGCATAACTAGAGCAACAAGTAGTAGAATGTATGAAATGAAATAAGGAATCTGCTCTGGAGAAGTTGAGGAAGGTGATGTGCAGTATGTGCAATGGGAAAATGACAATGCAAAACTAGAGGTAACAAGTACTAGAATGTATGAAATTAAAAAGGAATTTTCTCCAAAAAAACTTGAAAAGAAACAAACCAAAGTGAATGAGATAGATAATGTATTGAATTAAGAGATTATTCCTTCTTTCGAGAAGTTTCAAGGAAGGTGCCTATGAGTATGTGGAATGGGAAAATGACAATGGAGAAGTGGAAAACCTCAAGAGGTTTTGTATTTGGTAAGAATTTGTGTAGGTAAAGAAAGTGAGAGATGATGCTATAGGTGGATTTGAACAAATGAAGTCAAATATTCTTGAACTTAAGACTTCCATGTAGCAAATACAAATAGAAATGGATGATAAGGAAGAAGCGATGATGATAGAGTTGCTGATCTAAAGCTCAAAGTAAAAGATATGAAAAATAAGTTAGAAGATCATGAAAAGGAATACTAGGGGGTGTTAATAGGTAAGAGTAGTAGAGATGAGGAAAAATGTGTGGATGGTTAAGTTGCAGATTCAAAAGCAATAGTTGGAAGTGTTAAAATTAAATAAAAATAATAGAAGACTAAAATTAACCACTTACAAAAGGAACTAAAAGATAAGAAGAATATTTTATCATCAATGAAAATGAGGTTAGTTTTCTCTAAAAACACCTAAAAAAGAAGCAAGCCAAAATGAATGAGATAGATAATGTATTGAATGAAGAGATTCTTTGTGCTCTCGAGAAGTTGAGGAAGGTGTGTGTGTAGATTATTTTATGTTCATTGTGCAACCAAACCAACAATTCCAACATTTTCGAACAATTGGGTTTATGCTAGGCAAGGTCATTTTTGACACCCAAACATGTCAAAACAGTCCAAGCTACATTGTACTGGTGAAGTCTCTTAAGAGACCAAAGTGCAAAAGTGCAAAAAAATTTGATGAGTGATTACTTAGAAATTATGTCACTTGGAAACATTTCATCTAAGGCTATGGGTTCATAGGGCCTCTCTATAATAAACTCTCAGTTTTTGATATATCTAAGTCATTTTCTCATGGTGTTGAGTTTTTAGTTGATGGAAAATGGGTCAAATGCAAGTAGTGTAAAGTAGTAAGGTGGTGTAATTTTCATTGTGTTCATCTTACGACCAAATTGAAAATTACAATGTGTCTATATGGGTGGGTTTATGCTAGGAAAGGTCATGTTTCGCAACCAAACATGTTAGAATAGTCTAAGCTACATTGTATCGGTGAACTCTCTTAAGAGACGAAAGTGCAAAAGGGTAGCAAACTTTTACAAGTGATTACTTAGAAAAAATGTCACTTAAAAAATATTTTGTTTGAGGCTACAAGATCATGGAGGGCCCCTCTACAATAACCTCTCTTAGTTTTTGATATCTCTAAGGAATTTTCCCATGGTGTCAAGTTTTTAGTTGATGGAAAATGGGTCAAATGCATGCAGTGTAAAGTTGAAAGGTGGTGTACCTTTAGTTTTGTTCATTGTGCCACCAAACCGACTATTCTGACACATCCAGATGGGTGGTTTTATGCTAGGAAAGGTCTTGTTTCACACCCTGTGGAAACTAGAAATGGATGCTTCACTTCCTTATCCACAAAAGGGATATAAGGATATAGAGATCCAATTTCACAATGTTCACATTCAAGAATACCTTAGAGATCTCAACCCAATGAAGGATGTGAGAGATCTAACTATAAGGTATCCTTGGAGATGAATGAAACAAGAGAGGGGTTCACCACCAAGTGTAAACATGGAAAAGACAATATGCTGGAAAACACAGTGTGATATGAAAACTTGAACTAAATGGCTTAAAAATGCAAGAACAAAACAAAAAATTGTAAGACTATAAGTGTGCACCTGCAAAATTTTTGGAGATGGAATGGAGCTATGAAATCTTGAAAATGCTAATTTATAAATCTGGTGGGACTCATTCACCATTTTGGGTGAATCAGTCCCAAATCTGGAAAACTATGTTAGAGCAGGTTTTGGCCAAATGGGTATCCAAATCTACAAAAATCTCTAAAAAATTCCCATAGTGGGACTCATTCTCCACTAATGGAAAAAGAGTCCATTTTGACTTTTCTAAAAACTCAAAAGTGGAATCTATAGCTCTCAGTCTACTCTTTTTGTTCCTCTAGGTGTCCGGATCTGAAACCCTAATTTTTGGGGTTGTAAGTGACTTTTTGTGAAGATTTTAACCTTGAAAATAGGGAGATGATTCCAACAAGTTTGAAACCTATTCTTCAATCATCTCTAATCCTTTAAAGCACCTAGATTTACAATCACACATAGAGAGAGATAAAATGTTGATTGTTAGGGAATAGGGGTTTGCCTTGGTCAAACCCCATTTAGGTAATTAAACTAAATGATGAAATAAGATAGCACATGAACATGAAATCATGGAATTAGAACCTTTCCATGATGATGGATCTTGAGATGCTGCAACAATTCATGAAGAATGTTCCCTTGAATGTCTTAGAATTGATCTTGAAAGCTATCTTGATGACCTTGTGAATACTTGAAGTGCTTAGCCCTTGAATGCTTGACTTGGCAACATGAATGAAGGATGGATGGATAAAACAATGATTTGAGAGTTTTTTTATATAGGAAATCCACTCACATGACTGTTAATTTGATCCCCAAGGCTGAAATGGAAGAAAATTAAACTTAAAATCTTGTTTTTCTGCTTAAACTTTGAAAATAGCTCAAATGGGACTCATTCACCATTCTGGGTGAATGAGTCCCACCTTGATGGGACTGATTCAACCAAGATGGTGAATGGGTCCCACAAGGGGCCATTTTTCTAGCTAAAGTGTTGAGGAATGCATTAATGAAGTTCATATGTTGATCTAGTCAAGTTTTTTATCAAAATATGCCCTATGATGCACAATATGGGTCATAGGGGTTTATTAATGATGATAAAAAGGTCATATATGTAATGGGGCCCAAAATCCAATGTGAAAGTGTAAATAAATACACTTTACAACACTAAATTAAGGAAAAATTGAATGAATTTAGCTTAAAAGGGCACAAGATCCAATGTGAATGTGAACAACACATTACAACACTTGATTAGGCCTATTTTGTTTACAAGCCTCTTAAATTTAATATTAAAATGTAAATAAATACATTTTACAACATTAAATTAGGGTAGGGTTAAGTTAATTTAGTTAAAAAGGGTCAAAGACCTAATGTGGATGTGTAAAATACATCACAACACTAGACCAAGGTGATATTAAGTCCAAAATCACAAGGAGGGCCCAAACGAGACAGGAAAAGTAGAAGGGTTACTTTTTCAATGTCCACATTTAGCCCCCACTTTAGTGAGAGGATGAACTTGCTTGAAACTCACACTAAAGTAGACATTCAAGAGGGGTCCAACCAGACCAATGTGGATGACCAAGGATGAAAAAGATCAAAGGAGGTGGCCAATCCCCTAGAATCTAGGATCCTAAGTCAAACTGACACAAGCACAAGAGGACACACACAAGGTGTATGGTTTGCAACATAATGAGATACACAATCATGCAATGTCAAGAACTAAAAGAAATAAAAATGAGGTGGATCAAGCTTTGACCATTTTTCCAACATGATTGGATCAGATCTAGACTATTTTCCCAAAAATGCATACTCACTCTGAGGTGACAAAACTCTTGGATGTCTGCTGGGTGAGAAGTCCTAAAAAGGTGAGAAACATACACTCATGGTTGGTATGCACTCACACACACGTAAGTGGCTATGGGGAAAGTCAGGCCTTAGATTGGGATTCCCACTCAACCATACCAAAGTTATACCTCTTGATAAATTTAATAAGATGCCACACAAAAATGGTTTTCGAGCTTCATGAGACAAGCAAAACTTCATATTCTTGGAGCTCATGAAAAAATTTGATGGCTCCACATACATGCAAGTTGTGTTATGCAAGGTGGCCATATAACAACAAATGCAAAATGCAACATGCAAAGAATTTTCAAAGGATTCTTGCTTAATTCATGCAAGGTTTTAACTTAGGGAACATTGTGCCTAATGTCTCCAAGAGAGGATCGATCAAAGAATAGAAGATTTACAACTTAGGGGATGCATTGTGTTGCATCAAGCCACTAAGAGGAAGTAATATGCTAAGATAGATCACGCTTATGAAGGACACCACACCCAATGTTATCCAAAAAGTGACAAACACATCGTATGGAGTAAGAAGGCTGCACTAGGAATGGAGAAAAAGTAAAATGTAAAAGAATAATGCCAATGTATGCCCCCACTTTAAAGGAATCTCTACACACCCTGCTGTGAAAAATTACTTTAAAGTAGCAAATGATAAATTCAAACATGAAGGAAGACATGAGAGCTAACTTGGAAAGCCCTATGCCAAGTCATATGTTTCCAATAAGCTATGTCATGAATAAGTATGTCACATGCAATCCAACCTAAGGCATGTCGTCCACATCCCAAGCTTGCTCTTATATGTTCATGAAAGGTTATCGACTAGCCAAAAGAGACAACAAAAAGTGACACATGAGGACAAGGCTAACTAACCCATTTCCCCCACTTAGTGTAGGACAAGGGTGATTCAAATAGGATGAAAATAAGTATTAGTAGAGGAATTAGGTGCTTCAACACAAGGAAGAGCACCAAAATCCTTGAGATGTTGAGTTTTTTTGTTTAAAGTCTTAGATTGAGATAACCCTAGATCTTTCATGAAAGAGTATGATATTTTGGTTTGCTTCATGTTTTCCTTGTGTTCATGTGTAGGAGGGAGATTGTATCCGATACCATAAAAATCTTCCAGGTCGGATGAAGGGGGTTTGTTTTTTTGAGAATAATTGATTTCTTCATGAGAACACAAATCCTTTTTAAAGTTATGTGTTGTCTCCCTATGAAGGATGGGAGTTAGATAGCCCTCATCACTACCATTGGGTAATTTTGTAACTAAGTTGAACAAATGAGGGCATGATTGTGAAATTTCACACTCTCCCCTAAAGGAGGGTGTGAAACCGCAATCATTAATAGAACTTGTGTCTGAGAATGAATCATTTGTATATGAGTCTTTGGACCATGAGGGTGAGATTTTGGAAACTTTATTGAAATGAGGCATAAAATATAACGACCATAAATTATCACTAAATATTTTTGTTGTGGGTGAAGTATTAGCGTCAACTTGTATAGGTTCAAGTTTTTATTTTGGAATGAAGGTATTAGGGGAGTTGAAAATGTTGTGATCATCTGATTCATAGTTTCATTCATCTGCGCTAACCATGCATATCTTGTTATTGTATTCAAATTTCATTACACAGTGAAGGGTAGATGGGACTCCTTTCATAGCATGAATCCATGTTCTCCCTAGGAGAAAATTGTATGGAAGAGGTCCTGGCATGATATGTATATGGGTAGGAAACACTACAGGTCCAACCTCAATAGGTAATGTGATTATCCCTAGTGGTTGCCTATTAACATTGTCAAAGCCACGAATATGAACATCATTAAGTTGAATGACCCTTTTATCCACACCAATTTTGTCTAGGAGGTCAATGCTACAAACATTAATTTCAGCTCCATTGTCTATGAGAGTGACCTAACTGCAGTTTCATTAATGATCACCTTTATCATCAAGGCTTCATTTTTGTTTTGAATCTCAAGTGAGGGTAATTCATGTTTAAGGAATGTGATTTTTGACTATGTGGGATGAAAGGAGGATGTTACATTATTCAATTTTATGTAATACTAGATCTCTTCATACTTTATTTGCAACATTTCTTGAAATAGACACTTAAATGTAGGTGATAGTTGAATGGGTTCCCACAAAGACATATTAGCAGGAGTATTTTTAAGATCTTCAATGATATTATGAAAATGTGATCAAGGGGCACTAGGAAAAATATGTTAAGGTAATGGTGATGTTGTGGGAGTGAATTGTTGTCCCATACATGTTTGAGCAACTAAGTTACAACTCAGTTGCTACAAAACATTGTTATGATTAGATTGCATCATGGATTTCAAGAAACCTTTTACTTTCTTATGTGATTCAGAAATGGGAGGTGACTTAGGAAGCTCACTAATTAAAGGGGATCCAATTTGTGTCATCATAACCTTGAAAAACTTATGCTAATTTTCATGACTCTTAGTGAAGAGGAGTCTAATGTCACTCCATTATCTTCACCTAAGGAAGGTTTAGTGTTTTAAAGACGCGTCAATGTTCACCACTTTCTGATGTCTTCTCCCCTGGAAATTTTTGGGAAGAAATTTTCTTGAGAATTCAAAATTGGTTTCTTCAAAATGTGGCACTTCCTACGCCATGGTGGTCAATGGTTGTCTCTTGATCAAGCTAAGAACAGGAGAATAGGTTCCTCCTGACCCTCATTTGATTGTGTTTTATCAAGTATCTTCTAACTACAATGGGAGATGGGAGAAAATGTTATTATCATGATTATCTATAGTTTGTGTTATCTTGTTTAAATAATGTTGTCTAGAGGTGGGGGAAGCAACTAGGGATTCTCAAAACTGGTTTCACAACCTTCAAACACAAAATATCTTCACATCTCACCAGCCAGAGATGTGGGAAGAACAAATATGATCCTAAATTAAGTGTCAAGGTTATTCTCTCTTTTACTCTAAAACTCATAGAGAGGGATAGAAATTAGCATGTCTAGTGCTCTTAGGAGCCTTACTATATAGCTGAAGAAAAATGAAAAGCACTTGTAACCATTTCATGCAATGTTTTAGTAATGTAAAAAATGTATGTCCAAAGATGCAAAACACTTTTATCCAATGTATGCAAAAATTTAAGAATGCCAACATTATGTATGCAAAAGTGAAAAGTACTTTTATCCATGTTATGGAAAATTTTAGAAATGTGAGCATTTTCAAATCTAATGATGCTTGCTTTTGAAATGATTACAAAAATGACTACTGTAAATTGATGTGCATAAAAAAAAAGTTCCTGAAACTTTTTAGATTTATAGTATATGTTACCAAGAGGCTTAGGAAGCATATAAATGAGGCTTTTGATGCTATAACAGATAGTTTAAAATCAGGACTAGGACTCATTAGCTCAGAATGGTGAATGAGTCCCAATTAGGGTTTTTTTCAAAATTTTCCAATTGGTGCTTTTACATTTACATGACTGAACTAGAAATGCATATTTTATATATAATTTTCAATAGTTTAAGATGAAATGTCTAAATGCACTTTACCTATGTATTCTACAAATTACAATTAACTAATGCAAAATTCCATGCAATGTTAATGGAAATGAAATATAGGATGATGAAGGACTCCAAATCAGAAAAGAAGGTATTCAAAAGTAGGGTTCACCAAAATGTGGAAATTGAAAATGGATATTTCACTTCTTTGTCCACAAAAAGGGATAGAAGGATAGAGAGATCTAATTTCACAATGTTTGCATTCAAGAATACCTTAGAGATCTCAATCCAATGAAGGATGTGAGAGATCTAACTATAAGGTATCCTTGGAGATGAATGAGACAAGAGAGGGGTTCACCACCAAGTGTAAACTTGGAAAAGACAATATGTTGGAAACATAGTGTGATATGCAAACTTGAACTAAATGGCTTAAAAATACAAGAACAAAATAGAAAATTGTAAAACTATAAGTTTGCACCTATAAAATTGCTGGAGATTGAATGGAGCTCTGAAATTTTGAAAATGCTAATTGTTAAACCTAGTGGGATCATTCATCATTTTTGGAAGCGAATCAGTCCAGTCTGAAGAGAATTGTAGGTTTCAGCAGCAATGGGTGTTATCTCAATCTACATAAAAATATTTGAAAATGTCACATAATGGAACTCATTTCCACTAATGGAAAATAGGTCCCACTTTGATTTTTTGAAAATTAAAAAAATATCTGGCTCTTATGCTCTTTCTATTCCTCCGAGGTGTGTCGATTTGGAAACCTTGATTTTTGGGCTATAAGTGACTTTTGGTACGACTGCCCTGCAGGGAGATGATTTATGAGTTGAAACCTATTCTTCTAATCATCTTTGAAAGCACCCTGGTGTCACAGAAAATGTTGATTGTTAGGGAATAGGGATTTTCCTTGGTTAAACCCCATTTAGGTAATTAAACCAAATGATGAAATAAGATGAAGCATGAACATGAAATCATGGAATTAGAACCTTTCCATGATGATGGATCTTGAGATGTTGCAACAATTGATGAAGAATGTGCCCTTGAATGTCTTAGAATTGATCTTGAAAGCTATCTTGATGACCTTGTGAATAATTGAAGTGCTTAGCCCTTGAATGGTTGACTTGGAAACATGAATGAATGATGGATGGATAAAATAATGATTTGAGAGCTCATTTATATAGAAAATCCACTCACATGACCATTAATTTGATCCCCAAGGCCGACATTGAAGAAAATTAAACTTGAAACCCAGTTTTTCCCACTCTAACTTTGAAAATATCTCAAATGGGACTCATTTGCCATTTTGGGTGAATGAGTCCCACCTAGATGGGACTCATTTTCCCAAGATGGTGAATGGGTCCCACAGGGGCCATTTTGCTAGCTAAGCGTTGGGGAATGCATTAATGAAGTTCAAATGTTGATCTAGTCAGGTTTTTGATCAAAATATGCCTCAAAATTTATAATATGGGGTGATAGGGGCTTATTAATGATGACATAAAGGTCATAGATGCTATGGGGCCCAAAATCCAATGTGAAAGTGTAAATAAATACACTTTACAACACTAAATTAAGGAAAAATTGAGTGAATTTAGATTAAAAGGGCACAAGATCCAATGTGAATGTGAACAACACATTAAAACACTTGATTAGGCCTATTTTGTTTACAATCCTCCTAAATTTAATATGAAAATGTAAATAAATACAACATTAAATCAGGGAAGGGTTAAGTTAATTTATCTTAAAAAGGGCCCAAGACCTAATGTAGATGTGTAAAATACATCACAACACAAGATCAAGGCAATATTAAGTCCAAAATCACAAGGAGGGCCCAAATGAGACAAAAAAGCAGAAGGGTTACTTTTTTAGTGTCCACATACCCAAACATGCCAGAATAGTCTTAGCTACATTGTACTTACAAAGTCTCTTAAGAGACCAAAGTGCAAAAGGGCAGCAAAATTTGATGAGAAATTACTCATAAAACATGTCACTTAGAAACATTCTATTTGAAGCTGTGGGATCACATAGGGCCCCTCTAAAATAACATCTCTCAATTTTTGATATATTTGAGGCATTTTCTTGTGGTGTCGAGTTTTCAGTTGAAGGAAATTGGGTCAAATGCATACATAGTGTAAAGTTGCAAGGTGGTGTAATTTTTGTTTTGTTTGTTGTCTGACCAAAGTGATTGTTCCAACATGTTTGTATGGGGGGGTTTATGCTAGGAAAGGTCATTTTTTGCACCCAAACATGCTGGAATAGTCCGAGCTAATTTGTACCAATGAAGTCTCTTAAGAGACAAAAGTGCAAAAGGGTAGCAATATTTGACGAGAAATTACTCAGAAACTGTGTCACTTAGAAACATTTTATCTAATGCTTCAAGATCAAATAAGGTCCCTCTACAATAATCTCTCATTTTTTGATAGCTCTGAGTCATTTGCCTATGGTGAAGAGTTTTCAGTTGATGGAAAAAGCATTAGTTGCATGTAGTGTATAGTTTCAAAGTGGTGTAACTTACATTTTGTTCATTGTATGACTAAACTGACAATTCCAAAACATTTGAATGGGTGGGTTTATGCTAGGAAAGCTCTGGTTTTGCACCCAAACATCTAGGGCTGGTTCAAGCTACATTATACTTGTGATTTGTCTCAAGAGACCAAAGTGCAAAAAGGTAGCAAACTTTGACAAGTTGTTACTCAGAAATCATGGTACTTAGAAACATTCCATCATGTAGGGTCCCTCTACAATAAAATCTCCTTGTTTTTTATAGCTCCAAGTCATTTTCCCATGGTGAAAGTTTTTCTAATGCCCCAAAAACTATTAGATGCATGTAGTGTAAAGTTGCAAAGTAGGCTACTTTTTGTTTCATTCTTCATGGGGCCAAACAGTTAACACCAAAATGTCTATGTGGGCACATCTATGCTAGTCATGGTAACCACCCTTCATTATAAAAGGTTCATAGTCTTTTCTATTCAAATGGTCACAAATTTTCACCTTTGAAAAGTCACAACCAAATCCATATCATCACTATACGTGAGAACCTGAATTAATTTATTTGCAACATTTCCTTCGGTTATATTCTTGATTGAATTCTTCAATGATGCAATATGTGAAGTATACATAGGAAGCATGAAGCATACATGTGAATATACTTAATACATGAAGTATACATAGTAAGCATGAAGCATACATGTGAACACATGGTGTATACATAAGAAGTATGAAGCATACACATGAATAAACATAATACATGAAGTATACATAGGAATCATGAAGCATACACATGAATACACGTAATACATGAAATATACATAGGAAGCATGAAGCATACATGTCAACACATGAAGTATACATAAGAAGAATGAAGCATACATGTGAATACATATAATACTTGAAGTATACATAGGAAGGATGAAGTGTACATGTGAGCACATTAAGTATACATAGGGAGCATGAAGTATGCATGTGAATACATGAAATACATGTACTCTACACAAGAAGCATGAAGCATACACATGAAAATATGAAGTATACATAGGAAGCATGAAGCATACACATGAACACATGAAGTATACATATGAATTCATGAAGCATACATGTCAATACATGAAGTATACATGGGAAGCATGAAGAATGCATGTGAATACATGTAATACGTGAAGTATACACATGAAGCATGAAGCATACATGTTCAAATACATGTAATACATGAAGTATACACTAGAAGCATGAAGCATACACATGAACACATGAAGTATACACATGAAGCATGAAGCATACATGTGAATATATGAAGTATACATGAGAAGCATGAAGCATACATGTGAGTATATATGGAATACATGCATACATAGGAAGCATGGCGCATACATGTTTAAATACATGAATACATGAAGTATACATTGAAAGCATGAAGCATACACATGAACACATGAAGTATATAGAGAAAGCATGTAATATACTTGGATTTTAAATATTTGAAGTAAACCATCTACAAATATCTATTGAAGCATGGATTTATAATACAAATATGAACACCATCAATAAAAAAGATGTGTATTAACCAAACAACCATATAGGCATACATCAATATATATCGATATAAGTATAACATATATACAAAATAACTATATAGGATTACAAGAATTTCTTATAGGAATAAAATTTCAAGTATATACAATATAAAATATATGTCCACAAATTCCATATAGGCATACAACAAAGGACCCCAATAAAAAGTCATTCCCTTGGGGGTGAAGAAAACAAATCATGCACAATCTTTGATCATCAGGAGGATGGAGATGAATATGAGACTAGTCTACTTAGAACTCAAGGGCTACTCCTCCTATTTAGTTCATCATGGAGCTTTAGCTATTACAATATAAAGTATAGACATTGATATATAGAAATTACATTATAAAAAATAAAATATTTAACAAAACAATCACTTATCACCTAAAAATGATCTCTCTCCTACAATGTAAGAGTGAAATGCTTAGGTTGTGGTGTTCCAAAGTCCTATAAAAACCATCCAAATAGAAATTAAACTACAAATCAATAATCATTTGATTTTTCAATAATAAACAATGATAAAAATGAATGTAATTTGAAATTTAGTAATTTTACTCATACCCCTATGAGATCCATCAAGATATCTATTGTGGTAGATACACCATGTTAAATTTCCCTACCAACATCAGGAGGTGTTTCTACTTGCATCATATGAAAATAAAATAAAAAAATATTCAATCATGAACACTAGAATAGTGATGGAGGTCATGGCTTATAATGTATGAGATAATCCACAAAATTTTGAGTACTTATTGAACTATATAATTCCTATTATTATGCTTACTATGACTAATGGATTAGTATGGCCTAATTAATCTTGATATATGAAGAATCGAAACATAATTAAGCTACTAATGTCAATCTCAACAAGATCAATCAAATGCAAATTAAACCAAGCATCCATTAAAACCAAGCATACTAAAATATGAAAGCTTCAAAAAACCTACTATGATCCATTTGAAACTTATCCTATTATGAGAGTGGTGTCGCATTGATGTGGAACGTCGACACTTTCCCAATCCTAGGGATAATAAGCTTGTTTCAATCAGTTTTATCAAAGAAAACTGATGAAACCATTGTGAGATGTGTGTTGAAACATGATTTGAAATTAAATGATCCTAATGCAAGCTATATTAACATGATTTTATGCTAAGATGATTAAGATGTGCAAATGCAAAGCTAATCTAAATGGATTCTAAGCTAAAAGATTCAAACCCTAATTAATAAACAAGCTAAATGTATGCATCTATGTTACCATATAAGCCATTAATGGAAGCTAACCTAATTAATGTAAGTATTTAAGCTAAAATGATATTAAGAAAATTCTAAAAATGAGTGTGAGGGTGAGTGATTTCAAAAACATGAGTTTTCTCTAAAAAAGATGGATCCATTTTTCTCCAAATAGTGACCTATTTCTAGGAGGACAACTAAGAAATGAATGGTTGAGATAAAAAAAGGTTAATTAATGGTCAAGGATGGAAGAAGTTGGAGGCATGGATCATGGATTCTCATCAACAGATGAGAATCAATGATGAGATTTAATCAAGGGTTCTCCTTTGTCCAAACAAACACACTTTAAACTTTCCCAAAAGGTCACAAGTTAACTTGCACAAGAGGTCACAAGTTAACTTGCTCAAGAAGTCAAGAAAGTTTGTTAGAAAAGGAATATTCTCCTTTTTCAAATGAGTGAGGAGATAGAATATTCTTTGGAATATTGTCATGGGTGAGGGAAAATAGATAATTTAGCAATTAAAACAAAGTTTTAATATGAAAAAGGGGAAGGAATATTCTATGAGAATATTCCTTTGGAGGAATGTGCAAAGGAGGAATATTCTGTTGGAATATTCCCTTGCAAGTGGGAGGAATTAGATTTAATTAGTAATTGATAATCAAACAAAGGTCTAATTACACAATTAGGGGAATTAGATGACATCCATTAAATAAAGTGATTTAATGAAAGGGGGAAGTGCAATGACATTTAATTTAAGTAACTTAGGGTTATTTTAATTAAATGAGAAGATTTAGGGATTAAAGTAAATAACTTGATGTATTTAATTTAATTGGATGAAATGTTAGCATGAAAGGGGGTGAATTAACCTAATTAGATTAATTAGGTTAATAGATAAAAATGATGCCATTAATTAATTAGCTAGGCTAATTAATTAATTAAGCGAAACAAGGATGAGTTTGAGGATGAAATGGTGTTAGTATACCTGATTTGAGTGCATGATATCATTCAAGACATTTTTCAGTGTCTACATTTTTCCCCTCTTTGAAGCAAGGTACCTACTACATTGTTTCAAAGACTGATGGCCTTCAGATAAAAAACTGCTACTTAAATAAATAAATAAAAACAATTTTTTTAGATGCCCCACTGCTGCCCTAGTGGAAGGAATAAGTTGGTTCCCTTCCCCCTTTAGAAATCAAGCATAAATTTTGAATTTTGGATTGATTTCTCAACAAAGGTAAAATGCTGCCCAAGGGGTCTAGAAAGGCTTTGGGATGCAAAAAAATGCCAAAAATGCAAAAAATGATGCAAAATAAGGTTTAATTTGACAAGATTGATGAAAATGGTGAACAACCCTAGCTTCATGGTTAAATTAGGGAAAAAACCCTAATTTGCAAGCATAAATAGGTGAGGAAGGGTCACTTTCAATTCATTTGTGCATTCACACCTCAGAGAATTCTTGCATTTTGATCTTTTACCCTCGAATGAAATGGTGCAACTAGTGCTCCCACAACACATTTTTGACTGGGTTTACAAGTACTAGAGGCCTCCAGCTGTAGGACCACTGTGTAATAGAGGGGGACCAACCATGTTCAAGGCCCTTGGTCACAAAGAGACAAGAGCAGAAGGCTGACCTAACTTACCTCACTCTAAAGGGATGTTTTGAAATAAGGGACGAGAATGAAGAGGACTATAAGGTCCTTCAACCACCCTGTAGACCTGAAATCCAAGACGGGGCTAGGAAAACTAGTTTTAGGGTTCAACATTGTACCTCAGGTAGCTCTCTACCCAAGGAGAAAAGCATGGTTCTGGGATGACAACACATTGCACTGGTGTCTCTCAAGTGCATTGGCATCCATATGACCAGAATACCAAAAAGATAGTATGAACTACTAGAAAATAGGTTGATGGCCTAGCTAATCACTTCCAAAAGGCCAAAACAGAGCTATGAAGTAGGTGAGATACAAACGAATTTGATAAAGTAAACATATGAGGGTTAAGGTGACAAGAATGATCTCACAAAGGTATTCATTCGCTAGCTAGCTCCAAATGCATGTCCACCTACACACACGACAAAGGAAAAATTGTTGGGGGTTGTATAGGGGACTGCCTCAGTTAGACCCCCATTTTGGTGTTTCCACCTCCATGGACAACTAAGATAGCAATGATAGAAAAATATATGATAAAGAAGGAAAGAAAGTATAAAACACAATAATACTACAAAACATTAATGTGCTACTCAACCAAATCGTAGAGGAGAGGAGTGAAAATGCTTACCACCTCCACCAAGAGCTCACTAGCTAATGGAGGAGAAAAGAGAGGACTCAAGCCCCTGCTGCAATGTTTTGTTTCACACTTACTCTACGGAGTTGATAGAGTGTTGTTGTTGTTGCTATGAAGAGTCAAAGTGCTTCTAAGAGTGCAAGAAGTGACTACTAGAATTCTTGGAGAGTGCAAGAGGATGGATTGAATGTTTAGAGGATGTAAAAAGAGGTGAGTTGAATGAATAATGGGAGAATTTGAAGGAAGAATGAGTAAGAATAAGGCATTTTCGGGTTGGTTGGTCAAAGAGGGATGTTATAGTTCATTCCCAATAGGAAATGTAGCGCTTTTTCCAACTTCAAATGAAGGAATCAATAAGGTACATTTGCACGCCGTAGGAACATCTACTTGCTGCGTGGGCGTCCCCGACAGTTATTCTTCTACCGACACAAAAAATAGATGCCAAGTGGAATGAAGGCAGTGAGCTCATGTGGAATTTTGCCTTCAAATTTGTTTTTCTAAGGTGAGGAAGTGTAAAAGGGGAATTTTCATAGGGGGTGCAAATTTGTGCCTATACATTTTTCCCCACTTTAGCAAGCACGAATAATGATGAGTGCTTTGGTAAAGTAGATCAGAAAGGTAGTAGGGTTATAAATCTATACCTGAACTGTTAAGGAAGCAGACCATGATCTGGTGAACTCGAGAGTGCAGGACAAGAAAAGGACTTCATAGCTCCAAAGAACTATGAAGATGAAGAATGAAAGCATCTTACAGGTCCATAGACCTACAAGGAGGTAACCCCAAAGATTTCTCGCATGAAGGAATCCCTGAGAAGTAAGTGCCTCACAAGCCCGTAGACTTGCAAGGAAGGTATCCTCCAAGATCTCTCACATGAAGGAAACCCAAAAAAGTGCCTTAGAGACCTGCAAAATTGCAAGGAGGGATCCCCCATGATCTCTCACATGGAAGAAGCCGAGAAAGCACCTTATAGACCCACATAACTACAATGAAGGTGTCCTCCAAGATCTCTCACATGAAAGAAACCCCAAGAAAGCACCCTACAGACCCACAAACCTATAGGAGAGCGACCCCCAAGATCTCTCACATGGAGGAAGCTCAAAGGAAGTTCCCTATAGACCCAAAAACCTGTAGGGAGGTATCCCCCAAGATCTCTCACATGGAGGAAACCTAGGAAAGTGGACTCTGCAAAGTTAGAAAGAAGCTTCATAGGTGCACCTATAAAGTGATATGTTCACCTGTAGATAGAACATGTTATAAAGTAGCCACACAGGAAAGTAAGCGAATAGTCATGCAGACCATCAACAAGTTGGAAAACTTTCAAAGGGGTCCCTCGTGAACCCAATGTGAAGAAGGGGTCCACTCAAGGGATGCGTTGTTCGAAAGTATAGAAGAGATGTTTCTTTCTTGAATCAATTCATCATCAAGGAATCATTTTGAAAGATGTTCACTTCATTAGGGAATTTGAAAGAAAGAAAATGCCCCCATGCGAGGGGGAGGTCAAAGCTACTCCCACCTTAGAGGAAGGTTCTCAAGTTCTTTCTATGTGAATCCATGATGAAGGAAACATGTTCTGTTAGGGTTTCAAGTTGAGAATGTAATCCTTGAAAAGAGGTTTATGAAGATTCTCAAGAAAAGATTCATCGGCATTAAATGCATTTTCTAATAATAAAAATATTATAGAAGTGGCGTTGTCACACATGAAAGGGACAAATCAAGCAAAGAAGAGAGAAAGATAAAAAGAAAATGAAAAGAAATATTATGAACAAAGGTCATAGGGATAGCCTGATATTTTGGGGTCAGAACTGCTCATAAAAATATATGTAGTATAATAGTATGTAAAATGAACTGTTATCAACCCCTTACTATATCAGACCATGTGAAGAATGCACGAGAAGACAAAGTAAAAATAAAAAATTGGCTCAACATGGAAGGGGAGCCTAAATGCCCCCAATGCTTTGCATCATCCCCAATTTATCAAAAATCAAGGAACAAACATGGAAGAATGATGATACAAATAAAAGAAGGTTTATGAAACAAAAAACCAACCTATATACAATCACCAACAAGGGTGACAAGGGTCATCTAGGCACACATAGCACAATCACGGGGGAACACATCACAACACACACATACACACATCTACTCTAAAGATAAAGAAGAGGCCTCCCCTAACATTGATTGACTAAGAGGTCATCCGCTTCCAACTCTAGATCATTGTAGGGGGAAGGAGGATGAGTCTGCAGTGGTGGAATGTTAAGGGGAGGAGCATTTGACCCTCCCACAACAAGGGCTAAGGAAGAGGGTCTCGCAAGGTCCTCTCCACTAAGCTCTTGTGGAGCTAGGGTCAACAACTTTGGGAAGATCGCTCACAATGCTGAAACTTCATCCACATAGTTAAACATGCACTTTATAGGAGTGCCATGTTTAACCTCAATGGATGGAGAAGGGTGTGCCTGAGATTCATTGCTAGGCTCACTGAGACTGGTTTTATCACCAAGACAAAACAAGTTAGCATGATACCACCTTGTGGAGAAGGTGGGATCCTCTTCCATTCCCCATTTCTAGAAGAACTACCCTCCACCTTCTACTTTGCCGGGGGATGTGAACTCCTTGCAGATGAGGCAAGAGGCACAAAGGAAGAGCAGGAAGAGAAAACCATAGTAGATACCACCAAAGTGTTTTTCATACCTATAGGCTTTGAGAAAGGCAAGAAATTTGGAAGGGACATCAATAAAGGCATCTCCACCGAAGGAGTGATGAACACCTACACCTTTTTAGGGTTAGGCACATTCGTACTCACATCAGAAGCTGAAAGTGATGCAAAGATAGGTTGAACGGAAGCAGAGGGGAGGAGAGAGGAGGATGCTATAAGAGGCCCTAATACAAGGGCAGTCATCTCCTCTTCCTTCCTCTATAAGGAAACCTACTTAACCATGAGAGCCTTTTGCTGGTGCTTGCACTCGCGTGCAAGGAGGTTTCTACGACTCTTCAAATTGGAGGCTGGAGGTTGTGAAGGAAAAGAGGGTTCCTACTCAGGCATGCGAGTATCCACTACAATCATTTTCAGTGGAGGAACAGACTCTTGAACAAGAGTAGGAGAAGGAGGTTTGGAAGCAATAGGGGGAGTTAGCTCAAATGCCTCAATAGCAGGCCTCTTCCCACTTACTGTTTTGGGAACAGGGGTGGTAGGAGGCTGTGGAGGCTGAGAAAAAGAGGATTCCCTATGAGAGGCATTCTTCCTACTATACCGAATGAGCCTAGGCTCTGTGGACAGGATAGGAAGCTCAAACACAGGTTGCATTGGCTTTCGCCAAGCACGACCACAGGATTCTCCCACAGACATGGAGTAGAATTTGATGGCACCATAGCAGATCGAGAGGAAGCATCATGCTAAATAGTGGAAGAGGAAGGAGGATCTTGGGACCGCTTCTCTTCTTCCCTTCTATGTGCCTTGATGACATCACCGTCAGCTTTCAAGCAAGCCCTATGTGAAACAACATAAGGCATTAGAGGTATCTCACTCTTAGCATCAAGTGCCCTCTTTTGTAATTCTGATAAGTTTGATACAAAAGGTCCTTTCTAGGTGGAAGAGGACCAACATGCGCTGGCCAAGAATAATCCAAGGAGTAGCTACCACGAGCAACCAATGGTTTATAACCGATGTCATGAATCACATGCACAGAACCCTCGTGGATAAATTTTAGACATTTATGCACAACCAAGGGAACAAATTTCATAGCCACCAACCAGGGGATACCCAGCTTCACTCTAAAGAGTTTAGATCCAGGGATTATGTCAAACAAAAGTTTCATCGATTTAGGTCCAACCTAAACTGACAAGACAATACTACTCAAAGGAGGTACAGAGAGTTTTTCATGTGTGCGAATGGTGCTCACAGGTGCATATTACCCATATTTATGCAAAAAGTTGATTAACATAATCTCCTTAGTTATAATGTTTACTTGAGACATTAGATCAATGAGAACACTGGCTACGATGTTTCTGTTGATTCGCGCAGGGATGTATAGAGGAGATGGTTCCCTATTAAAACCCATCAACAAATCCTATGAAGTGAAGGTTATACCAGTACCACTGCTCACAGGCTACACAGAGGGGATATGTTGATGCAGGAAAGAGGCCATCACACACACTAGACGATACTTTCATAGAGCCCCCAAAAGGGGATAGGATAGAACAGTGACCCAACTAAGGTTTCGTTATGCAACACTTTGGGAACCTTCCAACTACGCCTACTAGGGGTCATAGGTTGAGTTGCAAGGTGAGGAGCCCCATAACGCTCACACCTACAATGCTCCTAGAATATGAGGAAAGGGTCTTTCAGTATCATAAAATAGAACCAAAATGTTTCATGTTAGGTTCACCAAAAATGTAAGAGAGGGGGGCCAACCACATTCAAGGCCCCATGTCATAGAGAGCCAAGAGTAGAGGGATGCCCTAACTTACCTCACTCTAAAGGGATGTTTCAAAATAAGGGATGAGAATGATGAGGACTATAATGTCCTTCAATCACCCTATAGACCTGAAATCCAAGATGGGGCTAGGCGAGCCATTTTTTGGGTTGAACACTGTACCTTAGGTAGCTCTCTGCCCGAGGATGAAAGCGTAGTTTCAGGACAACAGTGTGACATGCTGGCATCTCTCAGGTGCACTGGTGTTTGTACAACTAGAAGACCAAAAAGACAATATGAACCACTAGAAAATAGACTGATGGCCTAGCTAATCAATTCCAAAAGGCCAAAACAGAGCTATGAAGTAGGTGAGATACAAATGAATATGATAAAGTAAATATATGAGGGTTAAGGTGACAAGAATGATCTCACAAAGGTACTCATTCACCAGCTAGCTATAAATGCACGTCCACCTACACACAAGACAGAGGGAAAATTTTTGGGGGTTGTATAGGGGCCTACCTTAGTCAGATCCCCGTTTTGGTGTTTCCACCTCCACGGATAACCAAGATAGCAATGATAGAAAAATATATGATAAAGAAGGAAAGAAAGTAGAGAACACAATAACAATACAAAACAATAATGTGCTACTCAACCAAATCATAGAGGAGAGGAGTGAAAATTCTTACCACCTCCACCAAGAGCTCACTAGCTAATGGAGGAGAAAAGAGAGGACTCAAGCCCCTGCTGCAATGGTTTGTTACACACTTTCTCTATGGAGTTGATGGAGTGTTGTTGCTGCTGCTATGAAGAGTCTAAGTGTTGCTAAGAGTGCAAGAAGTGACTACTAGAATACTTGGAGAGTGCAAGAGGATGGATTGAATGCTTAGAGGATGCAAAAAGAGATGAGTTGAATGAAGAATGGGAGAATTTGAAGGAAGAATGAGCAAGAATAAGGCATTTTTGGGTTATTTGGTCGAAGAGGGACATTACAACTTGTTCCTAATAGGAAGTGTAATGCCTCTACCAACTTGAAACACATGAATTTTTTAGGGACATAAGCATGCTGTGTGGATGTCTTTGCACCACGCAGGCATCCCTGATAGTTATTCTTCTATCGATGCAAAAAATAGACACCAAGTGGAACAAAGGTAGCGGGTTGATGTGGAATTTCACCTTCAGATTTGTTTTTCTAAGGTGAGGAAGTGTAAAAGGGGAACTTTCATAGGGGGTGCAAATTCAATTCTATACACACCAATATGCAATTCAAAACTTGACTTGCATTTTGACTTTTAAGCACATTTATTGCACTTTGAAATTTGAATTTTGGCAGCGTCGCTATATAGTGACACTATTCCTAGAATTAGTGATGCTATTTTGATTTATAGCCACACATATGTGATTAGCGACGTAGTTCATGATTTAAAATTAGGTTTCTAGATTTTAAATTGTGACACATATGTAAATAGTGACACACCTCACAATTTAGAATTTAGGATTAGGGTTTTCCAAGTTTAAATAGTTATGCATATGTGTTTAGCAATGCATATCTTGATTTACAATTTAAATGATTCAAGTGTTGCTATTTGGAATTTGAATTATAGTGATGCTATCATGAATAGTGATGCTATTATCATTTTGGGTGATAAAAACTCCAAAATTAGCCATGCTTGTGAATTTTGATGTCGTGCACTTCGTGGGTGCAAGAGGTTATCCAGCCTTTGATATCCCATGAGCACCAACTGATTGTTTTATCTGAACTTGGTGATTTTTCTGAGTTACAATAGGAGCACCTAAGGGAGATTGGTTTATGGTACATTGCTTACATTCCCATCATCTAGAAACATTTGGAAATGATGACAACACTATGTGAGTGATGGCATAGTGAGACCTCGTTGTTCCACTTACCTACTGGTGAGGTGAAAGTGACGTTGGAGGATGTATGGCATCTTTTGTGATTGCTGATACATGGTGTGCATGTGATCTATGATGTTGACATTGACTATGATATTTGCCCTGAGGTTCTTGACCAAGAGTCTATTTTCCTGGTCAACTCCTAGATAGACCTTGAGATGTATAGAGGTCAAGTGTCAACCTTTAGATTGATCATTGCAATAGAGCTCTTAGGTTTGGTTGCTCCAAATCGACGGAGTAGAGGATTCAATTTGGGATGGGGTCTAGCTTGGCATAGGATGCTCTTCTAGAGGACCCAGTATTCATGGGGGCTAGTGATGCTGGCCTCCCTTTACCATGATATACATGATTTCATTTATTGTGATGGGAGAGCAATTGGTACAAGGGTCACCCCTTTTTACATTTGGGCCTTGGAGTACATTGTCATGCTTTGACCTATAGTTCATATGGAAGATGTGGAGCTAGATGATCCAATTGTCTAGAGATATAAGGGTGTCATCACATTACAACACACATGACAAATCAACATTCCCTACTAGCATCGAGTGATCAATGATATGACAATATTTTGATGATAGTCATGGCTTCAGATGCCAACTTGGTATGATGATGTGCAACAAATTTTCTTTTCTTGATAGATCTAATATATGCAGGGTTGAGAGCACACGATTATTGAGAGGCACCTACCTGATATGGTTGCTAGACAGTTTGGTGAGAGGCAGGACATACCCAATGATGCATATACCACCATTTTTTCTAGGTCAGTTTGAGAGATGGCATGGGGACACATGATCCCATCCCATGAGGTTGTAGAGGGCTTCTGACATTTAGTTGTCAGGCCATGGGCCTATGATTAGGGATAGGAAGATACATAAATGCCACTTGCTTACGATGCATGGTTCATACCCCTCCATAATTTAGAAATCCAGTAGATATACCTCCATGAGGGAGGATGAGAGGGAGGGGTATAGGTAGAGGCAAAGGACAACTAGATGATGGAAAAGGAAGAGGATAGGGCAGAGGTCCAAATGGTAGGGGCAGAGGACAAGATGGCTAGGATGGCCAACATCATGATAGATAGGTCCCAAGTGCACCACCATTGCACCACCAACCTCCTCAATAGCCACTGATATAGTAATAGCCTCCACAATGGCCACTGTCAGGGCCAAATCCCCATGATCCAAAGATACAACAGTTGTAGCAAGAGTTGCAGGTGGTGATGGGTGAGAGAGATTAGGCTCTTCAATAGATTTTGGTCATCAATGTTGAGAGAGACTAGGCTAGGCAACAGGTACAGGCATTGACAGTGGAGAGGGACCAAGAGTGTCAGCTCAAGCAACTTGTTGATATGTAGTTAGCACAAGAGGTTGGGTGACGCAAGCAGTTAGAGTCTATGACCGTTGCAGCTCAAGGACAAATAGTTTCTGCTCGATTGTATAGAGAGGATATTACTGAGGCTTCTTATTATTGCATTCACTACCATCGCTATGTCCCCATGATGATTAGGCAGCCAAATTACTCACAGAGGAGTGGGGCACATCCTCGGGATGAAGATCAACCAAAAAGACAACTTGGTGAGGGGAGTAGCCATTAGGGCTAGCTAGCTTGTATAAACACTTTTTGATTATTTCCCAATTCTTTATACAAAGATACATTCATGGGCTCCTTTTTGATAGCCTCATGGATATTATACTTTTGATCGACATACACACACTAACTCAGATATTGTATTATGATAGTCACCATTTTTTGATATATATATATGATATAGTTTCGATATGATGCGATGTGTTCATTTTATTCCATGCTTTATGAATGTATGGATGCATTTGATATTGATATGATGTGATATGCTTATATATTATGATCATGTATGGATACATCGTAATGAATGGATGTGTTTCTTTTTATTTATGTTTATGCCATATGTGATGATGATCTATGATGCAATGACATGTGATGTAATGATATGGAATGGATGCAATGTTATATTCTTTTTCAATATGTTTTTATGATATTCCATGGGATGGATGATATGATATGCTTATGTGATGTGTATGTAAATGATATGGATGTATGTCTTTTCATGTACTTTTCTATTCAATTTTATGATGTGATGATATATACATATGGATGTATGGATGGTGTAGATGTTCATGCTATGTATGCTTATGTAGATGCTTATGTTTATGATATGCGATGCAACGATTTAGGATGCTTAGAATGACAAATATATATTATTCTCCACAATTAAATGATAATGCAATTGATTGTGTTATATTTTATTATGATGCATTGTGATAATGCTAATGATTTGTGGATGCAACATGGATGCATTGATGATATTTTTTTGTTGACTATCATGATACCTGGTTAGCACTGAGAGAAGATAGAAGAAATAAGATGATTGACCACTGATTTGGATGATTGCTTCAAAAATTCCAACAAGTCTACTAATCCACTGATACTTTCTTAGAGATGGTGATGAGAAATACATGATGATGATGATGATTTTCTCATATCCTATGATTGGAATTTTTCGTCATTCCTTATTTTTTGATATAACACATAGACACGATGCATCAAGGTGTTGATAACCAAGATGGAATTGCATCTATTGTAATGGAATTTGAATCTACAAATAGATAAGATAATCCTTGTTCACACCTTGACATACAAAAAACTCACTAGAATGTAATTTAGTAGTTTAGAATATCTTGGATCAAAGAATACGTAATATTCAACAATCTTCTCCAAACAACTTCCCTACACACAACTAAGAAAGTATGCACTAAGATTATTTTACAAGAATACCCACAAGAATATTAAATGAAAGATAATGATCAATGCACCATTCCTTTCTCTCTAAATCTTTTTGATGGACATCATCGAGAGGTCCTCAGAATGGGTCATTAAGATAAATCATAAGAAAAGATCAAAGACCAACAGTCAGTTTTATCTATATCTCTTGCCAGCTTATTTTAGCTAAGGTGATGCATGATGTTGATGTCCATTGCTAGAAGGATACATCCTAGGACATGTTATCAGATGGTTTGATTAGGGTGAGGTGTTTGATAAGCCGTTGATACAAAATTCATTGACTCATTTACCTATGACCTAGACTTTAGATTTTAACACTTAGGTTCTCACTTTATGACTGCAATGCTTTATATTTTTTTTGCCAAAGGTTGAGGGTGACAAATGATTTATTATGGTTGAAGGTTTATTGCAGGTAGAAGCAAGATGTGATGCTTGGTTTTGGAAATTTTTGGAATATTTCAATCTTTTTGGTATTTTGAAAATGTTTTGAGGTTGTTTTTGGTCTTTTTGAAAGTTTATGTGGATATTTTGGTTTTTGATTATTTGGGGCTATTTAGGGTTTTCTCTAAGATATTTGATGCTATTTAGGTCTTTGAATGTTTTCTAATGTTTTTGTGTTTTCTAAATTTTTAAATTTTTAGGGGTTTTTTTAGTTTTGACCAAGAACTTAACCTAAAAGACCTATCCTAGGGGCCTCAAGGGCTGATCAAAGATTAGCCTTGCTTATGTTATACACACACAAACCACGTAGTTCGACTAACTTAGCTTATTAATGATGAGATATGAACACTTGATGGATTGCTAGTTTATTATGACATAGTCCTAATGGACTAACCTAGGGTGTCTTGGGAACACATCAATGATGGCCTTGCCTACATTCAAGCTCAGAGACAATGTAGTTTGGCAAGGTACTATTTTTGGATTTTCGATGTTTGACCTTTTTAGGGATTTTGATGTGTTTTGGATTTTGGCTTTACAATTTTACGAATGTTTTTGGATTTTAGTTGTAAAAGATTTTGCAAATGTTTTTGGGTTTTCTAATGATTTTTTTTGGGATTTTTGATGAACTTAAGATATACAAGAACCTGATCCAATCCATAATGAATTGACCTCGGTGTTTATGCAATAGACTACCTCAATATAGGTAGGAAAAAATAACCTCTGGAATATGCCAAGCAATACTAAGGGGATACGATACTTCACAACATCTAGCTATGATATGGATGTGGATGGGTGATGGATGGAATAGGTTGAAGGATGCAATGTGATGGATGGAATGATAGGAGAAAGAGCCTAGGTAGATGGAGGTGCTTTATTTATGCAAGGTGCCTATTTGCTAGGTTTTCACGTTGAGGTACCTATCTAAAGCACCACCGAAGTGGTTTTCATTAGAGGACAATTATTTTTATTCTTTTTCAATCGTTTTTCTCATTTTTTTGGATTTTTGATCATTTTTCTTTTGTATTTTCAAATTTACACCCTTCAAGCCTAGGCATAAATTTTTTTGAGATGCAAGCTATTGGTTGGTTCCTACAAGGGTTCACCTTTAGTTGTTGACAATTGATATGCTCTTGATCCATAACTTATTGTGATGACAAAGGAACCCAACCAATTAGATTCAAAATTTCCTTTACTATCTTGATCTAGGAGATTCTTTTGATTCATCTTTAGGACAAGATCCACTACCTGGAAAGACTGACACTTGATCTTCTTGTTATAGCTTTGTTTCAGTCATTTTTGATATACTCGCAAGTGATTAAGAGCATCAAGATGAAACTCATCCTAGAATTCTAGCTCATTTAGCCAAGATACTATGTATTCTTCATTAGTGATTAGGTTATGTAGTGATACTCGTAGTGATGGAAACTCAACCTCAATAGGTAGGATGGCTTTTGATCTGTAGACCAAGGAGAAAGGGGTTGCACTTGTAGGTGTGCAGACATTGGTTTGATAGGCCCAAAGAGTAGGATTCAACTACATATGCTAGTCATGACCAACTTCATTGACTATTTTCTTCTGGATTTTCAAAATGGTCTTATTTGTAGCCTCAGCTTAACCATTTCCCTAGGGGTAATACAGGATAGTAAATTGGTGTTGGATGTTGAATATTTGACATAGCTCTTTCACATCCTGATTCTTGAAGGGTGTTTTGTTGTCTAAGATAAGGGTTTGTGGAATACCATAATGACAAATAAGGTAGTTAAGGATAAACTTGGCAATTTTTTTCCCCATTATGTAGGTCATAGGAATAGCTTCAACCTACTTGGTAAGGTACTTAGTGGCCATTATGATGAACTTGTGGCCATTAGATGAGGTTGGGGTAATTTTTCCTATGAGGTCAAGCCCCCACTATGAGAAATGCCAAGGTGTGACCATTGGTTGCAACTCCTGAGCTAGAGCATGAATCAAATCTCCATGCTATTGACATTGGACACACTTCTACACATACTGATGGGCTCTCTTTCCATGGTTGGCAAGTAGTACCTCGTCCTCAATAGTTTCTTAGCTAAAGTCATACCGCTAGAATGGGAACCACATATTCCATCATGTACATTTGTTAAAGCGGTCAAGACTTCCTCTTGGTTAAGACATCGTAGTAATGTCCCCTCGATGCTATGGCCGTATAAGGTATCACCTAGGATCACGAATAGAGATGCGTTTTTAATAAAGGTCTTTTTAATGTTAGAGGTGATATCGGACAGGAGGGTTCTTTTGGTTAGGTAGGTGAATATGTTATGATACCATGGGGATCTAGGACCAACAATGACACAAAAATTTAGATTCCAAGATTTTGAAAGTTGGTACGAGAAGTTGTTCTACCAAGAATTCACATTGCAGGACATTGTTTGGCATGTCTAATAGTGACCCGATTGTTGCCATAACATTTGGTGCTTAGTTATTTATGTGAGGAATTTGCTTAAATGTTATATCAATGAAAAGGTCCTTGAGACTCTCTACCATATTCTTGTAAGGAGTAAACTTATCATCCTTAGTTTGGTAGTTTTCATTGACTTGGTTGATAACCAGCTGTGAATCTCCATAGAATTTCATCTCTTGTATCTGCCATTGAATTGTTATTCTTAGACCTGTGATTAGAGCTTTGTACTCAACAATGTTGTTAGTGCATGGAAATGATAGCCTGTATAAATTTGGGATACAATCTGCTTGAGGGGTGATGAAAAGAATACTCACCCCTGATCCATGTTGGGTGAATGATCCATCAAAGTACATCTTCCACTAATTTGTTGTGTTGATAAGAAATATTGATTCATCCAAAAATTTAAATATCGATAGATTCTCTGCATAGATAGGTTCCTCTACTAGTTTTTCTATGATCACTTGTCCTTTGATTGCATTGCGCTCCACATACTCTATGTCAAACTTGTCAAGATCATTATCCTTTTTTCCATTCACCCAGTGAGAGTTACTTTGGATAATAGGTATTTCAATGGGTCTATCTTTGTAATAAGCTTAATTTGATGCGACAAAATGTAGTGTCTTAACTTCTGTGAGGAAAAAACCAATGCTGAGTATGCTTTATCAATGGATGAATAGTTCATTTCATATCCCACCAAGGTCCTACTGATGTAGTAGATAACTCTTTCTTTTCTGTTTTCATCATGTTTTGTTAGAAGAGCACCTAGTGCTACTAATGTTGCTAAGATATACAAGATCAATGGTCTATTTGGAATTGGTGGCATGAGCGCTAGAGGCATCAATAGATAGTTCTTAAACTATTGGAAAGATTTGTCACACCTCTCATCCCACTTGTAAGTTATTCCCTTATGGAGAAGATGTGAAAAAGGGTGTATTTTATCTAATAGTTGTGATATGAACCTCTTGATGGAATACAATCTTCCTTTTAATCCTCTCAATTGCTTCAATGTTTGTGATAGTTCCTTGTCTAGGATGGCTTTTAATTTTTTTGGATCAATTTCTATCCCTCTTTGTGAGATGATATAGCCAAGGAGTTTCCCTTATTTAACCCCAAAGACATACATTTTCGGGTTTAGTCGTACCTTGTACTCTTCGATCTCATCAAAGATGAGTCCTAAGACTTGTATGTGCTCACTCTTTTTCTTTGATTTTTCTAAAATATCATCCACATAGTCTTCAACTATCTTATGGATCATGTCATGAAAGATGAGGATCATTTCTCTCTGATAGGTTTCTCCTACATTCTTTAGCCCAAATGGCATCATGTTCCAATAGTATGTCCCCCATGGACAAGTGAATGCAATTTTGTGTTGATCCTCCTCGGCGATCATGATTTGATTGTAGCCTAAAAAACCATCCATGAGTGATAGAATTTCATGCCCAACTATTAAATCCACTATGATGTCAATGTTAGGAAGAGGGAAATCATCCTTTGGGCATGCCTTGTTTAAGTCTCTGAAATTAGTGTAGATTTTGATGCCCCCAGTGGGTTTGGAGATTGGTACCAGGTTTGAAACCCACTCAGGATAATCTATCGGTTGGATGCATCCAACATCAAGAAGCTTTTGTGACTCAAGTCTGACCAAGAGTGCTATCTGAGGGTACATCTTCCTTAACTTTTTCTTTACTGGTTTGGCTTTAGGATAGACTACTAGGTTATGCACTACCACTTCTGGATCAAGCCTTGGCATATATATGTATGACCATGCAATTTAGCTTTGTGCTCTTTCAGGAATGTTGTTAGGTTATTTTGTTCTTCATCTAACAAGGATTCAACATAGAAAGTTATTTTGGGTGCTTCTTTTGTTCCTACGTTGACTAGAATGGCCTTTTCTTCTAAAACTACTCAATTTTGTAGATACAACACACTAAGGGGGATATTGAATCCCTCATCCTTGTATGCCTCAGAGAGGTTTTCAACCTTGGATATGTCCTTTCTTTTTACTATTTTAGGATCAGAGAGTGCCATAGTGTGGTTTTCACTCAAAGTTCTACAAGTTAGTTGCATGCCATCAATTTTGCAACTGAAGGATTCAATCGTCTCCCCATAATATGCCCTTGTGTCGAGCTCTATGTCAAAAATTTCTTTGTGATCTGCCCATGGTAAGTTGTCTTGGATTCCTATAAATTCTGAGATTGCTTCATCAATTTCAAATAAATATAGAATTAGTTGTCCTTATTGGTCCAAGTCAATGAGTTGTGGGTATACTAGGTGTATTTCATTTGGTTGGTTGCTTGGGGTGAAGGTTGATGTAGATATCATGAAGAGGGATTTATTCTTGAATAGGTCAACAACGTCAAGGGGGAAGTCATCTAGGTTTGTATCATGTGATGTTGGTAACCAAGAAGAAGCCTCAACCTGTTAGTAGAAGTACCTTTTTCAATAAGAGTATCCTTTCTAGTAGTGCAACCTAGGCCAAGATTCTTTAGATGTTTCTCAAGAATGATAGGTTCTAGTAAACCATTGTCATTTTATCTTAGTTTCTCATTCTTGGTATAGCCCATTCCCTTCATTAGTTGTAAGCCTTTGTTATCATCTTCCATGGGAAGAACAAGGACGGGTCATTCATCTTGATAGAGTAGCTTAGAGACATCTTGCTCATTAACATCTTCTTTGTTCAGGTCCCCCCATTTGGTGAAGGTAGTAGCTTCCATTTTGATAGTTTCAGGGCCATTGTTGATAAGTATTGGTTTCCCATGAGATTTTGGAGAAAGAGGTAAATCTCCCAACACAAAAGTATCCTTTGTTAGCTTATAGTTTCCATAACCATCATCTTGGATCACTGCTTTGATTTCGGGTATGTTCTACATGATGGGTGCTTTTATTTCAGAGTAGATGCAAGGGATGATTGGTCAGAAAATGAGGTAGAAGGTGTAGGCCCTTTGTCATTCTTGGGTATTTGGGGGATCTTATAGAACTTGGCCTTAGTAAAAAGGCTTGAGATCTCCATGGATAGTAACTTCTCTACCCTCAAAAGAAAACTTTACACACTAATGGTAGGCTAATGCTACAATTTTTAGGGTATTGATCCAAGGTCAACCAAGCAGGATGTTGTAGGGAAGATCAAGGTCTAACACTTGGAATGTAGTTTCATCGATGAGGGGGCCCACTTGGATGGGTAGTGAAATGATGTCTTGTGATACCCATTCTTGGTCGTCATATGCTCTGATGGTGGTGCTCTTTGTCTTCTCAATAGTATCCTCTGAATAGCCCAAATTTTTGATCAACTAAAGGGTGAAAATGTTTAGACCAACACCTCTATCTACTAAGACTCTTTTAACCTTATTTTTATGAATGATAACCTCAAGGTGTAAAGCACGATTATGAGATGGCTGCAATGGTAGGTCTTTCTTTGAGAAGGTAAGGAGATGATTAGTGATATTCCCTACCAAAGCCTAACATTGTTTGGTATCTATATCCTCGAGAATGGATGATGTAGATAGAGGTTCCTCTAAGACTTCCCTATGCACAGGGCATAGCCTCAATAGTTCTAAGATAAAGATCTATGCGGAGGTCTTTTTAAGTTGATCTAAGAGATTATACTTGCTAGTGTTTGTTGTTGGCTGAGTAGGTTGTGGCCTAGATTGAGATGGGACTCCTTGGATGGTGACCTTACCACATTGTGTGCTGACTCCACATTTTCCACTAGTTCCTTTGATGGTGATGATGATAATGATGATATCATAGGAAGCAACCACATTGGAATAGGTATGATGCACATTTGTATAATCTTTTGCTTTCCCGTTGTTGTTTCTTTTGTTATGATCCGGTATGGGTGTCTTGTATATCTTAAGATCTTGATTACCAGCTAGTACCTCCACATATATGGTGTCACTCTCTATAAGGTCTTGGATAATATTTTTGAGTTGAATGTAGTTTTTTGTCTTATGCCCTTTGATTTTGTGAAATTCATAGATATCTTTTTCATTGTACTAAGGTGGTTTATCCTGTGGGTCTTAGTAGTTTTCAAAGTTTGGAAGTGTTATCAGGTTTGACTCTACCAATTTCTTCATGATTGTCTCAATAGAATATGACAACTATTTATATTTGTATTTTGGATAGTTTTTCTTGTTGGGAGTTGACCTTTATTACATTTCAGTTTTGTTAACTTGATTATTTTGTGGTGGTGTTGTTTGTTGCAAAGTTGGTTGAACATTAGAAATTTGATTGTTGTTTGGCCTAGGAGCACTTAGGACTACCTTAGCATCTACCACTCCATGATTTGTTATGTTCTTGTTTTTAACACAAATATGAGGCTTGTCATTTGAATTGGTTGATGGACGATTGTCTTTGTAGGCTTGAGTATTTCCCTGTGAGATTAGAGCCCTCTCAATGTTAAGGGATCTTGGGAAAAGCTCATCATAAGATGTGATGCACTACATTTTCAAGTGAAAGGATAGATTGAGATCTAGATTTTCTATGATAATGCCCACTTGTTGTTCATCGGGAATTGGCCACTTGCTCTTACTTTCCCTTTGCGTCCATCATTGCAAGAAATTGGTGAAAGATTCTCCTTTATTTTATTTAAGGGTGTATAACTCTTCTAAGCTTACATCCATGCCAAGATTTAAGGATAAGTGATCTATAAAATTTTCAATGATTTCTTGTAAATTTTTGATATCGGGAGGCAATTGAGAAAACCAATCCAAAGTAGGACCTATTAAACTTTGTGGAAAGAGGTGCATCAAATAGGATTCAATATAGGTGACCTCCATGCACATGATGTTGAACTATTTTATATGGTCCACAAGACTTCCTCTCCCTTTGTATTTGTCAAATTTGGGGATTTCAAAACTGGGAGGGAATGGTACCATTGTGATGATGTAGGTGCATATGTTCCTAATGTGTTTGGGTTTACAATGTTTTGTTGAGGGTTATAGTATATAGCTTGTTATTGCTATTGTTGCGTGTGCAATTGCTGTTGTTGGGCTTGTTACTATTGTTGAGTTGCTAGGGTTGCTTGTTGTGCTGCTATGGTTGCTTGATGTTGTTGCTACTGTTGTTGTTGTGCTGCTAAGGATGCTTGTTGTGCTACTAGGGTTGTTTGTTTTTGTTGTTGCTGTTGTTGATGTGTTGTTAGGCCTGCTTTTTGTGCTTGTTGTTGTTGTTGTTGTGCTACTAGGGCTGCTTGTTGTTGTTGTTGTTGCTATTGTTGATGTGCTGCTAGGGTTGCTTCTTGTTGTTGTTGGATTGTGTGTTGATAAGCCTATTGGACTTGTTGTAAAGCTAGGGCATGTGCATGCAATGTAGTATCAACCAATGGTTGGGACATCTGTGATGGGTTTTGGGTGTTAATGTTCTATGCAGATTGCACATTGTTGATGAGAGGTTGGAGATTCCCTTGGTTTAACATTCCTTGCATGACTTGGGGGATAAGCAGTAAAGATGAGGATGACACCGTTAAATATTGTGATGTCAAGGGCATATTAGGACCTTAGTTCCATTGATTGAAAGGGTTTCCTTGACTGATGTTTTGGAGATTCCCTTGTGTTTTAGATGTGCTCAAGGTATTACCTTGATTCATGGGGTTTATGACCAAGGGATTATTTTGATGTGGGTTGATGGTGGATGGGATAGATGCATTTTGGACAACAATTATGTTTGATGTGTCAACATGAGGATTGGATGAAGAGGTCCCATGTGGTGTTAAAGGCTAATTTTTTATGAGAGTAATTTCTTTCCCTTTTGGGTTCAGTTGGTCCACACTACCTTTCGTGATGTTGGGCACACTTGTGGTACTTATGGGTATGGATGAAGAGGGGTGTCCTTGATATGTTGAAGTTGTTGTGGAGTAATGAAGCATAAGTGGTTTATATGGCTATTTGGGATCCTCGAGAATGGGAGGAGTGCCATGTTCTCTAAGGCTTGATGCTCCATGTGTTCTTCCCTAGTAATTCCATATGGATTTTTCATGATGTCTTCTATCTCATATGGCCCTAATGTCGATGAAGGTTCTTGTGATGGGGTAACATGAATTCTTGGATCAAATTCTAGAGGATTTGGATCACTTGAGGTAAGCGTGACTTTGGTTTTCTCTATGGTTCTCTTGTGTTGTGATCTTGTTTTTACCATAAATTTTGGGTCACCTCTAAAAGAGTTATGTTGAGATTTGTAATGTTTGAACTCTCTAGTTGACTCAAATCTAGGTAAAAGGGAAACTTTAAGTCTTTTTGGAGCAATGATGATAATGGTGGATGAAAATGTGGGTGAAGTGGGAAGTGATCTTTGCACATGTTTTGGGACAACACTTTTGACTTAAGTTTCATGTGTTGATGTTTGGATAAAGGATGTTGATTAACTTGGAAATCCTTAGGGTAGAATCATGACCTTCAAGATGAACTAGTTCAAAGATGATAACTAACTTAACCAAATTCATGGAAAGGGATTCATTTCACATACAAAATAGCTAAGTTAGAGGTTGGTTGGATAGATGTTTTAAGCCAAAAGGTGTTATTGTATTCAAATTTTTTGCAAAGTTTGGTGGAGTGAAGGGATGGAGGAAATGTTTGACACAATGTTGACCTAAAGTGAACCTTTGTTTGATAAGACCAAGGAAGTGAGAAACATGCTAGACCTCTAAATTTTCCAAATCCTAAAGATCCAATTATTTAGATAGGTTCAAGATAATGAAAAAGCCTATGGTTTTGACTGAAAAAGAATTCATACAAGTTTAGGTTGTTCCTTGAAGCACGTTTATAGAAGTTGTATACCAACTTGGTTCTATTTTGGTGAAGTGCTAAAAGGTGTTTTTTAAGAGCTTTTGGACTAAGATGCCTAAGTTTAAAGTGATGACCTGTAAACCTTCTCTTGGGGATTCTAATTTTACATGAGATCATTTAGAAAAAGTTCAAGTTTATGAAAGAAAAGGGGGTATTTATTGCCACGCAGGTGGTGGTAATATGGGCCTTCCAACCACAATATGAGCTTGTTCCTCTTCTTCGTCTAAGAGTGTTGCTGTGTTTCTCCACTGAATGGGTGTTTCCTTTGTTTCAAAAGTGAAGCTTCTCAAACTACTAATTATGCCAGCTTTTTCTCCATCAATTAGTTCAAATTTTGGTTGAATGATAGCACTTGTAAGGTCGAGTTGTTCAATTGGAGTGATCGGTCTCCAAATGGTCATGTGGGGTTTAATTTGTTAATTTATCTTGCTTAAGTGAGTTTCTTTTACCACTAACACTTGTCTTGATTAAGTTCAGACTAAATTTCTATGTTAAAAAAATCATAAATATCACAAGGTCCATTTTGTGAAAAGGATGAGGT
>VDFB02281492.1:271676690-271963918 GCA_007258455.2 Sequoia sempervirens | reverse complement strand
AATAGGATTCATACATTAGGAATAATTGACTCAATTAACTATTCATCTCCCATGACTGATGGTATTCCCACTATGATTGTTGGTATTCCAATTATTGCAATTTTGAAACTTTTCCTTGACAACATTTTTACAAGATTTTGCATTTTGCAACTTTGAACCCCACTATGCCTAATATAGTATCAAAATGGTATAACAAGACCTTATTTAGATGACAACACCTAAAACCTACCTAAAACCAATAACATAACCAATATTGACAAAACTTGAAAATTGGACTCCTATGGTGCCCTTGCACCACCTTTGTCCATGCTAGATATACTCTTCTACAGGATGATTGTAAGTATTTTTTATGAAGCCTTGAATGAAATATATTTCATTTGAATGGATACATTTTTTAGGAACTAATATTTGTCTCATTAACATGCTATAGGCAAAATCATCCACCATGCCGAAGAAACGAACAAGGAATAAACTAACAAATGAAGAGTATGAAACCTTCAAAGAAAAGGAGAGAGAATGAGTGGTGGGATATTGTGAAAAGAAGAAATTGGATACAATTGATGAAAACAAGCCAGTTTAAGGGGAACCTCAACCATCAAAAAGAGAATAGGCATTGGTAAAAAAAAGGGCATGAATGCGAAAGCATTGTGGTAAGACAGATTTGGATACCGTAGTTGGAGACACACCCTCTACCGCAAGTGAATAGGAAGGGACACCATTAATAACAAGAGAATATGGAAGGAAACCATCTACCACAAGTGAATATGGAGGGAAACCATCTACCACAAGTGAATATGGTTGGACACCATCCACTGCATCTCAAGTTGAGAGTACATCATCACTCGGATTTGACGAAGAAGGTATGCCATCATCCCCACATGAACCTCAAGGTATGTCTTCTACTCCACCCTAAAGTTACTCAATCTAGCCCAACTCAATTAAATATTGATGAAATTCCTAATGTTGAGATGTATGTACCTAGGAGAACACCACCTAGAATTTTTTGTAGATAGCCAAAGTATTTGATTAATATTGATGAGGATATTTTGCAGCACGTGGAAGGTAAGATTCTAGCACACACTCGTAGAAGATATGTTGATAAGATTTGGAAATTTTTCTTTGAAAGGCTAAATGAGATGGAAAGATTTCAACTATTTGTTGAAATGATGCGGGGTATAAAGTATAGAAACATCATGAAGACTCTTGGGTTGAGAACATCGAATGCATTAAGTGAAAACAGTATTCTGAAGAATTTAATGGATGCTTATGAGAGTGTGGGTAAGACCTCAAGCTCAAAGGATAGTAATGTACATGACATGTCATTACATTGACTTTGGTAAGTAGTCAAACAAAGAGATCTCATCTCATTAGAAAGATGAGTGAACAAATGAGAATTAGTAGAATTTTTTTATCAAAAGCCATTCAAAGGTGGAAAAGAATTGAGGGCACCAATTCAAATGAATTATGGGCATTCTTGGGGAGACTTCCACGAAAAGATAAAAAAGTTGTTGAAGCATTGAAAACACTAATTGAAGAGTATTGGAAGAATAGCACAAGGCCATCTCTGAATCAAAGGGATGTGGTAAGAAGGAGAATCGGTAGTTGGAACCATGAGCCACATCCAAAGCATTTTTTGGATACAACTCAAACCCAATTTTTTCGTAAATTTCAATATGATTATCCTCAAATTGGTATTTGTTAAAGATTTTTTGAAATGCTTAAACCTTTTTATGTCAAGATAAATCACACATGCACTACTTGTTGTTGTAGACTACATATTGAATTCTCTAACCATTATGATGTTTATCGTTCTATATGTTTAGATTTGCATACTAACAATGTTTTGCAGGATTGTGGCATAGAAGCCCCACCAACATCTTCAAGAGAGTTCTTATCAAAATTTTAAGGTGAAATAAAGGATGGCCAAATATTCTATAGGACAACATGCTTGGATGGTTCATGTGAGCATTGCGGTGGTTTTCAATGTATGCCAGTATGCCAACATATGGAAAGCACAGATGAGGTGGGACAAAAACTAGTAGAGTTCAGGAAGTAAAAAATAGTGGCATACGTTACAAAAGATGGGTCTCAAGAAAAAATGTGTGATTTTGTTATTCGAAAGATTCTAGTGTATCAGTTTATGCCCATGTTTCATGAAAATATAGTGTATGAGTATGCAAGGGATACCCATAAAGCCCAATGGCTGGACACACAATTCAAACTATGCAAGGACACCTTTCCAGTTGGCAACATAGTATCAGTGGTTGACTTTGTAGAGAACTACACTCTACATCCACAATGCCAGGTGTAGTCACAATATTACAACTCCACATAGGTTTTGATATTTGTGCACATAGCATTCATTCATGCAACTAATAGTACAAAGGACCAAAAGAAGGTATTGAGGGAGTATCACTTTTATATTACTGATGATCACACACATTTTCCAAAGTCTGTGCAAGGTTGCTTCCAGATGTTCTATAGTGATTTGGCTTAGAGGGGTATAGCATACAATCGACATATAATATGGTCAGATAACTATGCAACACAGTTCAAGAACTCACACATGTTCTACTGGTTAAGCAAGATACATGTGATTACAGGTGTTCAACATATGTGAAACTTTTGTGAGGTTAGGCATGGAAAGGGGGAGCATGATGGTGCAAGAGCATGCATGAAAAGAGAATTAGCACAAGAAGAGTTAAAGTATAAAGATAGGTCAAAGTTGATAGATGCAAAATAAATCGTCGAGTGGTGTAATGCTTCAATGGGTCCAGGTAATGAAGCTACATATTTAGTTCATAGATTTTTTTGGTTGATGGATAGTACTAACATTGCACCATATGAGGATTGTTGTACACTAACAGGATTAAGTGAGCTACACTCTTTCCTTAATTCAAATGCAGGTTCATGGAGTATTGATACACAAAAGATAGAATGCTTTTGTTCTTCATGTACAATGCAAGCCTGGAATGATTGTGAGTTAGGGGAGTGGGTTAACAAATGATTGACAAGTTATCTTAGCCCACTTCACACGTATCATCCTCCGATGAGATTGGAAGTAACACAGATGGAATCATTGGTTGAATTTGACCACATATCAAATCTAGTTCAACTAGGTAATATATATACTTGCTTAGTTTTTGAAATTCTATATTATTATCTTACTTTGTAGTGTATTTGTAATGTTGACTAATTTGAAGAGATTTACTACACATATCAATGCAGGGCATGTTTATGCAGTTATTGCATATAAGACAACAAAGAGGGAACAAACTATTACTTGTGTCATTGTGTTGAGGAAAAAAATAAATTGGAGGCCCTAGTTATAGATGGAGAAAACATCAAATACCTTATAGGCTCAGTTGTTGTTACTAGAACGCGGCTTAGAAGGTACCCACATAAGAGTGTTAAACATTGGTTGTTTTAGGACTTTGACACGCATCATAAGATTCTTCATTACTCAAACCTTGTCGTGGGATCCAATGTTCATTTGACCAAATATGGGGGTAGACCTTTGAACTAGGCCTTGTGGAAGGTCTGTGAGTTTAACCATTAGGCAATACTTGACACAATAAAGAGTAGAGAAAACCTAGATGGTTCATTGGATTAATTTGTAAGTATGCACATTGGTTCTTATTAATTTATACTTGTATGCACATTTTTTTTTACGCCAATGCTATCATCTTCTTTTACTTTTCCTATTTGTAACCTGCTAAAAATGAATGGTGTTCCCTTGTAGAAAATGTAGATTTATGAGTCATCCAAGAGAATCTTAGCCAAAATAGCTATGCAACATCCTTATTTTGATGATCTTGAGAAATTTCAATTATGATTTTAAGCCATTAAAAAAGTGCGTGCAAAGCTTGGCGAGGGAATTTCAAGTTATTCATCTAAAGTTAACCTTATCATGAGCACCTATGATGTAGACATTATAAGAACATCTTGAATTTCAAGTTATTCTATTCATGAGAGGTGTTATGTGCAATAGGTATCTTGGAACTCCCAGTGAAGATGTATGACCAGGAGTGACTAAGTTGAGAGATTGGCATTCCTATCCTCAATGGAAGCATCAAGATTTATGCCTTATTGTTCCCGAGTTGGAACCAAATGGTGTGGATTTGTTGTTTGTAAGTGCCTTCCATCTATTTTCATTTCATTTTTATTTTGGATGCTCTTTATTTTTCTTCTTTTACTTTGCGTATTTGTAAGTAAACTACTAAAAATTGATTGATCTCTTCTTGCAGAAAATGCTGATTTATGAGCCATCGAAGAGAATCTCAGCCAAAAAAGCAATGCAACATCCTTATTTTGATGATCTTGACAAATCTCAATTCTAATTTGAAGCCATTATAAAAGAGTATGTGAAGCTTAGTGAGAGAATCTCAAGTCACTCATTTGAAGTTAACCTCATCATAAGCACCTATGATGTAGAAACTATAAGAGAATCTTGAATGTATGAGTGACATTGTAAAAGATCTATGAGAAAAAAGTACCTAAGGTATTGTGCCTATGGTGCATGACACCTGGGCCTTCATTTTGTAAAAGGACTTTAGTATGTAGTGTCTTTATGTTTAAGGTCATGTTTTTGTTTTGAAAGAAGGTTTTTAAGATAATATTGCAATGTTTTGGGTTAGTTTTGGTTAGGAGTCATTTTAAGTCAATTTGGTAAAGTTGCAAAAATTGTACATTTGGAGAATTGAATAACAAAGATTCACTATTTTCTACATTTTCCTACATTGAATTTTGCTGCTACAACAACTTGTACATTTTGGTACAGCCTTGAAGTGCTCATTTGTGCATTAGAATTGATGGAGTGAACTACCTTTCATTTGAATCTTGTCTCATTTGATTTCATTAGGATTTGAGTGAGTTATAGTGTTTTGATAGCCTGCTTTGCATCAATATAATTCACATATAGTCTAACTTATTATAAAAACTTGATTTATTAAAAAAAATCAACCTAATGATTATATATCAATATCAATATAACATATAGTCTATTGAAATAAACAATTTTATTGAGATTTACTTAAATATTGAAATTTATTGCTACCCTCAAACATTTGTAATTTAAGCAACATAATCCCTTAACAATCCAAATTGTAAAAGGGAAACAATCTTTGACGACCTATTACCTGGATATTGTATTGGTTACAAGAATTATGTCTGAGGAATCAAAATCACGTAGGTCACTTCTACAATAATCTCTCTCAGTTTTTGTTATCTCATAGTTTTTTTTCTATGGTGTCTAATTTTGAATTGATGGAAAAAGTGTCAATTACAAGCAATGTAAAGTTGCAAAGTGGTGCAACTTTCCTTTTGCAACTTGTGCGACCAAACGGATTGTTCCAACACACCTGAATGGGTAGGTTTATGTTAGGAATGTTTCTTTCACACCCAAACATGTAGAATCACTATGAGCTATGTTCAATTGGATTGATCCCTTAAGAGTCCAATTTTCACTTGATGGAAAAAGTGTCAAATGCAAGCAGTGTAAAGTTGCAAAGTGGTGCAACTTTTGTTCTATAATTCATATGACCAAATGAACTATTCCAATGTGTCTAAATAGGCATGGTCCTCTTTCTTACCCAAACATGTAGAATCGCTATGAGCTACGTTCAACCAGATTGATCCCTTAAGAGTCTAAAATGCAAAATAGCTGCAAACTTCAACATGTTACTTGAATACCATGATGCTTAGAAACTTTTCATCTAATCCTATGGGATTTTGTTGGACCCTTCTACAATAACCTCTCTCAGTTTTTGCTATCTCAGAGGCATTTTCCCATGGTGATGAATTTTCACTTAGGGAAAAAGTTGTCAAATGCAAGTAGTTGAAAGTTGCAAAGTGGTGCAACTTTCATTATGCAACTCGTGTGACCAAATGGACTGTTCCAACATGTTTGAATAGGTATGTTTACACTAAACATGGTCCTCTTTGACACCCAAACACGCGGAATCACTCTAAGCTACGTTCAACTGGATCGATCCCTTAAGAATCCAAAGTGCAAAATGGCTGCAAACTTCAACATGTTATTACTCAGATACCATGATGCTTATAAATTTCTCATTTGATTTTATGGGATCGTGTTGTACCCCTCTATAATAACCTCTCTAGGTTTTCACTATCTCAGAGATATTTTCCTGTGGTGGAGAATTTTCTCTTGGGGAAAAAGTTGTTAAATGCAAGTAGTTGAAAGTTGCAAAGTGGTGCAACTTTTGTTCTACAACTCATGTGACCAAGAAAATTGTTCCAATGTGTTTGAATATGTATTTTTATGCTATTCATGGTCCTCTTTTTCACCCAAACACATGGAATCGCTCTGAGCTATGTTTAATCGGATCGATCCCTTAAGAGTCCAAAATGCAAAATGGCTACAAACTTCAATATGTTGTTACTCAAATACCATGATACTTAGAAACTTATCATCTAATCATATGGGATCAAGTTGGGCCCCTCTACAATAACCTCTCTCAGTTTTCACTATCTCGGAGGCATTTTCCTTGGTGGTGAATTTTCATAGGAAAAAAATTGTCAAATGCAAGTAGTTGAAAGTTGCAAAGTGGTGCAACTTTTATTTTGCAACTTGTGTGACTAAACAAACTATTAAAATGTGTCTAAATAGGTATTTTTATGCTAGACATGGTCCTCTTTTTCACCCAAAATCTTGGAAACTCTTAGAGCTACATTCAACCAGATTAATCCCTTAAGAGTCCAAAGTGAAAAATGGCTACAAACTTCAACATGCTATTACTCAGATACCATGATTCTTAAAAAATTCTCGTCTAATCCTATGGGATCACTTTGTGCCCCTCTATAATAACCTCTCTTATTTTTTGCTATCTTGGAGGTATTTTCTTGTGGTGGTGAATTTTCATTTGGAGAAAAAGTTGTCAAATGCAAGTAGTTGAAAGTTACAAAGTGGTGCAACTTTTGTTCTGCAACTTGTGTGACCAAATAGATTGTTTCAATGCATCTGAATATGTATGTTTATATTAGGAATGGTCCTCTTTCACACCCAAACATGCAGAATCACTCCGAGCTATGTTCAATTGGATTGATCCCTTAAGAGTCTAAAGTGCAAAATGGTTGCAAACTTCAGCATGTTGTTACTCAGATACCATGATGCTTAAAATTTTTTTGTTTGATCCTATGGGATCTTGTTGGACCCATCTAAAATAGCCTCTCTTAGTTTTTGCTATCTTGGAGGCATTTTCCCGTGGTGGAAAATTTTCACTTAGGGAAAAAGTTGTCAAATGTAAGTAGTTGAAAGTTGCAAAGTGGTGCAAATTTTGTTCTGCAACTGGTGTGACCAAATAGATTGTTCCAACGCATCTAAATAGGTATGTTTGCACTAGGCATGGTCCTATTTTGTACCCAAACACGTGGAATCACTTCGAGCTACGTTCAACTGAATAGATCCCTTAAGAGTCCATAGTACAAAATGACTACAAACTTCAGCATGTTGTTACTCGAATACCATGATGCTTAGAAAATTCTTATCTAATCCTATGAGATCATGTTGTTCTCGTCTATAATAAACTCTCTTGTTTTTCACTATCTTGGAGACATTTTCTCATGGTGGTGAATTTTCACTTGGGGAAAAAGTTGTCAAATGCAAATAGTTGAAAGTTGCAAAGTGGTGTAACTTTTGTTCTGCAACTCGTGTGACCAAACGAGCTATTCCAATGCATCTGAATGGTACATTTACACTAGGAATGGTCTTATTTCACACCCAAACACTCAGAATCACTCTGAGCTACATTCAATTGACTCGATTCCTTAAGGGTCCAAAGTGCAAAAGGGAAGCAATCTTTGATGGGCTATTACTCAGAAACCGTGATGCTTACAAAATCTCCGTCTAAACCTATGAGATCATACTGGGCCCCTCTCGAATAATCTATCATTTTTTGTTATCTTAGAGTTGTTTTCCCGTGGTGTTTAGTTTTCACTTGATGGAAAAAGTGTCAAATGCAAGCAGTGTAAAGTTGCAAAGTGGTAAAAATTTTGTTTTGCAATTCGTGTGACCAAACAAACTACTCCAACGTGTCTTGATAGGTATGTTTATAGGAGACATGGTCCTTTTTTGCACCCAAACATGTGGAATCACTCTGAGCTATGTTCAACTAGCTTGATCCCTTATCATGGCATGCAAAACAATAAAAAAGAGAAACATACACACGATGGTTGAGAAGTCTGAGTTTTCCACACAAAAAGCATATGATCATCCTCAAGTCTAGCAAGCACAAGATGTTTTTCAATCTTTTTCTTTCCCTTACAACAATATATAATCAATTGTAAATGTGTACAATGGTGGAACTTTGAAACATTTTATTTTTCCTCAATTAACAACTTTGGTTGTGAAGCATTTTGTCATTTTCATTTGAAATGATTTGCTATGCTTGAAAATTGGAGTCTAAGAGAAACAAGTGATGCTCTCATGTACATTTATTATTTGGTGTGATAAATAAAGTTACCATCATTAAGTCCATTTCTTATTTGTATTATAAATTATAACTTGCTTTCTCCTGAGTCCATTTCCTATACAAGAAATAATATTGCAAAAAGTTGACATAAATCTTTTGACGTGTTTAGATGGTGATGGATCAAGAACATAACAATTCATTTTTCACTATGAGGATTATTCTGTGAAAATGTTTAAAGACTATTCAAGATAAATGTTTGTATGATAATGTGTCAAGAAGTTAACTACTTCATCTACTATGAATATTATGTTTTGCAAGTGTTGTAAAGATTATGTATCCTTTGCTTAATTGAGTTGTTCCAATTATAGACACCGAAATCTGGTCTTAAGCCTATGACTTCAATATTCTTCATACTTCCTATTCTTCTATTGATTAAATAATCTTAATTATTTAATTATGTTACTAATTAACCTTCTTCTTGTCAAATTAAATAAATCCTTATTTAATTTACTCTTTGTCATATTTCAACTATAATTAAATAAATTCATTATTTATTTAATTATTCATTTAAAATCCCTTCATCATTTAATTAAATAAATATTATTTATTTAATTATTCTTCAAATATCGAGTCTTGAATTAAATGAATTATTTAATTTATTAATTCTATTTTAACACATTCTTCTATATTTTAGATAATTATGTGAGTTATCTAAGTATTCACTTTTACTCGACTCGACATCTATTTTAATCGTTTAGTTAACTATTGATTCGATGTCTGAGTGGCGTCTTCGAGTAATCTCTTCTTCAAATCATGCAATCCTCCAGTTCTAACTCATTTGCGTGCACATGCATATTAATTAAATATTATTATTTAATTAATTAAATGTTGTGCGTGCATTCGAACACTGAGTCATTATAATCAATCTTTATCTTTGTCATGCAAAGATATTTCTAATGTTTTCGAATGCCGAACTGAAGATTAAATCATTTATTTAATCTTTAATTCTATCAGTTATCTGAATGCATGTCCAATCTGTCAATCTCAACCGTCTGTTGATCTTTCGATCTTGACCTGTCGTTCGAATAATCAATTTTCTATAAATTGATTTGTCATTCTTCATTCCAATCTCTCTCGCGAATTTTATAATTTTTGGAGAGCACATGTCTTGAATCTTCGATATTTTGCTAATCATTATCTTAGGCTATATTTGCACGAACTTACGAGAAATATGAGGGCAATTATACTACACAAGCAAAATGGAGAAGGGCAATCGAGATGAATCATGGAAATATGTGTGGAATTGGTGAGATTGTTTCAGTTTTAATTACGTTTTTACTTTCCCATGTTCTTTGTTGCTTAACGAATGAATTTGCATTTTGGCTTTAGTATTGTATACATGTGTGCTTCTAACGATCTTCCTTGTTGTCTATTGTGCAAAGCATTTCATTTTCAGCGTTACATTTTGGTGAACCCGATGTGAAGACACCATCTTCGCAAAATCCGTAGATCTTTTAATTTTTGTTTTTGTATGTTTTTCGTACGGAACGACGCATGTGAAGTTTTCTGCACCGCAATTGAATTTCTGAACCGCATCTGACAGAAAAATGACGCAATTGAAGTTTCTAAACCGCAAGTGGTTTCCCGAGCCGCAACTAAAAAATAAACGACGCATCTGACTGGTAACGAAACGACACAATTGACTGGTAAAATTTTATTTTTGTTTCCCACAATGTAAAATTTTCAATTGATTTTTGTGTTACTGATATCTTATTTTTAGCGTGTGGCCTTTTCGGAGTTAACAAGCTTTTTGTAGGATGACTGACGAAGACAATATTGAAAATTACTAACGAATTTTTTTGCAAGATGTTTGTCGAAGACCTTAGTTAAATTTGAAACAGATTGTTTGGTAGCGTAGAGAATCTTTCATTTGGATTAAAATTAACAAGTGTCTACTGTGTTTGGTGTGAAAGCACAAGTTTGGTCACCCTTACGACTTGGTACATTGAAGTATCCTCTCCCCTTGTGCATCCATGCGATCCTGGGTGTAAGAGAAATGGTTACCAACTCTAGAACTTGGGCCTGTTCTGGTGGGAAAAAGTACTCACCCCAGGACGACTCAGACTGGTAGCACCTTGAACCCGAGGGACTTCCAGCCGGTATATAAAAGTGGGTTCTTGGAGAAACCCCAAGAATCATGAGTGTGGTTCCGATGAGATGGATCCGAAAGGGGACTCGCGCCGTATGGATCACACCCCACGAACGAAATGCCCGAATTAAATACCTTTTGTTTTAGAGACCAACCTATTTGTGGCCGTTGCTTGGTATTAGTTCAGGGTACAGTATCATGCCCAAAGATACTCACTACTGACCCCCTTGAGTAGAGATAGCAGTTCTTGGGAGGTCATTGCCCAAAGAATTTGGAATTGGTGTGCTCAAAAGACGTTAATGAGCCGTGGAGGGGAGCCAATGCCACCAAATTCCTAAGCTATCCGCTCTCGAGAAGGAAAGGTGTTCATCACCAATCTGGGGTATAATAGGTGGGCTATACCAAGTATACAAACCCTAGGCCTTTGGCCTATTAGGATGTGCTTGTCTGTTATCACTTTAAACATACTTTGAGTCCAAAATCGAAACTGAAAACACTTTGTCTTACGATTGTTTTTGATTGTCAGAATTTGATCACAGAAAACCAAGTCAGTTTAAATTTCATGTCACTGAAAATTCACAGAGAGTCGCAACTGTTCACCAGAAACACGCATCTGATTTTTAGAGTCGCATCTGTTAGGTTTTGAGTCGCATCTGTAATTTATGAGTCGCATCTGTTAGTTTGGCTCGCATCTGTTTTAGAAACACCGCATGCGTTGTATTTTGAGTCGCATCTGTTAGTTAGAGTTGCATCTAGTAATTCTGAGTCGCATCTGTAAGTTTGGACCACAACTATTAAACGTGAACCGCAACTGAAAAATAAATGACACATTTGTCTGATTATCAGAAAACCAAAATTCACTGTCACTGTCCAGTCAACACGGTTATACCAGTTTTAGGTGTCTTCACATAAACAGTCTTTGAAACAGAAACCTGGAACGATTGGCTCAATTTTTTATCCTTTAGGTTCATTTAGTCATTACCATAGTTATATTCAGTTAGAATTCTAGCTTCATCATAGGGTTCATATCACCTTGCATTAGACTTCTAGGAAGGTCACTTTTATAAACTTTAGGGTTGATTTACCATCTACACTCTAGAAAGGTCATAGTGTCAACAAAATTTGTCATTGAACCTAGTCCTATCATCTTATATTTTTTCCTACAGAGAGTTTTCCTAGCTCATCAGTCTAGTTAGGAAACTCAGCTTGTCTTTGGTCCTTGTCCTACATTGGTTCCTTGACTTCACTAAATTGACACCTTGGTTTGACTTTAGGTAGTTGGTCCCGTCATCTTGGGTTTATAGAATTGGTCACTTTAGGGTCTTGCTTAGACTTTTGCATCTTTAGAGTCTAGACTAGAGTCATCCTAGGACATCCCTTATTTTGCATAAGAAAATCCCAAAAACATAGACTAGAGTCATACTGTTCATACATATAGTCTTGCATATCCTGCATTTTGAGCTTGTCTTACATGGTTGAAACTAGGTCTAAGAGAAGAGAGAGAGAAAACATGTTGAACCCAAACGAGTTTATCAATCCATTTTCTTCAAGACCTCATAAGACTCTATTAGAAAAATTCACCACTAGAAACACTCAAGGACATATTGTAGTAGAGGACATAGAAGCTGCTGCACAGGACCCTGAGTTTGCCTCTTTTGTAGATGAGTACCTAGCAAATGATCGTCAACGGTTTTTAGGCAAATTGCTAGCTGAAGGTGCTACTTTACCTCTAGGATTTGATATCAGTACCTTACAAACTCAACCTACACAAGGGACAAATACTATGACTGCTAGTACTACTATACCTCAGGTCACCACGACTATGCCATCTAGCACGTCTACACAGAGTACGACAGTCCATACGTCCCCATTTGGTACATATAGCATGACATCAGGATTTAATTTCACTACAGGGGCTTCATCATCTACTCCCTTCGGTCCTCTCTTTGGGAACAAAAGGTCTAAAACCTCAGCCTCCATACCTTATTTCGGTGCCACAAGTTCACAGTCAACGGCTATACCCAATGCTAGTATCACAAGTACCATACCACAGTCAATTGCCATACCTAGTGCTCAAATCACTAATACTATACCAAGGATTACACAAACAGGGGGCATTCCCTCCTTCCAATATGGCAATCAAAATCCACTTTTCCAGACTAGCAGTCAGAGTGCATTTACATCGATTTTGAATCAGAACCATTTTTCACAAGTTGGTAGTCAGAATCCATCTACACAGACTCCGGGTCAAAACCAATTTACATCGGTTCCGAATCAGAACCCCTTTTCACAAATTGGTAGTCAGAATCCGTCTATACAAATTCCACATCAAAACCAATTTACATCGGTTCCGAATCAGAATCCTTTTTCACAGATTGGTAGTTAGAATCCATCCACACAGATTCCAAGTCAAAACCAATTCACATCGATTCCAAATCAGAACCCCTTTTCACAGAGTGGTGCTCAGAATCCATTTACACAAAACCCAGGTCAATACCAATTTATGCAGATACCAGGCCAGAACCCATTTACCAACATTCCGAATCCAAATCCACCTCAGATGCCAACGTTCAATCAAAACCCTTCACGAGACTTTGGATTTTAGAATACATACATGGATCCACATAATCCTCCTAGCGCATCTTTGAGCCAAGTTGATGTCCTACAAACACAAATGCACGCATTACAAACGCAAATGGATAACATGTTGGTGTCCACTAAGAAATCATTTTCACCAAAGGACATATGCCCATTCCCTTTTGATAGATCGTTGTACATGACACCTTTCCCTCATGGATATGTCATACCGAATCTTCCTAAATACAATGGAAAACGCAATCCAGTAGAACATATCAGGGAATTTTCTACCATATGCATAGATGTCGCTTATGAACCCACGTATCTTATGAGGATATTTCCACGAAGTCTTGTAGGAGTTGCACTAGAATGGTTTTCGGGTCTAGATTCTGGCATTAGATCATGGGGAGAACTAGTTGAGAAATTTGTGGAGCAATTCTCCTTCCACATTGACCATGAGATAAGTATAGCAACCTTGTGCCACATAACACAAGACGAAGGTGAAACATTCATTGCTTTCTTCCAGAGATGGAGAACTATTGCTAGTAGGTGTCCTGTCGAGATACCCGAAAAAAAAAGGTTACAATGTTTCAAGAAAACCTTCATCCAAAACTCAGGAGTAATTTAAGGGTACATTGTTGCATATCTTTTTCAGAACTAGTGGAAAAAGGGGTGATAATAGAGAAGGATCTCATTGAAAAGGGTGAACTCAAGATGACAACACCCAATCGAAACCCTATCGTACAAAACACCCCCACGGATAGAAATAGATTTTGGTCTCGCAATAAAAATGTCACAAATGATGGGGTGGTTGATGCTAAAACATTACAAGCAAGACCCCTCCTCACATTACAAGGGCCTCATAACTTTTCCAACACACTTACTACTGCCAATCAACCTCCCAACATGGTCCAAAATACTCAACGTCCACCACCAAGGAGATTCTAGAAACGTGAGTTCACTCCCTTAGGGGAACCCATTGAGTCAGTGTTCAAACAACTGTTACAACACAACCTCATACAGCTGCAGGAACCAAGACAATATGATCCAGGACAGTTTAAACCAGCTTGGTGGGATGACAATTCCTTTTGTGATTATCATAGGACTAAGGGACATAACCTACAAAACTGTCGACAACTGAAGAATATCATACAGGATCTTGTTGACAAGAGAATTATTGAAGTTAGTGGACAAAAACAAAAGACATCGAACACGGATCATCAAGTCTTTTCAGACCCACTACATGACCATGGGAAAGGAACTATCCCTAGTTCGAGTACTAAGACCAATATGTTAGCCAATTATGCGAGTATCAAACATGATTATGATAGCGGCAAAATCATTCATTGCCTTCGCACCGCCGATCAAAACATCAATACCATTACTATCAATGCTAATCCTGAGTGTGCCGTCAATACTCGTCATACTAAGTTCACTATCCAAGGCCCTTCATCGCAACAAACATCACAACCTTCCAAGTTACAATATAACCTACTTGACCAGTTGGGGAAGACCCCAGCCCAAATTTCAATCTTGGAATTGTTGCGTATTTCACCTGAGCATCGATCCATCCTCGATAGGGCTTTATAGAACACCACGGTCCCTAATGACCTTGATGTCAATCGTTTCTAGGAAATGGTGGGCTACTTGACCAATAATCATCATGCCACATTCTCTGAACAAGACTATGCCACAAAAAAGATGAACCACAATGACCCTTTACATCTAGAAGTTCTTGTTGATGACACCAAAGTTAGACGAGTTTTGGTAGACGGAGGAGTAGGGGTAAATCTATGCACTTTAAAACTAATTAAGGCATTAGGTATTTCAGAAGCAGGCGTAGACACCACTAAGAGTATTGTCATTAAGGCTTATGATGATGAAGAATGAAAATCAAAGGGGGTGGTAACACTTCCTATCAGAATTGGTCCTGCGGTAATGGAGAAAAAGTTCCAAGTCTTGGATCTCACCCTCCCTTATAACCTTCTGCTAGGTAGACCATGGATTCACACCATGAAGGCGGTCCCTTCCACATATCATCAGTGTCTTAAATTCCCCTACAATGGAACCGAAATAACTATAGATGGTGATCCCGATCCTTTCCAGTATTGCACAAATCTAAAGGAGATTCCTCAACGCCAAGTGCCAGTCAACCAAGAGGCCTCATCGTCTCATCCATCTTCTTATGTTGACCCGTCCACACTCACTCGAACATTTGTTTCACCCTCACTTCCTATTACTCCTAGGGTTGTGATCTAAGACAAGGGTTGTGGAGAGTATTACATGAAGACTTCTTATTGTGTTAGCCATTTGATTCCTCCTAAGTCATATGGTTTGCCTACAATAGGTAGGGTACAGTCTATGATCACTATACATGTTCCCCCCACAAAAAATTTCACTAAATGGGGTGAATTAAGCAAAGAGGCTATAGATACAGAAGATGTCACTTCCTGGCTGTATAAGGAAGACAATCAAGAACCCCTTTTACTTGCTCATATTCCTACAAGACTATATGGGAAGGGTTTCAAAATCATGCAAAGCAAAGGATATGATGGAAAAAGTGGTTTAGGTTTAAACCAAGATGGCAAAATTGAACCAATATTTGTTTCTCAGTGGCCAAAAGGAGTAGGGCTAGGGTTTCAACCGATTCAGATTGGCATTCCTAGTACTCCATTACCCTTACTTGAGGAAGTACGTGCTTCAGACAATATTAAGACATCTCACAAACCAGTGGACCAAAATCATTGTAATTCCCCTAACTCTAATGATTATGAGTGGGATTCCTTATCCTCTACTTCTTCCATGGACCTTGACAAGTTATTTGGAGAACTTGACTTGATGTTAAGTTCCTCACCAAATCCCTTAAATTATTGTCCGCCAAAGAAAATGACAAAAGAAGAGTGGTTTAAACACTACTATTGGGAATCACTTGATCCTACCTCTTGGCAACCTGAGCTACCTGTTTTCGATAGTCAAACCTTGGCATTAGGCCCACCTAGACCCAAACCCAAGAGAAAAAAGGACTTGGTACAAGGCTTTTGTAACCACATGAATAATTCAATCTTTACTTTGACTCCATTAGACTTTGATAACTCTGACGATGACATGCCCTTAGTTTATCCCCAACTCATCGATTGGGATCAACAAGATACACCCGTTTTAGACACTTTTGAGAATGACGAAGCAATTGCTGAGTTCCTGGGATTACGTGAAGGCATACCTAATGGGGATCATAAAGCTAGCTTTACCATTGACTTGGACAACAAAGCATATTTTGGGGAATCTGTTCAACCCTCTAGTCGCAAAAATGAGAAAAAGAATAAACAAAATAAAAAAGATGAGTCTCTAGGTGAAAATCGAAAGACACCTTTAGACAATGAAAAAGTAAAAAGAAAGGATGCATCCGAAGGTGAAAACCTCTCTGAGGCACCCAAGGATGGAGGTTTGAACATTCTTCCCATTACACAAGAAAAGTCACCCATGCTTGTTGAAGAAATCGTAGAGGTCAACATAGGCACAAAAGAGAATCCTCGACTGGTTTATTTTGCAGTGTCATTGACAACACAAGAGAAGCCCGAGTTCCATGACTTCTTTGCACAGAGACAGATAAATTTTGCTTGGTCATATGTGGACATGCCTAGGTTGGATCCTGAACTTGTTCTACACCATTTTCCTTTACAACCAGGTGCCAAACCCATGAAACAAAAGTTGAGAAAAATGCATCCACAGATTGCTTTATTAGTCAAGGCAGAACTCAAGAATAGCGTTGGTTTTATAAGATCAATCGACTATGCAGATTGGATTTCCAATCTTGTACCACCACTAAACCAATTGGGGGCATCCGCATCTACGATTTCGAGATATAACAAGGCTTGTCCTAAGGATGACTTCCCTTTGCCTAACATAGACATGATAGTTGACATGACAATAGAGGATATGAGATGTTGTCCCTTATGGATGGATTTCAGGATATAACCATTAGAATTGCAATGAAGATCAACATAAGACAACTTTTACTTGTCCTTGGGGAACGGATGCTGGAATGTTATGCCCTTCGACTCAAGAATGGAGCAACCTATCAATGTGCTATGACTACTATCTTTCATGATCTAGTACACACTTGTATGGAGGATTATGTCGATGACCTTATTGTAAAATCCAAGACAAGGGCAGAACATTTACAAGTTTTAGACAAGATATTTCAGAGGCTGGAAAAGTATAAAGTGAGACTTAATCCAAAGAAATGTGTGTTTGGAGTCAAGTCAGGGAAACTGTTAGGTTATATCATCTCAAGATGAGGCATTGAAGTGGATCCTACTAAAGTGAAAGAAATCATGGACATGCCACCACCCGCCAATCTCAGTAAATTAAGGACATTACAGGGAAGGTTGCAATCTATCAGAAGATTTATAGTGTAGCTAGTAGACAAGACACATCCTTTTCAACATCTACTTAAGAAAGGAGTACCCTTTGCATGGACAGCTAAGTGTGGAGAGGCTTTTCAACTCATTAAAGAATATTTACTCACACCACCTGTTTTAATGCCACCTGTTGAAGGAAGACCATTGATTCTTTATATTACAGCAACCCATTCATCACTCGGAGCATTACTTGCACAGAATGACGACGAAGGTCATGAAAGGGTAGTCTATTATATCAGCCAAACTTTGGTTGGTTATGAGCTCAACTATAGTAACATTGAACGTGCCTGTCTTGCAGTAGTATTGGCCACCCAAAAACTAAGGCACTACATGCTAAACCATCAAACAATGTTGATTTCCAAAATAGATCCTCTGAAATATCTTCTTAGTAAGGCAGCATTAACAGGACGACTGGCCAAGTGGGTTATGATACTTAGTGAGTATGATATCCAGTATGTAGAAAGGAAAGATATTAAAGGATAGGTCATTGCTGATTAGTTAGATGACGCACCCATACAGGAAGATCACCCATTAGTTGCAGACTTTCCTGATGAGTTCATATTCACATTTGACACAAACATAACATGGAAGCTGTACTTTGATGGCTCACATACAAATCATGGTTCAGGAGCGGGTATACTGTTTATCACACCGCAGGGGGATTCCATCCCTAAGTCATTTAGGATTGCATTTCCATGCACTAACAACATGGTAGAATATGAAGCTTTAGTGACTGGTTTACGCATGTTAGTCAAATGGAAAATCAAGAACCTACAGGTATATGGAGATTCTCAACTAGTAATAAGACAGGTAAATGATGATTATGAGACTAAGGATGAGAAGCTTGCTCCGTACAAGTGCATGGCTGATAGTTTTAAAGAGTACTTTGACAAAGTCAAGTTTCATCAGATACCTCATGTTTTAAACAAATCTGCGGACGCTGTGGCTACAATTGCATCACTTCTTGACATTCCTAACAACGTGCCTAAGTTTGAGTTCTTGGTCGAATAGCTTTTGGTCCCAGCCTACGATATCCTACATTCTGAAATGGTGTGTGACATTGTTGGTCCTGATTCCCCATGGTACAAAGAAATTTATGATTACCTTCATGCCGAAGTCATACCCATTGGCCTATCCAATAACCAACGTAGGACATTCCTCCGCAAGTCAGCCAAATACACCATCGTCGGAGACACCCTATATAGACATGCCTTAGAAAATACCTTGTTGAGATGTCTTGATTCTACTAAAGCACAAACAACCTTGCATGGGGTGCATGAGGGTATATGCGGTTCCCATTCCAGCGGTCCTACCTTAGCCAAGAAGATTATGAGACTGGGTTATTACTGGCCTACTATGGAAAAAGACTCATATGTCTTTGTAACAAAATGTCGCCAATGCCAAGTTCATGGAGATTTGATACATGCCCCAACACAGGAGCTTCATCCTATCACGTCACCATGGCCCTTTGCCCAATGGGGACTCGACCTCATAGGTAAGATCCACCCCACATCATCTAATGGACATAAGTTCATTATCACTGCCATTGAGTACTTTACGAAGTGGATTGAAGCCATTCCTATGACATACATTACTAGCACATAGATTTCTAGATTTATCTTGAACTATATCATCTGTCGGTATGGTGTCCCTCAGTCCATAATCACTAATAATGGCCGCCCATTTAAGAACCAAGAAGTCCATCATTTGTGTGATCAATTTCATATCCAACATCACTTCTCCACTCCATACTACCCCCAAGGTAACGTCCAAGAGGAGGCATCTAACAAGACCATCATTCGAATCCTCAAGAAGACTATCAATGATGCTGGTCGTGACTGGCATTTACAGCTTAACCCTGCCTTATGGGCCTATCGTACAAGTATCCGTACCCCCACTAGTGCCACCCCATATTCGCTTGTCTTTGGTTCTGAAGCCATTCTGCCTATTGAGGTCGAGATTCCTTCCCTAAGGGTATCTTTGAAAGGCCACATTGATGATGAGGAGTACCAAGTGTCGAGACTCCATGAGTTAGAATTCCTAGATGAGCATAGAAAGAAGGCACTAGACCATCTCCAAGCATATCAGAATCACCTTCGTCGTAGCTATAATAGGAGGGTCTTAAACAAAAATTTTGACATTGGTGACCTGGTATTAATGGAAAACCCAAAGAATCAAGCAGAAAGAGAAAAACCAGGAAAGTTTGAACCTAACCTTATGTTGTTACATAAGCTTTTGGATCAGGAGCGTACCAACTCTCTACTCCTGAAGGTGAATCATTGTCCTCACCAATCAATAGTATGCATCTGAAGAAGTTCTACGCATAGCTTCTGAGAGCCTTTGTCTTATTTAGCAGAAATACAAAAAAATTAGAAAATCAAAAAAATCGTTATCAAGGTGAAAACTTGGCAAACAGGCATCTTGCTAACACCAAAAAAATTAGTTAATATGGAAAATAGTAAAGAAAAATCATACGTCCAATGGTGAAAACCACTTCGGTGGCGCTTTGGATAGGTACCTTGGTGAAAACCTGGCAAACAGGCGCCATGTGTACTCAACTCTGCTCCTTTGTCTACTTTTATTCTAATCTATCTTGTACATACACCACACCATTGTATATAATCCGCAGCCATGTACATACTACCTATCCTTGTACATAGTCCACTTCCCTGTACATACTACCTTATCTTTCCTATCCATCATTTCTATATACCATTCATAATAAGTGGTAGTCTTTCCCATAACTTGGAACGATTGGCATCAAGTGCATTTCATATCCCCCATCTTACCCTATTCATAATCAATTGGTCTTATACTCGACTGGGGGAAAACACTTGACATGTGTCATATTGGTTCTTACATTGGTTGTGTTGAAGACATAAAACCATGGAAAATCCACAAACATCTCAAAATGACCTGAGAAAACACAAAAACATCAGAAAACTTCAAAAAGACAAAAAAATCAAAACATTTCAAAAATCCAAAAATAGAGTCAGAGTTAGTCGCACTTGTCAGTCTTTGTCGTTTGTCGAACTACGTTGCCTCTGCGACTGGACGTAGGCAAGGCCATCTACCGATGTGCCCCCGAGGCATTAGGTCAGTCCGTTTAGATTTGTCTGTATACATTCACGAGTCAATCCATCTGTCTATATGACAAGGTCATTGATTGTGTCGAACTGCGAGGTCTCTGCGTGTACAACGTAGGCAAGGCCATCATACGATGAGCCCCCGAGGCCGCACTAGGTCAGTCCATTAGGGTTCGTCGCATTCACTTTCACACACATCTTTTATTTGTAGTCAGTCTTGTCGGTTGTAGTCAAGTCGAACTATGAGGTCTTTGCGTGTACAACGTAGGCAAGGCCATCAATCGATGAGCCCCCGAGGCCGCACTAGGTCAGTCCTTTAGGGTTTGTCGTCACACACAGTCAATTGTCTGCATATCATATCAAGTCATGCATCAATCTGGTGAACAAGTCAACAACGTCTCTAAGTCAAATCAAACAACTTGCCAAACAAACAATTCAAACGGATCAAGCAAAAGTCTGCTCTAGGATGTGTCCTTCTTGGAAACAGACGTTATCAAAACAATCAACCTATGTCTTATTCAGGATGGGTCCTTCCTACATAATTGACAAGGTCAAACCAATCAAACATAGCCTTACACAGGTTATCACATCAACGACATCTGACTCAACGTCTTATACGATACATGTCTTTCTGAAACCAGGCTTTGTCATGCCTTATACAGACAGTCGTAACATCGAAACCAGACTCACAGTCTTATCCGGTATGTGTATCTCCTAAAATCAGGCTCTATCTATCAATCCTTTTATCAATCAAACAAATCAAACACACAAATCATGTTTTGGAAAATATTTTTGGCTTATTGACTTTATGGCTTATTTCTCTTATCATTTATCTTGAATTGATGACTGGGATTCCTGTTACTAGCTTTCTCAAGGATGTCCCATGAAGGATTTAGAGAAGCAATGACGTATCAGAATTCTATTTTCTTTGACTGCTATCTGTCGACTGTCTTTTAAATTTGATTTTGAGTCATGTTACTAGTTTCCTCAAGGATGTCCCATGAAGGATTTAGAGGAGCGATGACGTTTCATGACCCGTCTTTTATTTTTTTTGTTGTCTGTGGTTTGTCTCGACAAAAAGACTGGGGCAACTTGTGCCCGTAGTATGAGTTAATGACAATCCTTGTCTGCGACTATCTATTATCAACAAGTGGATGACCTTGCACACCTTGATCTATGTCATATCACGGTGTTTTTCTCCATTTGTATTAGTCCGGCCCAATGATGATAAAGTGCAATACCTTTTGTGATAATGCAAAATGTCAAAGATTCCTAATACTAACATTTATCTTCCATCTTTTCACTCTTTGTCAATCTTTCTCTCCGCACTAACAATTCTTCTTTCTTGCATTATGACGGAGTCCTATGACATAGAACAGTATACATCATCCTGCATCAACATACATGTTAGAAACATTTATACATATAAGCATAGTTCATATATACATCATCATGGCATAATAGACAATAATCATTAAAAAACTATACATATCATCAGCATTCCATGTACAAATCAGCTGTAACTACATGCATCACATTACATTTGTATATCACATGTCATTTGCATCATACATATAACATCATATAGCAGCTCATAATCATATAGAATTAAACATCACATAGAATCAACATTATCTCATTAGCTGCATAAACATCATAAAATGCATACACTCATCCATCACATAGGCATATCATATAAACACCAAATATATAAATAAAGACTGCATAATCAAGTACATAGATTTGCATATCACGAGAATCGCCACCAAAATCATATATATATATCGCTCAAATGTCTCACATCACAATGTCATAATGTATCACAAATACATGGAATCCCGCAGGATATAAGATCAATATACGATGTCTCAAAATAATCTCAAGCAGTATCTCTATCCCGAACTGCCACTGCCATCATGCCGGGAGTGTGTGGGAGAATGATGTTGGGAACCCGCTGATCTCTGAGCTATGGGAGGTCTGTCATATGGCCCTGCTCTACGTGGCTAATCCACCCCCTCTATACTGACCGTCTGAGTGTGGGTCCTAGTCTAAGACCTGCTACTGTGTGCCGCTGAAAAACTGGGAGCCTGTCTCTCTAGGGGAACCTCTGCCTCATATAGGTCCCGGTAATACCTCTCCCTCTCTCCAGCTCTGACCAACTCTCTGGAAAATGCAGCTGATGGTCCTGTGCATAATGCCCTGAGCTCTGTGAACCTTTGCTCTATCTCCTGCCGCCACGCTATGGCCTGATCCCTATCCATCAAGGCTCTATCCCTCTCTACCCTATAGGCATCCCTCTCAGCCATCAACACTCTCATCTACTCCTCCAAGGAGGCAACCTGGGCTTGCAACATATCTGTGTCAGGAACCTCTGCCTCTGTCTCATCCTGTCGGGCTCTGTCTATCCCATCCTCCTCCTCATCTAGCTCCTCAAGGATCTGATCTCGGATCTCCTGCTCGTGATCATCCTCCTCCTCATTGTCCTCTTGGTAGGCACCTAGCAAACCAAGAGCATCAATATCTGCCTCCTCGACACCTCCCTCCTCTCTGCCTGCCTCCTCGACACCTGCCTCTGCCTCTGCTAGGATGTCTGGGATGTCTGGGATAACTGCCTCTGCTAGCTACTCCTCCTCACCACCTCTAGCTACATCTAACATGGCCACATCCTCCTCTCCTCTCTCCTCTCGAATCGGTGAAAAGGATGGTCCTCGTCCCCGTCGACCACGCCTCCCTCTCCTGCCTCCACATCGGCCACCTCTGCCATCATCCCCTCCATCACCACAGCCTCCTCTGCCTCCTCGGCCTCTCCCTCTGCCTCGCCTACCTCTGGGACCTGTCCCACACCACTCTACCAGTGCTGGCTGCCCTGGATCTGTCAAGGGAATCGGCCTGTGTACCGCCCACCACTGATCATAAGTTGGGGTGGTCCCTGGATCTGCTGGTCCATCCCTCCATCTCCATGGAAGTGCCTGTAACCCATCAATATCTACCTCCGTAGTCACGACTGGAATCTCTGGCCCCCATAGCAGGACCTCTCGTGATGACCGAGCAAACTCTGCTCTCCCTCGAGGTACATCCTGTACCTCTCCATACTGTCTCAATACCCAGTCCGGCAACTGCCGCTTTATAATGTGCATGTGGGACACTATCCGTCCCACCAAATACTGTGTCTGTCTACAAAAAGGCAAATGCGAATCCTCGTCTGACCACTACTCGCAGCCCAAGTACGGTCTCCATGTGAACTCCTGCATCCTGTCTATAGCATGTCTGAAGTAGCCTGTGTCTCCAATGTGATGTTGTGTGGTTGCCCCCGCATAACGGAAGGCATATGGAGCTCCATGAGGTACGTCTACTGTCACAGGTGGTCAGAAAATAGCAATATGCTCCCACGCCCATACCATCAGGAGCGTGGTACCGTAGCTCATCGACTGTGCCTCTCGGTAGGCAATGCCATGCAAGTGGAAGTACAACATCCCTAGCACACACGAACCCCAGGCATAAACGACTCGACGCTCCAGCATTCCCACTAACATCTCTCCCCATCCCACAGGGAATCCATGTCCATGGCGGTCAGGCAGTACAATACCACCTATCAGTGTCGCTACTAGACAGTCTAACTGTCTATATCTCTGGGCTAATACCCGCCATCTAATCTCATAGTCGTCAACCCCTAGCTGTCTAACGTCGGTGTGGGGGTAATATCTACACATCTCGGCAATCCCCCTCTGTGTATCATAGACTACCCGTGTCCCTCTAATAGGTAGTCTCAATATCCTATATACATCCTCTAGGGTCACCGTCGCCTCTCCAGTCGGAAGGTGGAAGGAAGACGTCTCCGAGTGCCACCGCTCACATAATGCCGTCAATAGTCCCTGATTTGCCTGAATCTAGGGCATATCGGTCACATGTAACAAACCCAAAGGCCATAGATTTCGTCGCTCAGCCGGCCGCAAGCTGTCTTTGAATCGAAACGTCGTGGGTCTCGACTCCCGTGTATAAATAGGGTCCAGTACAACCCGCAACAACATTATACATGTCTCATGTCAGCCTGAATCATCTATCCTAGTAAAAAAATGACTGTTTTAACATAAAATGCAAATGCGTCGTTATCTTGCACATGCATCATTCTTTTTCACATGCGTCGCTTTTTAACAAATGCGGTTCACAAATTCTATATGCGTCATTACTAATCAAATGCGATTCATAATAATCAAATGCGTCATGAACATAACATTTGCGTTTCAAAATAAACAAATGCGGCTATTAATATGCACATGCGTTGCAAAATGTCAAATGCGTTTCAAAATAAACAAATGCAGCTATTAATATGCACATGCGTTGCAAAATGTCAAATGCGTAGCAAAATAAATAGATGTGTTTATTCGCTAAATCCTATTCTAAATGACCGGCGTAAACTTTCAAATGCGGCTTTTCGCAGTCAAATGCGTCGTTCGCGCATACACATGCGGTGCAAAATGAAAAATGATGCATAACTGAAAATTGAATTAAATGCATTAAATAACGTGCAAATCAAAAAATTTCAAAAGGCAAGTTTTAGGTCCATACCGGGGGGTCCGCACCGGCTGGTCTCTGGTATGTCCGAATCCTGTATGCACGATGGTGAGTGGCTGGAACTGGAGACATCCTCGCTGAAAGTCAGAGCAAATTTTCCAAATCTCAAAGCTAGGTGAGTGCAAATGAATAGTTTTTCACCCCAATTCAAATATATACCTAGGGCTTAGGTGGCATTTCCTTCCTACTGGCCATGTAAACTTCCATTTTCTATCATCTCGTACCCGTCCCTCCCATTTCCTATCCCAAATCCGTCAACTGCATTGCATTTCTGCTTATCTACTGGACTAATCGGGAGCATTTCCAAAATTTTCGGCACGTTTCCCAAATTTTTCAATTTTCCCGAGGGGCATACCTTCACCTATTCTAATCTGGAGCATTACTAAGGCATATTTCTTTTCAATTTTCTTTGACACAACGACGAAACGACATTATATCAAAGAGGGGCAAATGTAGACACCAAAATCTGGTCTTAAGCCTGCGACTTCAATATTCTTCATACTTCCTATTCTTCTATTGATTAAATAATCTTAATTATTTAATTAATTCATCTTAACATTAATTCTTCTATTGATTAAATAATCTTAATTATTTAATTAATTCATCTTAATATTAATTCGTCCATTGATTAAATAATCTTAATTATTTAATTATGTTACTAATTAACCTTCTTCTTGTCAAATTAAATAAATCCTTATTTAATTTACTCTTTGTCATATTTCAACTATAATTAAATAAATTTATTATTTATTTAATTATTCATTTAAAATCCCTTCATCATTTAATTAAATAAATATTATTTATTTAATTATTCTTCAAATATCGAGTCTTGAATTAAATGAATTATTTAACTCATTAATTCTATTTTAACAGATTCTTCTATATTTTAGATAATTATGTGAGTTATCTAAGTATTCACTTTTACTCGACTCGACATCTATTTTAATCGTTCAGTTAACTATTGATTCGATGTCTGAGTGGCATCTTTGAGTAATCTCTTCTTCAAATCATGCAATCCTCTAGTTCTAACTCATTTGCGCACATGCATATTAATTAAATATTATTATTTAATTAATTAAATGTTGTGCGTGCATTTGAACACTGAGTCGTTATAATCAATCTTTATCTTTGTCATGCAAAGATATTTCTAATGTTTTCAAATGCCGAACTGAAGATTAAATCATTTATTTAATCTTTAATTCTATTAGTTATCTGAATGCATGTCCAATCTGTCAATCTCAACCGTCCGTTGATCTTTCGATCTTGACCTGTCGTTCGAATAATCAATTTTCTATAAATTGATTTGTCATTCTTCATTCCAATCTTTCTCATGAATTTTATAACTTTTGGAGAGCACATGTCTTGAATCTTCGATATTTTGCTAATCATTATCTTAGGCTATATTTGCACGAACTTACGAGAAATCTGAGGGCAATTATACTACACAAGCAAAATGGAGAAGGGCAATTGAGATGAATCATGGAAATACGTTTGGAATTGGTGAGATTGTTTCAGTTTTAATTACGTTTTTACTTTCCCATGTTCTTTGTTGCTTAACGAATTAATTTTCATTTTGGATTTAGTATTGTATGCATGTATTCTTCTAACGATCTTCCTTGTTGTCTATTGTGCAAAGCGTTTCATTTTCAGCGTTACACCAATCAAAGGATTAAATATATTGTAATATTTTTACGAATCATTTCATGGAATACCAATTGAAAATGTGTTTTTTGCTTTTAGATAAAGCATTTCATGGAACTCTTTGGATTAAATTGAATTGAGGTATGTAAGAACAAGGGAGCATTAGGAAATACATTGCTCAAGGATCTTAAATAAGCCTTCTTGGTGCAGAGGTACGAAATGCATTTTGTGTTATTGTTGTCAAATGATGACTTTTGATAGTTTTAGGTGTGTTTAAGTTTTTTTCAATTCAATAAGGTACTAATAGACCATATGATAGGTAATTAGGAGTCATTGAGTTTATATTGTCACATTTTTGCAAAATTGTCAAAAGTGTAATATTGAAAAGTTGTAAAAGTACCAAAAAAATGTAAAATCGAGGAAGCCCAATGGTCATGGGCATTCAAAGGGTAGTTAGAATAGTTGTAATAGGTTGGTTAAGGTTTAGAATATGCTGGAAATGTGATGGATGAAATTTTTTGGAGGTTTTTCTGAAATATTGAATAATAAAGCTCCTATTTTCATTAAAATTTTGTATCTTTTCTATTAAATATTGTTGTTGTAGTGTGGTTGCATGGCCTATACAGCCTGATGGTGACTCCAAATTGATTTGAATTGTTTTTTTAGTATCATATCTATCATTTTGACTGATTTTGAGGTGTTCCCATTGGGGTTGTAGAATCTTATTGACTTTTCCTTGTAGGTGGGTCTAAAACTCCAATTTTAAGGTTTTGAAGACATAAAAATGTGATTATGGTCCATTCCACTAACTGTAACTCCTGTAGCTAAGTAGAATGGGACCAAAATGGTAGGATTTAGTTGATTGATTGGTTTTGGAAGTAGGAGAGGTCATTTGGGGGTTTGGGCATGATGCCCTAGTTGTCAAATTTGAATGTTTTGAGTGAAATTTGATGGTTAAAGGTGGGTAGGTGAAGAAAACTCCTGGAAATTTTTTTTTTGGTGATAGATTAAGCATGTGAAGGCCATTTGAAGCATGTTTGATGCATTGGTGAAGTGTAAAGAAGTTGAGAAGTGGTATTTTTATTAAACCCCTTTGTAACTTGCTAAAAACGAGGGTTTTGTATAAAGAGGATTTAGTGAGCAGTTCATTGGCTAAAAGTTGTAGATTTGGTGGTTTTACAGATTGGTAAATGATTTTCCATAGGTATTTTGGGTTGGAAGATTGTTTAGAGGAGAGTTTCTTTGTAAATTAGGCCTATTTGGCTTAAGGGGACAACATAGAAGCATTAGTTTGAGGGATTTGTTCCAAAAGAGTTATATGATATTTTGAGATATGTTTTGGGATGCCTTAAAGGGTATCTGTTAATGGGTTTGAGAGTGGAGTTGTGAGATAGGTCCAAGAAACTAGGTCTACAGACCTAGAAGAAAAATAGTGAAGTTGTGAAGGGAATCACCCTAGTTAGGGTTTTGGAGATTGAAGGTTTGTTGAAATAAGTCAAATTTGTAATTGGTAATTGAAGGCCTCCCTGCTCTGCATCACTTCTCTCCCGTTGCAATTTTGAGTGGATTATTACTTTCAAAGTATTGGGAATGCTTTTCATATTTTCTAGTTGGCAGTTGCCATTCTAGAAGGCTCATCTCTTGATATATTTTATACTCATTCTTAATCAATTATCAAGTTAATAATCAGTGCATTTATTTATAGTTAATTTTTTCTTTTCAATTTGTGTAATTTTGGAATTTGTAACTTTATCAGTATTCCTAAAAATATTGAAGTTGTTTAGCATCGACTAATAAGGTTTTTTAGTATCAATCAATTAATATTCAAGACAAACCATGAAGTACAAAAATGATCAATGCTAGGGCTAACCAATTAATAAGTATACATGTGAATAAGTCAAGCATGTACATGTGAATAAGGGAAGCACAAGTACTCAAAAACACATAAGCCATGAATTATACACATGAATACATAGTATACACAAATTAATACAAAGTATATGCAGAATACAAGGTATACACATGAAAAAACGTAAGTCACAAAGTATACACGTAAGTTGTAAAGTATACACTTGAATACACATAACTCATATCTATTGAACCATGGATTTATAATGCAAATATGGATACCATCGATAAAAATATTTGTATTAACCAAATATCCATGTAGGCATACATCAATATATATCGATATAAATATAAAATATAGGTACAAAATAGCCATATAGGCTTACGAGAATGCCATATAGGCATACAAAAAAGTGCTATGGAATCAAAAGTCATTGCTCTCCATGCTCTCGAAATAAACTATTTCCCTTTGCTTGTTGATCAAATGGAAATATGTCTGTCACTCATTTATGCTGCAGTCGAAGAGTGCTCCTGTTGCTCCTCCTAGGGTTTAGTTCTTGGTCAAATCTTATCTTTTACAATAAGAAGTAAATACATTAATATATAGAAATTACATTAAAAAAATGATATATTTAACAAAATAATCACTTACCACCATTTGATGATCACTCTCCATGAGGGAAATATTCAAATGCCCATGTTGAGGCATGCTGAAGCCTTGTATAAACCATCCAAATAGAAATTAAACTACGAATCAATAATAGTTTGATTTTTCACTAACTAACATATATAACAATGAATGTAAATTGAAATTTAGTAATTTGTCTCATACCTCCCCTGTCAGAGCCATCGAGGATTCTATAGTAGATGAAACACTGATCTCCATTTCCCTCTGAACATTCAAAGGTGTTTCTGCTTGCAACATCTAAAAATAAAACAACACATTATTCAATCATGAAAACTACAACAAAAATACACGTCATGACTTATAATATATGAGATAATGAACAAAATTTTGAGTACTTATTAAACTATATATTTCTAACTATCATGCTTACTATTTTCCTTATCCATATCTTGTTCGAAAGCATGTGTTTTTAGGCTTTTACCCATAGCAGCAAGCCGATGAACCATTTGATAAAATGATTTCATAAATATGTACGATAACTATTGTGGCATAGAGAAGGTAGTGAACTATTTGAAAAAATACCTCAAAGAAATGGGGTCTCATGGTGATGGCATGCCATTACAAACAAATGCACGTCATGGCATTCCATCACCATAAGACCACATTTCTTTCAAGCATTTTTTGAAAAAATTCATTTCCTTCTCTATGGTATTATTGCTTACTATTATGCTTTGATAGAAATTTTTCCAAGCATCCATAGTTTGTTGGAAAGCACCTATTTTAGGATTTTAGCCATAGCAGTAAGGAAGTGAGTAGTTTGATAAAATGCTTTGGTACACATGTAGGGAAAATATGGTATCATAGAAAAGGTGGTGATCTATTTGAATAAATTCCTCAAAGAAATGTGGTGTCATGGTGATGGAATGGCATTCCATCACCATTAGATCACATTTCTTAAAGGATTTTTTTCAAACTACTAACTGCCTTGTCTATGCTATTGCTTACTATTATGCTTTGATATATTTTTTCCAAGTATCCATAGTTTGTTGGAAAAAACCTTTTTTAAGCTTTTAGCCATAGTAGTGAGGAAATGAATTGTTTGATAAAATGCTTTGGTAGGCATGTATGGAAAATGTGGTAGCATAGAAAAGGCGGTGAGCTATTTGAAAAAGTGCCTCAAAGAAATTGGGTCTCAAACAACTCATTGCCTTGTCTATGCTATTGCTTACTATTATTCTTTCATATATTCCTTCCAAGCATCCATAGTATAGACAAGGCAGTGAACTGTTTGAAAAGATGCCTCAGTAAAAAGTGGTCTCATGGAATTCCATGACAAGAAAATGCAATTGGAAGCTGCTCCTACTTATTACTTATGCTATGTGAAGTAATTGCATCACTGCTTATGTTGACTTTCTAAACAACCATATTGTAGTTGAAAATTTGTTATCTATCAACATCTAGTTATTAGTTATGGAATGTGAAGTAATGCTTTGAGTTTGAAATATGTGCAATGCAATGTAATTAATGATATGAATATAAAATACACAAATCTATTAAGTACAATTCATTAGTTAGACTCTTTATTCTATTACCTACGTGTAGGTTTGTCTAAATCCATTGGCACTGGGAGGTGTTCCCACGAAACCTCCAATATTAGCCTATTCAACATCCAAAATCACATATTAAAATACCATTCATAAAACAATGCTATTAACATGTAATAAATTTATAATTGTTTACTAGTTACATACCTCAATGATAGGTGCATTGGAGAAATAAGTAGGTGTAGGGCTGGTGTATCCAATATCAACACTGTAACCCTACAATTTTATTAAAATCATAAAACTAAATTAGTTAATCTTGAATTTCAAAATAAAAATTTAATAAATTAAATTCAATGAACATGCTAAATTTTACCTGAGTATCAATTCCATAGGCCTCATGCAAAATGTTAGTTTCCCTTGCCATCTCCATAGCTATAGAAGAATCCTATGTAGCAGCTTCCTAAGTGTTAGTGGAGTCATATGAACAAGTCACCCTACAAGATTGAAAACAAATGGGATCGAAGCCCACCACTCGAAGACTCTCCTGGATGGCGTTGTAGAATAGGGCTGGCATGTTGGATGGCACTTTGGGTCAAAGAGTTGATGGCTTACAAAGTCTCTATGTCAACACTCTCCTTCACGACAGAAGGGATAACGATGTGCTCATGAGGCTGCCTAATGAGAGGCTATCTCCCTTACCGAGTAGGATCCTGCTATACACTGGGTCTATCTTGAGCTGAACCCCCACCTCTCCCTTGGAAGTCCCTCAAATCAAAATAATTTGGGATTTTGTTCAAGACGAACTCATACTATAGTTTCGTGAGGAAATACTGCAGGACTTCACAATTTTTGCATGGTGGGTAATCAAAAACTAGGTACCACCTATCCCAAACAAAGTCCCTATTCTATTGGTGGTGGCACCAATGAATAGGAAACATCTTTGCATTGAGGGTAAGATTTTAATTTGTGCGTGGGTCAGTGAATAATGAGCACAAATCACCTTTTGTAATTTTTAAATCTTTTACATCTTTATATGATAATTTATCCTGGTAATAACCCCTAACTGCCTGCCTCCTATCTTGCCAACCAATTAATTGTTTGCTGATTGAATCTACATGTTTTAACATTTCTTTGAGTGAAGTTTTCAGGGTCATTATTTCAACTGTTGAACCATCTGGATCGTTCAACCTTATGATTAAATCCTCAATTTTTTTTTGATTGTTCTCAATTTCACTCATTAAGTTTTGTTGAGTGCTAGGAGGATGTTGAGGGATTGGTGGAGGAGATTGTTGTTGTGGTTGATTGAGGATTTTTTTGTTGTTTTTATTTCTATGCTTGTTGAGGATTTTGTTCCTCTTGTTGTTGTTGTGCTTGTTCACGATTTTGAGGAGGGTTTGCAGGTTGATTAACATCTACAAATTAAAAAAATAAATATCAAAAACAACCTAAAACTAACAAATTCAAAACAAAACAAAAAATAATTACCTCTCAGACCTCCTCGTTGACGTGGCAGCATCCTGGCGATGAAACAACAATAGTTTTGTTTGATGAATAATTTTGCAAAATAGCTCCTCCCAGAATGCGATCACGAAAAATTTAACACAGTCACAAGTTAGAATGATTTTGATTTTTCTTTTTCTTTTTTCTTTTAATAGCTCACAACGTGAGCATGTTATAACGCACTCACGTTATGGGCTCGTTGTGGCCTCGCCTCAGTCTCGGCACACCAAGCCATAACACGAGCATGTATAATGCACTCGCATTATAATGTGCTCATGTTATGAGATTTCAAAACTTTTTAAAAAAATTGGCCACAAATTGGCTACCCATCTTTTTTCACCCACCCATATGTTTTCCTTTTTTTTGCTACTACATTTTTACACATATACAATGAATATTGGGCAGATTATATGCATATTTATGGTTTCACCATTTGACCATCTGGAGACCTTGATGAGGGTGTAGCCCGAGACTTAGAAAATAACCCACAAATAAGAGAATAATTTTATTATTCAGAAAATGGAGCTTCTTACATGTAGAGGATCTCCAATCCCCAAGTTCTACAATACATGCAAGTTATAGAAAGCTACAGAATAACCCTTTCGCAATATGCGAGCTTGTCCCTAAAAAGTTATCCAAAAATTAGAAACCCACCCATAAATAGAGCTCCTCATTAGATTGGAGCCAAAACAACATTCAAATTTGAGTTTAGGCGGTTTGACACCAAAAATTTACAACATGAAGTTCAAATTTCAAAAGAGCAGTTGCAATTGTATCTTCTAGAAAGTGCGCCAACTTCTCGGGGCCATAACTTTTGATCCGGGACTCCGATTCGCGAACCGTTTGAACCGTTGGAAAGGTATCGAAGTCAATAACACATTCAAAATTAGCTACACCAATTTTGGCAAGTTTCAGGGCCAATCCAGGAGCTCTAAGTGCCTCAAATCTAACTCGGAAGATTTTTAGGTGTAAATTTGGGAAACTAAAACTGCAATATCTTTCAACCCAGGAACCCAAAATAAAAATCGTAAATTGGGAATTTCATTATGATGAAAAGGGTATCCAAAAATGTAAAAATATCTAAAAACTGAGAAACTTAAAATTTAACTATTTTTGGGTGATGCAAGATTTCCCTTACACCACTGGATGCTCCTGCATCAGACACCCAGGGTAATTTGAGAAGTGACCCCGTCACGTCTCAGATGGTTGAGGAAAACTGGTGCAGGAGCACCTATTTGATCACATGCCTCCATGAGGCAATATTGATTCATTTGTTCCATTTTGATGTTTTGATATTGTAATAAGGTCCAAGAGGCCACCTTTGTGGTGTTATAGGTCCTAGGATGTTCATTTCTCATATATTGTAAAAATTGTCGAAAGTTTAAAATTAGGTAGATGAAGTGTCATTAGGGTGTTTTGTGAACAAAATAATCAAGAGGTGGTTGAAAATGGTTAGTTTTGGTTGAAAATGTATAAATAAGCCCTCCAAAACTTGAATTGGGGGTTGGAGACATTATTTTTGAAGTTAAATGAATGGCAACCTCAAATTTGGTATGCATTTTCTGATTTTTACATTGTTACCAGATTGAAGTTGTGATTTTTACGGCCTGGTATGGACTCAAATGATATATTATCATATATTTATGGAAAGATCTCTATTTCTAGTTTCCAATTCTTTTTGTCTCATTGAATTTTATTGAGTTTTGTGGAAGATACGATTATTTTGGTGAGACTTCCTATTCTAACAATATTGTGCAGAATTTACAGTCTGAAAAGTGTGATGGTATGGAATATAAAGTCTATATTTTGGATTTTAAACCAAATGTATTTTGTTACCATGTGAATCTACTTTCATTTGCTTCAAGTATCATCAAATTTCATTAAGATTTGAATGAGTTATGACCATTTTTGTGAGGGCATGTCTGAACCCTACCTAGGGTTTGCAGTTTTGGGAAAAATACATTAACTTTCATTTCAACCATTAGATCTTCATAAGAATTGGAGGAAAAGAATATAACTATGTTTTCTTCAATCTCACTAGAGGGATTTTCTTCATGATTTGTTTTGTAGAAGTTATTAATGACTGTTCATGGCAATAAATTGTGGGCTGCCATACCTATGTTTTCAATATGATATAGAATGACTAATAACATGTGTTATATAAATATTGTTTTGGATTATTGTTGAAGGTTAGTGAGATGTGTTTTGAATCCTCCTAGCTCTGCATCAAATTGGTATTAGAGCCAGGTTTGGCCTATAAAGAAGATTATGAAGAAGCAAATAAAACAAAAGAGGGCAGCAAATCAGTCAAAGATGAAGAAGAAGATTTATGGGCACAATATGCAGCCATTGAAGAAGAATGGAATAGTAAGGTTGGTGATGGAAAAGTCAAGCAAGAGGAAGAAGAACTCATCAAGGTAGAAGAAAACAAGGACATTGATGTTTTAAGTGAATTTGTTTTTAGATTGGATAAGTTGGTTATGGGTGAAGAGGAATTTGAAGTACAAGAAGACAAGGAGGAAACCTCAAGGTCTCTATATTTTGTTTCTAATTTTTCTTTGGATTATGTATGTGCAGATTATGAAGGAAAAAGTGAAGTGTTTGATGATATGATAGAGTTTTGGGACTTCCAAGTTGTAGGGATGCTTGACAAGAGAAGGCATAAGAAGAAGAAAATGAGGAAAGAACCCAAGATGGTTGCAAAGACAAAGGAAAAGGTGCAAAGTAACTGGAAGACCTGAAAGAAGACAATTCAAAGGGGCTTGAATTCTTTTGCCCTCGGGAGTTTGGTGCAGGAGCACCTATTTGATCACATGCCTCCATGAGGCCATATTGATTCATTTGTTCCATTTTTATGTTTTGATATTGTAATAAGGTCCAAGATGCCACCTTTGTGGTGTTATAGGTCCTAGGATGTTGTTCATTTCTCATATATTGTAAAAATTGTCAAAAGTTTAAAATTAGGTAGATGGAGTGTCATTAGGGTGTTTTGTGAACAAAATAATCAAGAGGTGGTTGAAAATGGTTAGTTTTGGTTGAAAATGTATAAATAAGCCCTCCAAAACTCGAATTGGGGGTTGGAGACATTATTTTTAAAATTAAATGAATGGCAACCTCAAGTTTGGTATGCATTTTCTGATTTTTACATTGTTACCAGATTGAAGCTGTGATTTTTACGGCCTGGTATGGACTCAAATGATAGATTATCATATATTGATGGAAATATCTCTGTTTCTAGTTTCCAATTATTTTTGTCTCATTGAATTTTATTGAGTTTTGTGGAAGATATGATTATTTTGGTGAGACTGCCTATTCTAACAATATTGTGCAGAATTTACAGTCTGAAAAGTGTGATGGTACGGAATATAAATTCTATATTTTGTATTTTAAACCAAATTTATTTTGTTACCATGTGAATCTAATTTCATTTTCTTCAAGTCTCATCAAATCTCATTAAGATTTGAATGAGTTATGACCATTTTTGTGAGGGCAGGTCTGAACCCTACCTAGGGTTTGCAGTTTTGGGAAAAATACATTAACTTTCATTTCAACCATTGGATCTTCATAATAATTGGAGGAAAATACTATAACTATGTTTTCTTCAATCTCACAAGAGGGATTTTCTTCATGATTTTTTTTGTAGAAGTTATTAATGACTGTTCATGGCAATAAATTGTGGGCTGCCATAGCTATGTTTTCAATATGATATAGAATGACTAATAACATGTGTTATATAAATATTGTTTTGGATTATTGTTGAAGGTTAGTGAGATATTTTTTGAACCCTTCTAGCTCTACATTAAAAACCCAACCGGTCAACCACTGCCTTAGATAGCTGGGATGAATCTTCCACATGCCTTCCTCTCCATTTCACCAGATATTCTTCATACTGTCTGTTTCTGGTACTCCTTCCCACATGACTATCCAAGATTGCTTCAATCTCCTCCCTTTCTGAAGTAGGTGTTGGAATGCCATAATTCCCTATTGTTGGTGCTTCCTCCATTCCACCTTCATGATACTCTATCAAATCTGAAATGTTGAACACAGGGGAAATATTGATTCCATCAGGCAACTCTACCTCATATACATTCCCTGAATCATGCTTCTTCAAAATCTTACAGGGATCGAATTTCATCTTCATTTTGTTATATGTTCCTACTAGAAACCTTTCTTTCCTCAAGTGGACCATCACTTCATCACCAATCTGAAACTCTTTATACCTCCTCTTCTGATCTGCCTTAGCCTTATATTGCATATTCATCTTGTTAATATGTTCTCTTACCTTCTCATGTATATCCTTGATGTGTTCTGCAAAATCTTTGGATTTAGCACTTATTCTCTTCTCTTGGTCCATCTTCCTCAATTCTGGAGCTGTTATGGGGCAACCTCCATACAGAATCTAGAATAGTGATTTACCAGTGCTTTTGTTGATAGAATTGTTGTAAAAAAATTCTGCCTAGGGTAAGATCAAGTCCCATCCCTTGAGTTTATCTCCTACCAAACATCTTAGTAGGTTACCCAGACTCTTGTTAACAACCTCTGTCTACCCATCTGTTTGTGGATGATGTGAAGAATTGAACTTCAACTCTGTCTTCAGCTTCTTCCACAAGGTCCTCCAAAAGTACCCCACAAATTTGGTGTCACGATCTGAAACAATATTCTTTGGCAAGCCATGTAGCCTCACCACCTCTTTGAAGAACAAGTTAGCAATGTGGACTGCATCATGAGTCTTCTGACATCGAATGAAATGTGCCATCTTCAAAAACCTATCAACCACCACAAAGACTGAATCATTCCCTTGTTGTGTTCTTGGCAAACCAAGAACAAAGTCCATACTTATATCCTCCCATGGCCTCTCTGGTACAAGTAAGGGCTGATATAAGCCTGTATTCTGGCTCATTCCTTTAGCCATCTAACATATCATGTAGCTTTGTACAAACTTCTTCACATCCTATGACAACTGAGGCCAATAATAATGCTTACTGATAATGGCAATGGTCTTATCTCGACCAAAATGTCCTGCCATTCCTCCACTATGCTTCTCCTTTATTAGGTTCTCCCTCGTGGAACTCCTTGGGATACACAATTGAATTCCCTTAAATAACATGCCATCTTGGATTATGAAATCCAGCCACCTTGTCCTGTCCACTGTAATAGGTTCCTTGCAAGCTTTCCAAGCCTTTGCAAAATTAGGATCTTCTGCATACAGTATCTTGAGTTCATTGAACCCAACCACTTCAATTTGCATCTTTGTCATCAATGTATGCCTCCTACTTAAGGCATCTGCAACCTTATTTGAATTCCCATTCCTATGTTTCAAAACAAAGGTATAACTCTGCAAAAACTCAACCCATTTCATATGCCTCTGATTTAACTTTCCCTGACTATTTAGGTACTGCAAGGCCTGATGATCAGTATATAGAACAAATTCCTTCGGAAACAAATAATGTCTCCATTTATTTAATGCTTGAACTATTGCATAAAATTCCTAATCATATATAGAATACTTTCTCTTGGCATCATTTAACTTTTCATTGAAATAGGCAATGGGCTTACCTTCTTGGCTCAACACTGCTCCAATGGCACAACTACTGGCATCACAATCCACCTAAAACATCTTGTTGAAATATGGGAGGCTAGAACAGGTTGCTTTGTCACCTTCTGCTTCAACATTTCAAATTTTTTTGCTGCTCCAGTGCTCCACTTGAATTCTTTTGTATCCCCTCTCATTGTTTCAGTCAGGGGTCCACAAATACTACTAAAGTTTCTAATGAAATTTCTATAAAAACTAGACAAACCATGGAAATATCTCACCTCAGTAGCAGTTATTAGGGTAGGCCATTCCAGAATAGCCTTCACCTTCTCTGGGTCCATCTTGAGACCTTCTGCTAAGACAACAAACCCCAAGTACACTAATTCCCTCTTCACAAAACTGCACTTCTTTAGATTAATCAACAGTTTCTCTTCTCTTAAATTCTCAAAGGCTCTTCGAATATGCATCAGATGCTCATCCAACGTCTTATTGAAAATTAAAATATCATCTAAATACACAATAACAAAACTTCCCAAAATTATTTTGGTACCTCGTTCATGAGCATGAATGTGCTCGGTGCATTGGTTAGCCCAAAAGGCATGACTAACCACTCGTACATGCCTCTTTGGTCTTGAAGGCGTCTTCCATTCATCTCCCTCGCGAATCGAATCGGTGATATCCACTCTTAGATCAATCTTTGTGAAGTACTAAGCTCCACTCAAATAGTCCATCAGGTCATCCATCCTTAGGGGAAATCGTACTTGATTGTTATCTTGTTTATGGCTCGGGAATCTGTACACATCCTCCCTCCCATATCCTTCTTTGGTGCTACTGCTATAAGGTGCCTGCACATGGACTCAAACTCTCATTATCAAACCGCTTTCTCAACAACTCTTGAACTTGTTTTTCAACTCCTCATTTTCTGCTGGAGTCATTCTATGAGCTTCCTTATTTGGCAAACTGGCTCCAGGAATCAAGTCAATCTGATGATTGATCTTCCTTATTGGTGGTAAACCCTTGGGTACATTATCAGAAACAATATCCTAAAACTCATCCAACATCCACAGAAACTTCTTCTGGAACCTTCTCACTATCCTCCTTACTCACTCTAGGAATCAATGCATAACACACATGCTCATGCTTCATACTTTCTAAAAAAAATCTTCCATCTACATAACAAATTCTAGCACTACTGCATACCTTTTCTTCGGTCTCCTTCAGGGGTTTCAACTTGTGATGAACCCCATCCTTTGTCAAAGGAATAAGTGTTTGCATGGCCATCATGTATAGCTCGCCTATCAAAGTACCACACAACCTCCCCAACAACATGTGACAGCATCCATGGGGATGATATCATAGAGTACCTCATCATGGTAGCTCACGATCTTGAACTTTACTAGGCACTGCTCATTGACCAAAACTTTGTAGTCTTTCTGCAACCAGGCAATCCGATACGGATGCGGGTGCCTTTCCCTCTTCGGCTTCAACTTTGTGACCATCTCTTCTGACACTAGATTATGGTGCTCCCCGTCAATAATGACATCACAACATTTTCCTTCACACTTGCACCTTGTGCGTGATTCTTCCTCTATTCTGGTTCCTTTTCCTCAGTCACTAGGGCTCTCCTAATCACTAGGGTTTCTCCCCTTTCAGCATCATCTGAATGTTCAGATTGGGCCTCCTCATTTGCATCGCAACCCTTCCATGACCTATACGGCCTTTTTTCTGCCCTTCCCTTAGTGTGGTGGACATTCATAGGCTCGATGCCCTTTCTTCACCACACTAGAAACACGTTCCTCTGAAACCACCTCTTCTAGATCCTTGTCCATATCTCCCTCGTCCTCTACCTCTTTGATCACCATTGTTTTGATTATGAGGGCGGTAGAAATTGTCATTCCTTTGGTTTCGGCTGGTACCCACACCTTCATTTTTCTTTTCACAATCATTTCGGCTTACTGAAGGTCTTCCATTGCCCCTTCCACTTTGACCTCCTCATCCTTTTTGCTTGCCATCAAATCTTTTGTTCAGCTTCTCTTCCACCTTCAGAGCAAATTGATACACATCCTCAATCATGGTCATTCTGACTAGGCTTAACTCCTCCTGAATGCTTGGTCATAACCCATTAAGATATCGGGCTACCTTCTCCTTATTGGCCTCTATGTGACCCATTTTGATGATTATCTTGTGAAAATATTTAGTATATTCTTTCACAGATCTGCTTCCTTGCTTCAACCCTTGCAATTTCTTCAACAGATCTAACTCGTAGTGCACTGGTATGAACTGCTTCTTCAGTTTCTCTACCATGTGATTCCATCTGGTGATATTGCCTTTTCCTCTTCAATTTCTTTCCAACTGGACCTCTTTCCACCAAATACTAGCATGGCCCTTCAACTTCATTTTCAAACTTAACCTGATTTGGGTCCTCTATTTCCTCATACTCAAAATATTCTTCTAGCTCGTTGATCCAGTCAATCAACTCTTCTGGGTTCAGACTTCTAGAATAACTGGGACTTCTGCTCTAGGTCTTTTCTCGATCTTCAAAATGGCCCTTATTAGCTGCATTTGGTCTTGATCAATTGCTTCTTCTTCCTCTTCTACTTCTAAACCTTCTTCCTCTCCTTCATCCTCACTTTCCTCCCTCGGGTTTAACCCTCTTCTCAACTGCTCTTGTAACACATCAATCTATCTCTGGAGGGCTGCCAGTGCATCTCTTCCACCAGCATTTCTGCCACCTCGACCACCTCTGGCACCACCATGCCTACCAGGCACCACTCTTGGAGACATCTTTCTTGACCTTGACCCACAACCACGGTCCTAGTGCGAACTACCTCATGATCAATGATCTGTCCACACGCTCAAGAAAACCCGCTCTAATACCACTTGATGAGGGTACAGCCCGAAACTTAAAAAATAATCCACAAACAAGAGAATAATTTTATTATTCAAAAAATTTAGCTTCTTACATGCAGAGGATCTCCAATCCCTAAGTTCTACAACACATGCAAGTTATAGAAAGCTACAAAATAACCCTTTTGCAATATGCGAGCTTGTCCCCAAAAAGTTACCCAAAAATTAGAAACCCACCCATAAATAGAGCTCCTCATTATATTGGAGCCAAAACAACATTAAAATTTGAGTTTAGGCGGTTTGGCACCAAAAATTTACAACATGAAGTTCAAATTTCAAAAGAGCATTTGCAATTGTATCTTCTAGAAAGTGCGCCAACTTCCCGGGGCCATAACTTTTGATTCGGGACTCTGATTCACAAACTTTTGAACCATTAGAAAGGTCTCAAAATCAATAACACGCTCAAAATCTTCTACGCCAATTTTAGAAAGTTTCAGGGCCAATCGGGAGCTCTAAGTGCCTCAAATCTAACTTGGAAGATTTTCAGGTGCAAATCTGGGAAACTAAAACTACAATATCTTTCAACCTAGGAACCCAAAATAAAAATCGTAAATTGGAAATTTCATTATGATGAAAAGGGTATCCAAAAATGTAAAAACATCTAAAAACTGAGAAACTTGAAATTTAACTATTTTTGGGTGATGCAAGATTGCCCTTACACCACTGGATGCTCCTGCATCATACCTTAATTTGCAAACTTGACTTTTGTAGTCCTAAATCAGACTTGGGAAACCCTTCCTCAACCATCATTTCACCTGAGACATCAACCATTTCCATCATATCCATCCAAAATATTTCATTTTTCCCTAATCTTAACATTTTCATCTATTATCATAAGCTAGTCTTCACAACCATCATCCTTAGACCTTGGTCCTTTGAGCCATTAGCCTAACCTTATTTTCCTATCCAAGCCTAAGTAAGCATATTCAAGCCTTTTCGAAGTGATTATCCATGCCTAAGGAAGAATATTCAAGTGTTGTCTAAGTGATTATCCAAGTTTAGGTAAGAAAAGTCATCCTCTACCCAACCCTTAGTCAAGTGATTATCCAAGCTTGAGTGAGAAACTCCAAGCCTTGCCTAGTCAATTATAAAAGTCTAGCCTAAGAAAACCCCATTATCATCAATCAATGATCTAGTTTAGCTTGAGACAATATTGGTCTTATATCTCCCTTTTCATCATTATCTCTTTTTCCATCCAATTTATCATTATATAGTTGTGGGTTAGATTAGTGTTCTTGAGGATTTTTTGTGTTTTAGCTTGAAATGTATATGCATCATCCACATTCAAAAACTAGAGGTAGTAGGTACTAGAATGTATGAAATAAAAAAGGAATTAGCTAGAAAAATGCTTGAAAGAATTAGATCATGTGAATGAGATAGATAATGTATTGACTTAAGAGATTCTTCCTACTCTTGAGAAGATGAGGAAGGTGGGTGTGTAGTATGTGCAATGAGAAAATGACAATGCATAACTGGAGCAACAAGTACTAGAATGCATGAAATGAAAAAAAGAATCTTCTCTTAAAACACTTGAACTAAAAAAAGGAATCTTCTCTTAAAATAAGTACTAGGTAAGAAGTTGAGGAAGGTGCCTTTGCAGTATGTGCATATTATAAAATTAGATTATTCCATGAGACCACAATTCTACCAAAAAATTTAAAACTATAATATTGACAAAATCCCTATTTGATTATGCTTTGATGGATGTCCATACCTTATTCATTGTGTGCATATATTGCAATCCGTGCATTGCATAAGATGACATATATTTGAGGTATCATTTCAAACAATTCATATGAACCTTGTTTATTATTCCATATTTTGCATACATGTCTAAAACCTTTCAAAAAATCTATTTTGTGCATCTTGCAATCATTCCAATCCATGACATATCTCTTTGATTCATTTTGTCAAAAAATTCACATGCCTTGTCCATGCTTCCACATTTCTCATACATTTCTACCAAGGGAGTTGCAATTATAACATTCAAATGACAAAAATTCCCCTTTCTTTCAATGATTTGATTGCTTCCCATACCTTTTTCCAAAGGTAGGATGTTGACATAAGTTGTGGAATTTGGATTTACACTTGCCAATTGTATTTTCTTGAAAGTTTATAATGTTTTTAAAAAAATCTATTTTGTGCATATCTTGCAATGATGACATTCCATGAGACCACATTTCTTTAAGGTATTCCATCAAAAAATTCACATGCCTTGTCTATGCTACCACATTTTGCATACATGTATATTTGTGGACATTATATTGGTAGGTCATATGTTAGAAAATGGCTAGAGAAAAGTCACATGATAAATTATTGGAAAGTAGAAATATCACATATCATCCTCACAACCCCCCTTCATAACCAGGAAATGGGCAAATGACAATGCATAACTAGAGCAACAAGTAGTAGAATGTATGAAATGAAATAAGGAATCTGCTCTGGAGAAGTTGAGGAAGGTGATGTGTAGTATGTGCAATGGGAAAATGACAATGCAAAACTAGAGGTAACAAGTACTAGAATGTATGAAATTAAAAAGGAATTTTCTCCAAAAAAAATTGAAAAGAAACAAACCAAAGTGAATGAGATAGATAATGTATTGAATGAAGAGATTATTCCTTCTTTCGAGAAGTTTCAAGGAAGGTGCCTATGAGTATGTGGAATGGGAAAATGACAATGGAGAAGTGGAAAACCTCAAGAGGTTTTGTATTTGGTAAGAATTTGTGTAGGCAAAGAAAGTGAGAGATGATGCTATAGGTGGATTTGAACAAATGAAGTCAAATATTCTTGAACTTAAGACTTCCATGTAGCAAATACAAATAGAAATGGATGATAAGGAAGAAGCGATGATGATAGAGTTGCTGATCTAAAGCTCAAAGTAAAAGATATGAAAAATAAGTTAGAAGATCATGAAAAGGAATACTAGGGGGTGTTAATAGGTAAGAGTAGTAGAGATGAGGAAAAATGTGTGGATGGTTAAGTTGCAGATTCAAAAGCAATAGTTGGAAGTGTTAAAATTAAATAAAAATAATAGAAGACTAAAATTAACCACTTACAAAAGGAACTAAAAGATAAGAAGAATATTTTATCATCAATGAAAATGAGGTTAGTTTTCTCTAAAAAACACCTAAAAAAGAAGCAAGCCAAAATGAATGAGATAGATAATGTATTGAATGAAGAGATTCTTTGTGCTCTCAAGAAGTTGAGGAAGGTGTGTGTGTAGATTCTTTTATGTTCATTGTGCAACCAAACCAACAATTCCAACATTTTCGAACAATTGGGTTTATGCTAGGCAAGGTCATTTTTGACACCCAAACATGTCAAAACAGTCCAAGCTACATTGTACTGGTGAAGTCTCTTAAGAGACCAAAGTGCAAAAGTGCAAAAAAAATTGATGAGTGATTACTTAGAAATTATGTCACTTGGAAACATTTCATCTAAGGCTATGGGTTCATAGGGCCTCTCTATAATAAACTCTCAGTTTTTGATATATCTAAGTCGTTTTCTCATGGTGTTGAGTTTTCAGTTGATGGAAAATGGGTCAAATGCATGTAGTGTAAAGTAGTAAGGTGGTGTAATTTTCATTGTGTTCATCTTACGACCAAATTGAAAATTACAATGTGTCTAGATGGGTGGGTTTATGCTAGGAAAGGTCATGTTTCGCAACCAAACATGTTAGAATAGTCTAAGCTACATTGTATCGGTGAACTCTCTTAAGAGACGAAAGTGAAAAAGGGTAGCAAACTTTTACAAGTGATTACTTAGAAACAATGTCACTTAAAAAATATTTTTTTTGAGGCTACAAGATCATGGAGGGCCCCTATACAATAACCTCTCTTAGTTTTTGATATCTCTAAGGCATTTTCCCGTGGTGTCAAGTTTTTAGTTGATGGAAAATGGGTCAAATGCATGCAGTGTAAAGTTGAAAGGTGGTGTACCTTTAGTTCTGTTCATTGTGCCACCAAACTGACTATTCCAACACATCCAGATGGGTGGTTTTATGATAGGAGAGGTCTTGTTTCACACCCTGTGGAAACTAGAAATGGATGCTTCACTTCCTTATCCACAAAAGGGATATAAGGATATAGAGATCCAATTTCACAATGTTCACATTCAAGAATACCTTAGAGATCTCAACCCAATGAAGGATGTGAGAGATCTAACTATAAGGTATCCTTGGAGATGAATGAAACAAGAGAGGGGTTCACCACCAAGTGTAAACATGGAAAAGACAATATGCTGGAAAACACAGTGTGATATGCAAACTTGAACTAAATGGCTTAAAAATGCAAGAACAAAACAAAAAAATGTAAGACTATAAGTATGCACCTGCAAACTTTTTGGAGATGGAATGGAGCTATGAAATCTTGAAAATGCTAATTTATAAATCTGGTGGGACTCATTCACCATTTTGGGTGAATCAGTCCCAAATCTGGAAAACTATGTTAGAGCAGGTTTTGGCCAAATGGGTATCCAAATCTACAAAAATCTCTAAAAAATGCCCATAGTGGGACTCATTCTCCACTAATGGAAAAAGAGTCCAGTTTGAATTTTCTAAAAACTCAAAAGTGGAATCTATAGCTCTCGGTCTACTCTTTTTGTTCCTCTAGGTGTCCGGATCTGAAACCCTAATTTTTGGGGTTGTAAGTGACTTTTTGTGAATATTTTAACGTTGAAAATAGGGAGATGATTCCAACAAGTTTGAAACCTATTCTTCAATCATCTCTAATCCTTTAAAGCACCTAGATCTACAATCACACATAGAGAGAGATAAAATGTTGATTGTTAGGGAATAGGGGTTTGCCTTGGTCAAACCCCATTTAGGTAATTAAACTAAATGATGAAATAAGATAGCACATGAACATGAAATCATGGAATTAGAACCTTTCCATGATGATGGATCTTGAGATGCTGCAACAATTCATGAAGAATGTGCCCTTGAATGTCTTAGAATTGATCTTGAAAGCTATCTTGATGACCTTGTGAATACTTGAAGTGCTTAGCCCTTGAATGCTTGACTTGGCAACATGAATGAATGATGGATGGATAAAACAATGATTTGAGAGTTTTTTTATATAGGAAATCCACTCACATGACTGTTAATTTGATCCCCAAGGCTGAAATGAAAGAAAATTAAACTTAAAATCTTGTTTTTCTACTTAAACTTTGAAAATAGCTCAAATGGGACTCATTCACCATTTTGGGTGAATGAGTCCCACCTTGATGGGACTCATTCAACCAAGATGGTGAATGGGTCCCACAAGGGGCCATTTTTCTAGCTAAAGTGTTGAGGAATGCATTAATGAAGTTCATATGTTGATCTAGTCAGGTTTTTTATCAAAATATGCCCTAGGATGCACAATATGGGTCATAGGGGTTTATTAATGATGATAAAAAGGTCATATATGTAATGGGGCCCAAAATCCAATGTGAAAGTGTAAATAAATACACTTTACAACACTAAATTAAGGAAAAATTGAATGAATTTAGCTTAAAAGGGCACAAGATCCAATGTGAATGTGAACAACACATTACAACACTTGATTAGGCCTATTTTGTTTACAAGCCTCCTGAATTTAATATTAAAATGTAAATAAATACATTTTACAACATTAAATTAGGGTAGGGTTAAGTTAATTTAGTTAAAAAGGGTCAAAGACCTAATGTGGATGTGTAAAATACATCACAACACTAGACCAAGGTGATATTAAGTCCAAAATCACAAGGAGGCCCCAAACGAGACAGGAAAAGTAGAAGGGTTACTTTTTCAATGTCCACATTTAGCCACCACTTTAGTGAGAGGATGAACCTGCTTGAAACTCACACTAAAGTAGACATTCAAGAGGGGTCCAACCAGACCAATGTGGATGACCAAGGATGAAAAAGATCAAAGGAGGTGGCCAATCCCCTAGAATCTAGGATCCTAAGTCAAACTGACACAAGCACAAGAGGACACACACAAGGTGTATGGTTTGCAACAGAATGAGATACACAATCATGCAATGTCAAGAACTAAAAGAAATAAAAATGAGGTGGATCAAGCTTTGACCATTTTTCCAACATGATTGGATCAGATCTAGACTATTTTCCCAAAAATGCATACTCACTATGAGGTGACAGAACTCTTAGATGTTCGCTGGGTGAGAAGTCCTAAAAAGGTGAGAAACATACACTCATGGCTGGTATGCACTCACACACATGTAATTGGCTATGGGGAAAGTCAGGCCTTAGATTGGGATTCCCACTCAACCATACCAAAGTTATACCTCTTGATAAATTTAATAAGGTGCCACACAAAAATGGTTTTTTAGCTTCATGAGACAAGCAAAACTTCATATTCTTGGAGCTCATGAAAAAATTTGATGGCTCCACATACATGCAAGTTGTGTTATGCAAGGTGGCCATATAACAACAAATTCAAAATGCAACATGCAAAGAATTTTCAAAGGATTCTTGCTTAATTCATTCAAGGTTTTAACTTAGGGAACATTGTGCCTAATGTCTCCAAGAGAGGATCGATCAAAGAATAGAAGATTTACAACTTAGGGGATGCATTGTGTTGCATCAAGCCACTAAGAGGAAGTAATATGCTAAGATAGATCACGCTTATGAAGGACACCACACCCAATGTTATCCAAAAAGTGACAAACACATCGTATGGAGTAAGAAGGCTGCACTAGGAATGGAGAAAAAGTAAAATGTAAAAGAATAATGCCAATGTATGCCCCCACTTTAAAGGAATCTCTACACACCCTGCTGTGAAAAATTACTTTAAAGTAGCAAATGATAAATTCAAACATGAAGGAAGACATGAGAGCTAACTTGGAAAGCCCTATGCCAAGTCATATGTTTCCAATAAGCTATGTCATGAATAAGTATGTCACATGCAATCCAACCTAAGGCATGTTGTCCACATCCCAAGCTTGCTCTTATTTGTTCATGAAAGGTTATCGACTAGCCAAAAGAGACAACAAAAAGTGACACATGAGGACAAGGCTAACTAACCCATTTCCCCCACTTAGTGTAGGACAAGGGTGATTCAAATAGGATGAAAATAAGTATTAGTAGAGGAATTAGGTGCTTCAACACAAGGAAGAGCACCAAAATCCTTGAGATGTTGAGTTTTTTTGTTTAAAGTCTTAGATTGAGATAACCCTAGATCTTTCATGAAAGAGTATGATATTTTGGTTTGCTTCATGTTGTCCTTGTGTTCATGTGTAGGAGGGAGATTGTATCCGATACCATAAAAATCTTCCAGGTCGGATGAAGGGGGTTTGTTTTTTTGAGAAGAATTGATTTCTTTATGAGAACACAAATCCTTTTTAAAGTTATGTGTTGTCTCCCTATGAAGGATGGGAGTTAGATAGCCCTCATCACTACCATTGGGTAATTTTGTAACTAAGTTGAACAAATGAGGGCATGATTGTGAAATTTCACACTCTCCCCTAAAGGAGGGTGTGAAACTGCAATCATTACTAGAACTTGTGTCTGAGAATGAATCATTTGTATATGAGTCTTTGGACCATGAGGGTGAGATTTTGGAAACTTTATTGAAATGAGGCATAAAATATAACGACCATAAATTATCACTAAATATTTTTGTTGTGGGTGAAGTATTAGCGTCAACTTGTATAGGTTCAAGTTTTTATTTTGGAATGAAGGTATTAGGGGAGTTGAAAATGTTGTGATCATCTGATTCATAGTTTCATTCATCTGCGCTAACCATGCATATCTTGTTATTGTATTCAAATTTCATTACACAGTGAAGGGTAGATGGGACTCCTTTCATAGCATGAATCCATGTTCTCCCTAGGAGAAAATTGTATGGAAGAGGTCCTGGCATGATATGTATATGGGTAGGAAACACTACAGGTCCAACCTCAATAGGTAATGTGATTATCCCTAGTGGTTGCCTATTAACATTGTCAAAGCCACGAATATGAACATCATTAAGTTGAATGACCCTTTTATCCACACCAATTTTGTCTAGGAGGTCAATGCTACAAACATTAATTTCAGCTCCATTGTCTATGAGAGTGACCTAACTGCAGTTTCATTAATGATCACCTTTATCATCAAGGCTTCATTTTTGTTTTGAATCTCAAGTGAGGGTAATTCATGTTTAAGGAATGTGATTTTTGACTATGTGGGATGAAAGGAGGATGTTACATTATTCAATTTTATGTAATACTAGATCTCTTCATACTTTATTTGCAACATTTCTTGAAATAGACACTTAAATGTAGGTGATAGTTGAATGGGTTCCCACAAAGACATATTAGCAGGAGTATTTTTAAGATCTTCAATGATATTATGAAAATGTGATCAAGGGGCACTAGGAAAAATATGTTAAGGTAATGGTGATGTTGTGGGAGTGAATTGTTGTCCCATACATGTTTGAGCAACTAAGTTACAACTCAGTTGCTACAAAACATTGTTATGATTAGATTGCATCATGGATTTCAAGAAACCTTTTACTTTCTTATGTGATTCAGAAATGGGAGGTGACTTAGGAAGCTCACTAATTAAAGGGGATCCAATTTGTGTCATCATAACCTTGAAAAACTTATGCTAATTTTCATGACTCTTAGTGAAGAGGAGTCTAATGTCACTCCATTATCTTCACCTAAGGAAGGTTTAGTGTTTTAAAGACGCGTCAATGTTCACATTTTCCTGCACTATGATATTCTCCCTAGGAGGAGAATTTTTAGGAGAACTACAAAGAAAATTTTCTTGAAATTCAAGAATTGGTTCTTCCAAAATGACTTCATCGCAAGTAGGGGAATGATAAATGGTTGAATTGTCTTGATCAATAAGGGTTTCCCTAGGAGAAGGGGGAAAACCAAGTTCCTCATGACCCTCATTGATTGTGTTTTCTAATATCAAAGTATCTTCTTCACAACTAGGAGAGATACTAGGAGAAGAAAAAATGTTATTGTCATGATTATCTATGGTTGTGTTATCTTGTTCATCAATGTTGTGTCCACTGAGAGAGGTAAGAGGAGAGAAACAACTAGGATTCTCAAAACTCTCATTGATTGGTTCTTCAAACACCAAAATATCTTCATCACCAATAGGAGAGATATTAGGAGAAGAACAAATATGATCATTAGGAATGTCCAAGGTTGTATTCTCTTTCACTAAAACACTCTCATAGGGAAGGGATAGGAAATTTTTCTTAGCATGTCTAGATATGTAAGACACTAACATTGTTTGAAGAAAAATGAAAAGCACTTGTAACCATTTCATGCAATGTTTTAGTAATGTAAAAAATGTATGTCCAAAGATGCAAAACACTTTTATCCAATGTATGCAAAAATTTAAGAATGCCAACATTGTGTATGCAAAAGTGAAAAGTACTTTTATCCATGTTATGGAAAATTTTAGAAATGTGAGCATTTTCAAATCTAATGATGCTTGCTTTTGAAATGATTACAAAAATGACTACTGTAAATTGATGTGCATAAAAAAAAATTTCCTAAAACTTTTTAGATTTATAGTATATGTTACCAAGAGGCTTAGGAAGCATATAAATGAGGCTTTTGATTCTATAATAGATAGTTTAAAATCTGGACTAGGACTCATTAGCCCAGAATGGTGAATGAGTCCCAATTAGGGTTTTTTTCAAAATTTTCCAAAATTTTCAATTGGTTTTGGTGCTTTTTATGTTGTATGACCTGAAGACTAAATGAAAATGCATATTTTATATAATTTTCAATGATTTAAGATGCAAAAATGCAAACTATATGCACTTTCACTAATGCAAAATTTGAAACCCTAGAATACAAATTAACTAATGCAAAATTCCATGCAATGTTAATGGAAATGAAATATAGGATGATGAAGGACTCCAAATCAGAAAAGAAGGTATTCAAAAGTAGGGTTCACCAAAATGTGGAAATTGAAAATGGATATTTCACTTCTTTGTCCACAAAAAGGGATAGAAGGATAGAGAGATCTAATTTCACAATGTTTGCATTCAAGAATACCTTAGAGATCTCAATCCAATGAAGGATGTGAGAGATCTAACTATAAGGTATCCTTGGAGATGAATGAGACAAGAGAGGGGTTCACCACCAAGTGTAAACTTGGAAAAGACAATATGTTGGAAACATAGTGTGATATGCAAACTTGAACTAAATGGCTTAAAAATACAAGAACAAAATAGAAAATTGTAAAACTATAAGTTTGCACCTATAAAATTGCTGGAGATTGAATGGAGCTCTGAAATTTTGAAAATGCTAATTGTTAAACCTAGTGGGACTCATTCATCATTTTGGGCGAATCAGTCCCAGATCTGGAAAATTGTACCAAGTAGGTTTCAACCAAATGGGTATCCAAATCTACAAAAATATTTGAAAATGTCCATAGTGGAACTCATTTTCCACTAATGGAAAATGAGTCCACTTTGATTTTTTTGAAAACTAAAAAGTAGTATCTGTAGCTCTTAGTCTGCTCTTTCTATTCCTCCAGGTGTCTAGATTTGAAACCTTGATTTTTCAGGGCTATAAGTGACTTTTTGTGAAGATTTTGACCTTGCAAATAGGGAGATGATTCCAAAAAGTTTGAAACCTATTCTTCAATCATCTCTAAGCTTTCAAAGCACCTAGATATGCAATCACACAAAGAGAGAAAATGTTGATTGTTAGGGAATAGGGATTTGCCTTGGTTAAACCCCATTTAGGTAATTAAACCAAATGATGAAATAAGATGAAGCATGAACATGAAATCATGGAATTAGAACCTTTACATGATGATGGATCTTGAGATGTTGCAACAATTGATGAAGAATGTGCCCTTGAATGTCTTAGAATTGATCTTGAAAGCTATCTTGATAACCTTGTGAATAATTGAAGTGCTTAGCCCTTGAATGGTTGACTTGGAAACATGAATGAATGATGGATGGATAAAATAATGATTTGAGAGCTCATTTATATAGGAAATCCACTCACATGACCATTAATTTGATCCCCAAGGCCGACATTGAAGAAAATTAAACTTGAAACCCAGTTTTTCCCACTCAAACTTTGAAAATATCTCAAATGGGACTCATTTGCCATTTTGGGTGAATGAGTCCCACCTAGATGGGACTCATTTTCCCAAGATGGTGAATGGGTCCCACAGGGGCCATTTTGCTAGCTAAGCGTTGGGGAATGCATTAATGAAGTTCAAATGTTGATCTAGTCAGGTTTTTGATCAAAATATGCCTCAAAATTTATAATATGGGGTGATAGGGGCTTATTAATGATGATATAAAGGTCATAGATGCAATGGGGCCCAAAATCCAATGTGAAAGTGTAAATAAATACACTTTACAACACTAAATTAAGGAAAAATTGAGTGAATTTAGATTAAAAGGGCACAAGATCCAATGTGAATGTGAACAACACATTAAAACACTTGATTAGGCCTATTTTGTTTACAATCCTCCTAAATTTAATATGAAAATGTAAATAAATACAACATTAAATCAGGGAAGGGTTAAGTTAATTTATCTTAAAAAGGGCCCAAGACCTAATGTAGATGTGTAAAATACATCACAACACAAGATCAAGGCAATATTAAGTCCAAAATCACAAGGAGGGCCCAAATGAGACAAAAAAGCAGAAGGGTTACTTTTTTAGTGTCCACATACCCAAACATGCCAGAATAGTCTTAGCTACATTGTACTTACAAAGTCTCTTAAGAGACCAAAGTGCAAAAGGGCAGCAAAATTTGATGAGAAATTACTCATAAAACATGTCACTTAGAAACATTCTATTTGAAGCTGTGGGATCACATAGGGCCCCTCTAAAATAACATCTCTCAATTTTTGATATATTTGAGGCATTTTCTTGTGGTGTCGAGTTTTCAGTTGAAGGAAATTGGGTCAAATGCATACATAGTGTAAAGTTGCAAGGTGGTGTAATTTTTGTTTTGTTTGTTGTCTGACCAAAGTGATTGTTCCAACATGTTTGTATGGGGGGGTTTATGCTAGGAAAGGTCATTTTTTGCACCCAAACATGCTGGAATAGTCCGAGCTAATTTGTACCAATGAAGTCTCTTAAGAGACAAAAGTGCAAAAGGGTAGCAATATTTGACGAGAAATTACTCAGAAACTGTGTCACTTAGAAACATTTTATCTAATGCTTCAAGATCAAATAAGGTCCCTCTACAATAATCTCTCATTTTTTGATAGCTCTGAGTCATTTGCCTATGGTGAAGAGTTTTCAGTTGATGGAAAAAGCATTAGTTGCATGTAGTGTATAGTTTCAAAGTGGTGTAACTTACATTTTGTTCATTGTATGACTAAACTGACAATTCCAAAACATTTGAATGGGTGGGTTTATGCTAGGAAAGCTCTGGTTTTGCACCCAAACATCTAGGGCTGGTTCAAGCTACATTATACTTGTGATTTGTCTCAAGAGACCAAAGTGCAAAAAGGTAGCAAACTTTGACAAGTTGTTACTCAGAAATCATGGTACTTAGAAACATTCCATCATGTAGGGTCCCTCTACAATAAAATCTCCTTGTTTTTTATAGCTCCAAGTCATTTTCCCATGGTGAAAGTTTTTCTAATGCCCCAAAAACTATTAGATGCATGTAGTGTAAAGTTGCAAAGTAGGCTACTTTTTGTTTCATTCTTCATGGGGCCAAACAGTTAACACCAAAATGTCTATGTGGGCACATCTATGCTAGTCATGGTAACCACCCTTCATTATAAAAGGTTCATAGTCTTTTCTATTCAAATGGTCACAAATTTTCACCTTTGAAAAGTCACAACCAAATCCATATCATCACTATACGTGAGAACCTGAATTAATTTATTTGCAACATTTCCTTCGGTTATATTCTTGATTGAATTCTTCAATGATGCAATATGTGAAGTATACATAGGAAGCATGAAGCATACATGTGAATATACTTAATACATGAAGTATACATAGTAAGCATGAAGCATACATGTGAACACATGGTGTATACATAAGAAGTATGAAGCATACACATGAATAAACATAATACATGAAGTATACATAGGAATCATGAAGCATACACATGAATACACGTAATACATGAAATATACATAGGAAGCATGAAGCATACATGTCAACACATGAAGTATACATAAGAAGAATGAAGCATACATGTGAATACATATAATACTTGAAGTATACATAGGAAGGATGAAGTGTACATGTGAGCACATTAAGTATACATAGGGAGCATGAAGTATGCATGTGAATACATGAAATACATGTACTCTACACAAGAAGCATGAAGCATACACATGAAAATATGAAGTATACATAGGAAGCATGAAGCATACACATGAACACATGAAGTATACATATGAATTCATGAAGCATACATGTCAATACATGAAGTATACATGGGAAGCATGAAGAATGCATGTGAATACATGTAATACGTGAAGTATACACATGAAGCATGAAGCATACATGTTCAAATACATGTAATACATGAAGTATACACTAGAAGCATGAAGCATACACATGAACACATGAAGTGTACACATGAAGCATGAAGCATACATGTGAATATATGAAGTATACATGAGAAGCATGAAGCATACATGTGAGTATATATGGAATACATGCATACATAGGAAGCATGGCGCATACATGTTTAAATACATGAATACATGAAGTATACATTGAAAGCATGAAGCATACACATGAACACATGAAGTATATAGAGAAAGCATGTAATATACTTGGATTTTAAATATTTGAAGTAAACCATCTACAAATATCTATTGAAGCATGGATTTATAATACAAATATGAACACCATCAATAAAAAATATGTGTATTAACCAAACAACCATATAGGCATACATCAATATATATCGATATAAGTATAACATATATACAAAATAACTATATAGGATTACAAGAATTTCTTATAGGAATAAAATTTCAAGTATATACAATATAAAATATATGTCCACAAATGCCATATAGGCATACAACAAAGGACCCCAATAAAAAGTCATTCCCTTGGGGGTGAAGAAAACAAATCATGCACAATCTTTGATCATCAGGAGGATGGAGATGAATATGAGACTAGTCTACTTAGAACTCAAGGGCTACTCCTCCTATTTAGTTCATCATGGAGCTTTAGCTATTATAATATAAAGTATAGACATTGATATATAGAAATTACATTATAAAAAATAAAATATTTAACAAAACAATCACTTATCACCTACAAATGATCTCTCTCCTACAATGTAAGAGTGACATGCTTAGGTTGTGGTGTTCCAAAGTCCTATAAAAACCATCCAAATAGAAATTAAACTACAAATCAATAATCATTTGATTTTTCAATAATAAACAATGATAAAAATGAATGTAATTTGAAATTTAGTAATTTTACTCATACCCCTATGAGAGCCATCAAGATATCTATTGTGGTAGATACACCATGTTAAATTTCCCTACCAACATCAGGAGGTGTTTCTACTTGCATCATATGAAAATAAAATAAAAAAATATTCAATCATGAACACTAGAATAGTGATGGAGGTCATGGCTTATAATGTATGAGATAATCCACAAAATTTTGAGTACTTATTGAACTATATAATTCCTATTATTATGCTTACTATGACTAATGGATTAGTATGGCCTAATTAAGCTTGATATATGAAGAATCGAAACATAATTAAGCTACTAATGTCAATCTCAACAAGATCAATCAAATACAAATTAAACCAAGCATCCATTAAAACCAAGCATACTAAAATATGAAAGCTTGAAAAAACCTACTATGATCCATTTGAAACTTATCCTATTATGAGAGTGGTGTCGCATTGATGTGGAATGCCGACACTTTCCCAATCCTAGGGATAATAAACTTGTTTCAATCAGTTTTATCGAAGAAAACTGATGAAACCATTGTGAGATGTGTGTTGAAACATGATTTGAAATTAAATGATCCTAATACAAGCTATATTAACATGATTTTATGCTAAGATGATTAAGATGTGCAAATGCAAAGCTAATCTAAATGGATTCTAAGCTAAAAGATTCAAACCCTAATTAATAAACAAGCTAAATGTATGCATCTATGTTACCATATAAGCCATTAATGGAAGCTAACCTAATTAATGTAAGTATTTAAGCTAAAATGATATTAAGAAAATTATAAAAATGAGTGTGAGGGTGAGTGATTTCAAAAACATGAGTTTTCTCTAAAAAAGATGGATCCATTTGTCTCCAAATAGTGACCTATTTCTAGGAGGACAACTAAGAAATGAATGGTTGAGATAAAAAAAGGTTAATTAATGGTCAAGGATGGAAGAAGTTGGAGGCATGGATCATGGATTCTCATAAATGGATGAGAATCAATGATGAGATTTAATCAAGGGTTCTCCTTTGTCCAAACAAACACACTTTAAACTTTCCCAAAAGGTCACAAGTTAACTTGCTCAAGAAGTCAAGAAAGTTTGTTAGAAAAGGAATATTCTCCTTTTTCAAATGAGTGAGGAGAGAGAATATTCTTTGGAATATTGTCATGGGTGAGGGAAAATAGATAATTTAGCAATTAAAACAAAGTTTTAATATGAAAAAGGGGAAGGAATATTCTATGAGAATATTCCTTTGGAGGAATGTGCAAAGGAGGAATATTCTGTTGGAATATTCCCTTGCAAGTGGGAGGAATTAGATTTAATTAGTAATTGATAATCAAACAAAGGTCTAATTACACAATTAGGGGAATTAGATGACATCCATTAAATAAAGTGATTTAATGAAAGGGGGAAGTGCAATGACATTTAATTTAAGTAACTTAGGGTTATTTTAATTAAATGAGAAGATTTAGGGATTAAAGTAAATAACTTGATGTATTTAATTTAATTGGATGAAATGTTAGCATGAAAGGGGGTGAATTAACCTAATTAGATTAATTAGGTTAATAGATAAAAATGATTCCATTAATTAATTAGCTAGGCTAATTAATTAATTAAGCGAAACGAGGATGATTTTGAGGATGAAATGGTGTTAGTATACCTGATTTGAGTGCATGATATCATTCAAGACATTTTTCAGTGTCTACATTTTTCCCCTCTTTGAAGCAAGGTACCTACTACATTGTTTCAAAGACTGATGGCCTTCGGATAAAAAACTGCTACTTAAATAAAAATAAATAAATAAAAATTTAGATGCCCCACTGCTGCCCTAGTGGAAGGAATAAGTTGGTTCCCTTCCCCCTTTAGAAATAAAGCATAAATTTTGAATTTTGGATTGATTTCTCAACAAAGGTAAAATGCTGCCCAAGAGGTCTAGAAAGGCTTTGGGATGCAAAAAACATGCCAAAAATGCAAAAAATGATGCAAAATAAGGTTCAATTTGACAAGATTGATGAAAATGGTGAACAACCCTAGCTTCATGGTTAAATTAGGGAAAAAACCCTAATTTGCAAGCATAAATAGGTGAGGAAGGGTCATTTTCAATTCATTTGTGCATTCACACCTCAGAGAATTCTTGCATTTTGATCTTTTACCCTTGGATGAAATGGTGCAACTAGTGCTCCCACAACACATTTTTGACTGGGTTCACAAGTACTAGAGGCCTCCAGCTGTAGGACCACTGTGTAATAGAGGGGGACCGACCATGTTCAAGGCCCTTGGTCACAAAGAGACAAGAGTAGAAGGCTGACCTAACTTACCTCACTCTAAAGGGATGTTTTGAAATAAGGGACGAGAATGAAGAGGACTATAAGGTCCTTCAACCACCCTGTAGACCTGAAATCCAAGACGGGGCTAGGAAAACTGGTTTTAGGGTTCAACACTGTACCTCAGGTAGCTCTCTACCGAAGGAGAAAAGCATGGTTCTGGGATGACAACACATTGCGTTGGTGTCTCTCAAGTGCATTGGCATCCGTATGACCAAAATACCAAAAATATAGTATGAACTACTAGAAAATAGATTGATGGCCTAGCTAATCACTTCCAAAAGGCCAAAACAGAGCTATGAAGTAGGTGAGATACAAACGAATTTGATAAAGTAAATATATGAGGGTTAAGGTGACAAGAATGATCTCACAAAGGTATTCGTTTGCTAGCTAGCTCCAAATGCATGTCCACCTACACACACGACAAAGGAAAAATTGTTGGGGGTTGTATAGGGGACTGCCTCAGTTAGACCCCCATTTTGGTGTTTCCACCTCCATGGACAACTAAGATAGCAATGATAGAAAAATATATGATAAAGAAGGAAAGAAAGTATAAAACACAATAATACTACAAAACATTAATGTGCTACTCAACCAAATCGTAGAGGAGAGGAGTGAAAATGCTTACCACCTCCACCAAGAGCTCACTAGCTAATGGAGGAGAAAAGAGAGGACTCAAGCCCCTGCTGCAATGTTTTGTTCCACACTTACTCTACGGAGTTGATAGAGTGTTGTTGTTGTTGCTATGAAGAGTCAAAGTGCTTCTAAGAGTGCAAGAAGTGACTACTAGAATTATTGGAGAGTGCAAGAGGATGGATTGAATGTTTAGAGGATGCAAAAAGAGGTGAGTTGAATGAATAATGGGAGAATTTGAAGGAAGAATGAGTAAGAATAAGGCATTTTCGAGTTGGTTGGTCAAAGAGGGATGTTATAGTTCATTCCCAATAGGAAGTGTAGCACTTTTTCCAACTTCAAATGAAGGAATCAATAAGGTACATTTGCACGCCATAGGAACATCTACTTGCTGCGTGGGCGTCCCCGACAGTTATTCTTCTATCGACACAAAAAATAGATGCCAAGTGCAATGAAGGCAGTGAGCTAATGTGGAATTTTGCCTTCAAATTTGTTTTTCTAAGGTGAGGAAGTGTAAAAGGGGAATTTTCATAGGGGGTGCAAATTTGTGCCTATACATTTTTCCCCACTTTAGCAAGCACGAATAATGATGAGTGCTTTGGTAAAGTAGATCAGAAAGGTAGTAGGGTTATAAATCTATACCTGAACTGTCAAGGAAGCAGACCACGATGTGGTGAACTCGAGAGTGCAGGACAAGAAAAGGACTTCATAGCTCCAAAGAACTATGAAGATTAAGAATGAAAGCATCTTACAGGTCCGTAGACCTACAAGGAGGTAACCCCAAAGATTTCTCGCATGAAGGAATCCCTGAGAAGTAAGTGCCTCACAAGCCCGTAGACTTGCAAGGAAGGTATCCTCCAAGATCTCTCACATGAAGGAAACCCAAAAAAGTGCCTTACAGACCTACAAAATTGCAAGGAGGGATCCCCCATGATCTCTCACATGGAAGAAGCTGAGAAAGCACCTTACAGACCCACATAACTACAATGAAGGTGTCCTCCAAGATCTCTCACATGAAAGAAACCCCAAGAAAGCACCCTACAGACCCACAAACCTATAGGAGAGCGACCCCCAAGATCTCTCGCATGGAGGAAGCTCAAAGGAAGTTCCCTATAGACCCAAAAACCTATAGGGAGGTATCCCCCAAGATCTCTCACATGGAGGAAACCTAGGAAAGTGGACTCTGCAAAGTTAGAAAGAAGCTTCATAGGTGCACCTATAAAGCGACATGTTCACCTGTAGATAGAACATGTTATAAAGTAGCCGAACAGGAAAGTAAGCGAATAGTCACGCAGACCATCAACAAGTTGGAAAACTTTCAAAGGGGTCCCTCGTGAACCCAGTGTGAAGAAGGGGTCCACTCAAGGGATGTGTTGTTCGAAAGTATAGAAGAGATGTTTCTTTCTTGAATCAATTCATCATCAAGGAATCATTTTGAAAGATGTTCACTTCATCAAGGAATTTGAAAGAAAGAAAATGCCCCCATGCGAGGGGGAGGTCAAAGCTACTCCCACCTTAGAGGAAGGTTCTCAAGTTCTTTCTATGTGAATCCATGATGAAGGAAACATGTTCTGTTAGGGTTTCAAGTTGAGAATGTAATCCTTGAAAAGAGGTTTATGAAGATTCTCAAGAAAAGATTCATCAGCATTAAATGCATTTTCTAATAATAAAAATGTTATAGAAGTGGCGTTGTCACACATGAAAGGGACAAATCAAGCAAAGAAGAGAGAAAGATAAAAAGAAAATGAAAAGAAATATTATGAACAAAGGTCATAGGGATAGCCTGATATTTTGGGGTCAGAACTGCTCATAAAAATATATGTAGTATAATAGTATGTAAAATGAACTGTTATCAACCCCTTACTATATCAGACCATGTGAAGAATGCACGAGAAGACAAAGTAAAAATAAAAAATTGGCTCAACATGGAAGGGAAGCCTAAATGCCCCCAATGCTTTGCATCGTCCCCAATTTATCAAAAATCAAGGCACAAACATGGAAGAATGATGATACAAATAAAAGAAGGTTTATGAAACAAAAACCAACCTATATCCAATCACCAACAAGGGTGACAAGGGTCATCTAGGCACACATAGCACAATCACGAGGGAACACATCACAACACACACATACACACATCTACTCTAAAGATAAAGAAGAGGCCTCCCCTAACATTGATTGACCAAGAGGTCATCCGCTTCCAAATCTAGATCATTGTAGGGGGAAGGAGGATGAGTCTGCAGTGGTGGAATGTTAAGGGGAGGAGCGTTTGACCCTCCCACAATAAGGGCTAAGGAAGAGGGTCTCGCAAGGTCCTCTCCACTAAGCTCTTGTGGAGCTAGGGTCAACAACTTTGGGAAGATCGCTCACAAGGCTGAAAATTCATCCACATAGTTAAACATACACTTTATAGGAGTGCCATGTTTAACCTCAATGGATGGAGAAGGTTGTGCCTGAGATTCACTGCTAGGCTCACTGAGACTGGTTTTATCACCAAGAAAAAACAAGCTAGCACGAGACCACCTTGTGGAGAAGGTGGGATCCTCTTACATTCCCCATTTCTAGAAGAACTACCCTCCACCTTCTACTTTGCCGGGGGATGTGAACTCCTTGCAGATGAGGCAAGAGGCACAAAGGAAGAGCAGGAAGAGAAAGCCATAGTAGATACCACCAAAGTGTTTTTCATACCTATAGGCTTTGAGAAAGGCAGGACATTTGGAAGGGACATCAATAAAGGCATCTCCACCGAAGGAGTGATGAACACCTACACCTTTTTAGGGTTAGGCGCATTCGTACTCACATCAGAAGCTGAAAGTGATGCAAAGCTAGGTTGAACGGAAGCAAAGGGGAGGAGAGAGGAGGATGCTATAAGAGGCCCTAATACAAGGGCAATCATCTCCTCTTCCTTCCTCTATAAGGAAACCTACTTAGCCATGAGAGCCTTTTGCTCGTGCTTGCACTCGTGTGCAAGGAAGTTTCTACGACTCTTCAAATTGGAGGCTGGAGGTTGTGAAGGAAAAGAGGGTTCCTGCTCAGGCATGCGAGTATCCACTACAATCGTTTTCAGTGGAGGAACAGACTCCTGAACAGGAGTAGGAGAAGGAGGTTTGGAAGCAATAGGGGGAGTTAGCTCAAATGCCTCAGTAGCAGGCCTCTTCCCACTTACTGTTTTGGGAACAGGGGTGGTAGGAGGCTGTGGAGGCTGAGAAAAAGATGATTCCCTATGAGAGGCATTCTTCCTACTATACCGAATGAGCCTAGGCTTTGTGGATAGGATAGGAAGCTCAAACACAGGTTGCATGGGCTTTCGCCAAGCAGGACCACAGGATTCTCCCACAGACATGGAGTAGAATCTGATGGCACCATAGCAGATCGAGAGGAAGCTTCATGCTAAATAGTGGAAGAGGAAGGAGGATCTTGGGACCACTTCTCTTCTTCCCTTCTATGTGCCTTGACGACATCACCGTCAGCTTTCAAGCAAGCCCTATGTGAAACAACATAAGGCATTAGAGGTATCTCACTCTTAGCATCAAGTGCCCTCTTTTGTAATTCTGATAAGTTTGATACAAAAGGTCCTTTCTAGGTGGAAGAGGACCAACATGCGCTGGCCAAGAATAATCCAAGGAGTAGCTACCACGAGCAACCAATGGTTTATAACCGATGTCATGAATCACATGCACAGAACCCTCGTGGATAAATTTTAGACATTTATGCACAACCAAGGGAACAAATTTCATAGCCACCAACCAGGGGATACCCAGCTTCACTCTAAAGATTTTAGATCCAGGGATTATGTCAAACAAAAGTTTCATGGATTTAGGTCCAACCTAAACTGACAAGACAATACTACTCAAAGGAGGTACAGAGAGTTTTTCATGTGTGCGAATGGTGCTCACAGGTGCATATTACCCATCTTTATGCAAAAAGTTGATTAACATAATCTCCTTAGTTATAATGTTTACTTGAAACATTAGATCAATGAGAACACTGGCTATGATGTTTTCATTGATTCACGCAGGGATGTATAGAGGAGATGGTTCCCTATTAAAACCCATCAACAAATCCTGTGAAGTGAAGGTTATACCAGTACCACTGCTCAGAGGCTACACAGAGGGGATATGTTGATGCAGGAAAGAGGCCATCACACACACTAGACGACACTTTCATAGAGCCCCCAAAAGGGGATAGGATAGAACAGTGACCCAACTAAGGTTTCGTTATGCAACACTTTGGGAACCTTCCAACTACGCCTACTAGGGGTCATAGGTTGAGTTGCGAGGTGAGGAGCCCCATAATGCTCACACCTACAATGCTCCTAGAATATGAGGAAAGGGTCTTTCAGTATCATAAAATAGAACCAAAATGTTTCATGTTAGGTTCACCAAAAATGTAAGAGAGGGGGGCCAACCACATTCAAGGCCCCATGTCATAGAGAGCCAAGAGTAGAGGGATGCCCTAACTTACCTCACTCTAAAGGGATGTTTCAAAATAAGGGATGAGAATGATGAGGATTATAATTTCCTTCAATCACCCTGTAGACTTCAAATCCAAGATGGGGCTAGGCGAGCCATTTTTTGGGTTGAACACTGTACCTTAGGTAGCTCTCTGCCCGAGGATGAAAGCGTAGTTTCAGGACAACAGTGTGACATGCTGGCATCTCTCTGGTGCACTGGTGTTTGTACAACTAGAAAACCAAAAAGACAATATGAACCACTAGAAAATAGACTAATGGCCTAGCTAATCAATTCCAAAAGGCCAAAACAGAGCTATGAAGTAGGTGAGATACAAATGAATATGATAAAGTAAATATATGAGGGTTAAGGTGACAAGAATGATCTCACAAAGGTACTCATTCACCAGCTAGCTATAAATGCACGTCCACCTACACACAAGACAGAGGGAAAATTTTTGGGGGTTGTATAGGGGCCTACCTTAGTCAGATCCCCGTTTTGGTGTTTCCACCTCCACGGATAACCAAGATAGCAATGATAGAAAAATATATGATAAAGAAGGAAAGAAAGTAGAGAACACAATAACAATACAAAACAATAATGTGCTACTCAACCAAATCATAGAGGAGAGGAGTGAAAATTCTTACCACCTCCACCAAGAGCTCACTAGCTAATGGAGGATAAAAGAGAGGACTCAAGCCCCTGTTGCAATGGTTTGTTACACACTTTCTCTATGGAGTTGATGGAGTGTTGTTGCTGCTACTATGAAGAGTCTAAGTGTTGCTAAGAGTGCAAGAAGTGACTACTAGAATACTTGGAGAGTGAAAGAGGATGGATTGAATGCTTAGAGGATGCAAAAAGAGATGAGTTGAATGAAGAATGGGAGAATTTGAAGGAAGAATGAGCAAGAATAAGGCATTTTTGGGTTAGTTGGTCGAAGAGGGACATTACAACTTGTTCCTAATAGGAAGTGTAATGCCTCTACCAACTTGAAACACATGAATTTTTTAGGGACATAAGCATGCTGTGTGGATGTCTGTGCACCACGCAGGCATCCCTGATAGTTATTCTTCTATCGACGCAAAAAATAGACACCAAGTGGAACAAAGGTAGCGGGTTGATGTGGAATTTCACCTTCAGATTTTTTTTTCTAAGGTGAGGAAGTGTAAAAGGGGAACTTTCATAGGGGGTGCAAATTCAATTCTATACACACCAATATGCAATTCAAAACTTGACTTGCATTTTGACTTTTAAGCACATTTATTGCACTTTGAAATTTGAATTTTGGCAGCGTCGCTATATAGTGACACTATTCCTAGAATTAGTGATGCTATTTTGATTTATAGCCAAACATATGTGATTAGCGACGTAGTTCATGATTTAAAATTAGGTTTCTAGATTTTAAATTGTGACACATATGTAAATAGTGACACACCTCACAATTTAGAATTTAGGATTAGGGTTTTCCAAGTTTAAATAGTTATGCATATGTGTTTAGCAATGCATATCTTGATTTACAATTTAAATGATTCAAGTGTTGCTATTTGGAATTTGAATTATAGTGATGCTATCATGAATAGTGATGCTATTATCATTTTGGGTGATAAAAACTCCAAAATTAGCCATGCTTGTGAATTTTGATGTCGTGCACTTTGTGGGTGCAAGAGGTTATCCAGCCTTTGATATCCCATGAGCACCAACTGATTTTTTTATCTGAACTTGGTGATTTTTTTGAGTTACAATAGGAGCACCTAAGGGAGATTGGTTTATTGTACCTAAGGGAGATTGGTTTATGGTACACACACTAACTCAGATATTGTATTATGATAGTCACCATTTTTTGATATATATATATGATATAGTTTCGATATGATGCGATGTGTTCATTTTATTCCATGCTTTATGAATGTATGGATGCATTTGATATTGATATGATGTGATATGCTTATATATTATGATCATGTATGGATACATCGTAATGAATGGATGTGTTTCTTTTTATTTATGTTTATGCCATATGTGATGATGATCTATGATGCAATGACATGTGATGTAATGATATGGAATGGATGCAATGTTATATTCTTTTTCAATATGTTTTTATGATATTCCATGGGATGGATGATATGATATGCTTATGTGATGTGTATGTAAATGATATGGATGTATGTCTTTTCATGTACTTTTCTATTCAATTTTATGATGTGATGATATATACATATGGATGTATGGATGGTGTAGATGTTCATGCTATGTATGCTTATGTAGATGCTTATGTTTATGATATGCGATGCAACGATTTAGGATGCTTAGAATGACAAATATATATTATTCTCCACAATTAAATGATAATGCAATTGATTGTGTTATATTTTATTATGATGCATTGTGATAATGCTAATGATTTGTGGATGCAACATGGATGCATTGATGATATTTTTTTGTTGACTATCATGATACCTGGTTAGCACTGAGAGAAGATAGAAGAAATAAGATGATTGACCACTGATTTGGATGATTGCTTCAAAAATTCCAACAAGTCTACTAATCCACTGATACTTTCTTAGAGATGGTGATGAGAAATACATGATGATGATGATGATTTTCTCATATCCTATGATTGGAATTTTTCGTCATTCCTTATTTTTTGATATAACACATAGACACGATGCATCAAGGTGTTGATAACCAAGATGGAATTGCATCTATTGTAATGGAATTTGAATCTACAAATAGATAAGATAATCCTTGTTCACACCTTGACATACAAAAAACTCACTAGAATGTAATTTAGTAGTTCAGAATATCTTGGATCAAAGAATACGTAATATTCAACAATCTTCTCCAAACAACTTCCCTACACACAACTAAGAAAGTATGCACTAAGATTATTTTACAAGAATACCCACAAGAATATTAAATGAAAGATAATGATCAATGCACCATTCCTTTCTCTCTAAATCTTTTTGATGGACATCATCGAGAGGTCCTCAGAATGGGTCATTAAGATAAATCATAAGAAAAGATCAAAGACCAACAGTCAGTTTTATCTATATCTCTTGCCAGCTTATTTTAGCTAAGGTGATGCATGATGTTGATGTCCATTGCTAGAAGGATACATCCTAGGACATGTTATCAGATGGTTTGATTAGGATGAGGTGTTTGATAAGCCGTTGATACAAAATTCATTGACTCATTTACCTATGACCTAGACTTTATATTTTAACACTTAGGTTCTCACTTTATGACTGCAATGCTTTATATTTTTTTTGCCAAAGGTTGAGGGTGACAAATGATTTATTATGGTTGAAGGTTTATTGCAGGTAGAAGCAAGATGTGATGCTTGGTTTTGGAAATTTTTGGAATATTTCAATCTTTTTGGTATTTTGAAAATGTTTTGAGGTTGTTTTTGGTCTTTTTGAAAGTTTATGTGGATATTTTGGTTTTTGATTATTTGGGGCTATTTAGGGTTTTCTCTAAGATATTTGATGCTATTTAGGTCTTTGAATGTTTTCTAATGTTTTTGTGTTTTCTAAATTTTTAAATTTTTAGGGGTTTTTTTAGTTTTGACCAAGAACTTAACCTAAAAGACCTATCCTAGGGGCCTCAAGGGCTGATCAAAGATTAGCCTTGCTTATGTTATACACACACAAACCACGTAGTTCGACTAACTTAGCTTATTAATGATGAGATATGAACACTTGATGGATTGCTAGTTTATTATGACATAGTCCTAATGGACTAACCTAGGGTGTCTTGGGAACAAATCAATGATGGCCTTGCCTACATTCAAGCTCAGAGACAATGTAGTTTGGCAAGGTACTATTTTTTGGATTTTCGATGTTTGACCTTTTTAGGGATTTTGATGTGTTTTGGATTTTGGCTTTACAATTTTATGAATGTTTTTGGATTTTAGTTGTACAAGATTTTGCAAATGTTTTTGGGTTTTCTAATGATTTTTTTTGGGATTTTTGATGAACTTAAGATATACAAGAACCTTATCCAATCCATAATGAATTGACCTCAGTGTTTATGCAATAGACTACCTCAATATAGGTAGGAAAAAATAACCTCTGGAATATGCCAAGCAATACTAAGGGGATACGATACTTCACAACATCTAGCTATGATATGGATGTGGATGGGTGATGGATGGAGTAGGTTGAAGGATGCAATGTGATGGATGGAATGATAGGAGAAAGAGCCTACGTAGATGGAGGTGCTTTATTTATGCAAGGTGCATGTTTGCTAGGTTTTCACGTTGAGGTACCTATCTAAAGCACCACCGAAGTGGTTTTCATTAGAGGACAATTATTTTTATTCTTTTTCAATCGTTTTTCTCATTTTTTTGGATTTTTGATCATTTTTTTTTTGTATTTTCAAATTTACACCCTTCAAGCCTAGGCATAATTTTTTTTGAGATGCAAGCTATTGGTTGGTTCCTGCAAGGGTTCACCTTTAGGTGTTGACAATTGATATGCTCTTGATCCATAACTTATTGTGATGACAAAGGGACCCAACCAATTAGATTCAAAATTTCCTTTACTATCTTGATCTAGGAGATTCTTCTGATTCTTCTTTAGGACAAGATCCACTACCTGGAAAGACTGACACTTGATCTTCTTGTTATAGCTTTGTTTCAGTCATTTTTGATATACTCGCAAGTGATTAAGAGCATCAAGATGAAACTCATCCTAGAATTCTAGCTCATTTAGCCAAGATACTATGTATTCTTCATTAGTAATTAGGTTATGTAATGATACTCGTAGTGATGGAAACTCAACCTCAATAGGTAGGATGGATTTTGATCTGTAGACCAAGGAGAAAGGGGTTGCACTTGTAGGTGTGCAGACATTGGTTTGATAGGCCCAAAGAGTAGGATTCAACTACATATGCTAGTCATGACCAACTTCATTGACTATTTTCTTCTGGATTTTCAAAATGGTCTTATTTGTAGCCTCAGCTTAACCATTTCCCTAGGGGTAATACATGATAGTAAATTGGTGTTGGATGTTGAATATTTGACATAGCTCTTTCACATCCTGATTCTTGAAGGGTGTTTTGTTGTCTAAGATAAGGGTTTGTGGAATACCATAATGACAAATAAGGTAGTTAAGGATAAACTTGGCAATTTTTTTCCCCATTATGTAGGTCATAGGAATAGCTTCAACCTACTTGGTAAGGTACTTAGTGGCCATTATGATGAACTTGTGGCCATTAGATGAGGTTGGGGTAATTTTTCCTATGAGGTCAAGCCCCCACTGCAAGAAATGCCAAGGTGTGACCATTGGTTGCAACTCCTGAGCTAGAGCATGAATCAAATCTCCATGCTATTGACATTGGACACACTTCTACACATACTGATGGGCTCTCTTTCCATGGTTGGCCAGTAGTACCTCGTCCTCAATAGTTTCTTAGCTAAAGTCATACCGCTAGAATGGGAACCACATATTCCATCATGTACATTTGTTAAAGCGGTCAAGACTTCCTCTTGGTTAAGACATCGCAGTAATGTCCCCTCGATGCTATGGCCGTATAAGGTATCACCTAGGATCACGAATAGAGATACGTTTTTAATAAAGGTCTTTTTAATGTTAGAGGTGATATCGGATGGGAGGGTTCTTTTGCTTAGGTAGGTGAATATGTTATGATACCATGGGGATCTAGGACCAACAATGACACAAAAATTTAGATTCCAAGATTTTGAAAGTTGGTACGAGAAGTTGTTCTACCAAGAATTCACATTGCAGGACATTGTTTGGAATGTCTAATAGTGACCTGATTGTTGCCATAACATTTGGTGCTTAGTTATTTATGTGAGGAATTTGCTTAAATGTTATATCAATGAAAAGGTCCTTGAGACTCTCTACCATATTCTTGTAAGGAGTAAACTTATCATCCTTAGTTTGGTAGTTTTCATTGACTTGGTTGATAACCAGCTGTGAATCTCCATAGAATTTCATCTCTTGTATCTGCCATTGAATTGTTATTCTTAGACCTGTGATTAGAGCTTTGTACTCAACAATGTTGTTAGTGCATGGAAATGATAGCCTGTATAAATTTGGGATACAATCTGCTTGAGGGGTGATGAAAAGAATACTCACCCCTGATCCATGTTGGGTGAATGATCCATCAAAGTACATCTTCCACTAATTTGTTGTGTTGATAAGAAATACTGATTCATCCAAAAATTTAAATATCGATAGATTCTCTGCATAGATAGGTTCCTCTACTAGTTTTTCTATGATCACTTGTCCTTTGATTGCATTGCGCTCCACATAATCTATGTCAAATTTGTCAAGATCATTATCCTTTTTTCCATTCACCCAGTGAGAGTTACTTTGGATAATAGGTATTTCAATGGGTCTATCTTTGTAATAAGCTTAATTTGATGCGATAAAATGTAGTGTCTTAACTTCTGTGAGGAAAAAACCAATGCTGAGTATGCTTTATCAATGGATGAATAGTTCATTTCATATCCCACCAAGGTCCTACTGATGTAGTAGATAACCCTTTCTTTTCTGTTTTCATCATGTTTTGTTAGAAGAGCACCTAGTGCTACTAATGTTGCTAAGATATACAAGATCAATGGTCTATTTGGAATTGGTGGCATGAGCACTAGAGGCATCAATAGATAGTTCTTAAACTATTGGAAAGATTTATCACACCTCTCATCCCACTTGTAAGTTATTCCCTTATGGAGAAGATGTGAAAAAGGGTGTATTTTATCTAATAGTTGTGATATGAACCTCCTGATGGAATACAATCTTCGTTTTAATCCTCTCAATTGCTTCAATGTTTGTGATAGTTCCTTTTCTAGGATGGATTTTAATTTTTCTGGATCAATTTCTATCCCTCTTTGTGAGATGATATAGCCAAGGAGTTTCCCTTATTTAACCCCAAAGACATACATTTTCGGGTTTAGTCATACCTTGTACTCTTCGATCTCATCAAAGATGAGTCCTAAGACTTGTATGTGCTCACTCTTTTTCTTTGATTTTTCTAAAATATCATCCACATAGTCTTCAACTATCTTATGGATCATGTCATGAAAGATGAGGATCATTTCTCTCTGATAGGTTTCTCCTACATTCTTTAGCCCAAATGGCATCATGTTCCAATAGTATGTCCCCCATGGACAAGTGAATGCAATTTTGTGTTGATCCTCCTCGGCGATCATGATTTGATTGTAGCCTAAAAAACCATCCATGAGTGATAGAATTTCATGCCCAACTATTAAATCCACTATGATGTCAATGTTAGGAAGAGGGAAATCATCCTTTGGGCATGCCTTGTTTAAGTCTCTGAAATTAGTGTAGATTTTGATGCCCCCAGTGGGTTTGGAGATTGGTACCAGGTTTGAAACCCACTCAGGATAATCTATCGGTTGGATGCATCCAACATCAAGAAGCTTTTGTGACTCAAGTCTGACCAAGAGTGTTATCTGAGGGTACATCTTCCTTAACTTTTTCTTTACTGGTTTGGCTTCAGGATAGACTACTAGGTTATGCACTACCACTTCTGGATCAAGCCTTGGCATATATATGTATGACCATGCAATTTAGCTTTGTGCTCTTTCAAGAATGTTGTTAGGTTCTTTTGTTCTTCATCTAACAAGGATTCAACATAGAAAGTGATTTTGGGTGCTTCTTTTGTTCCTACAGTGACTAGAATGGCCTTTTCTTCTAAAACTACTCAATTTTGTAGATACAACACACTAAGGGGGATATTGAATCCCTCATCCTTGTATGCCTCAGAGAGGTTTTCAACCTTGGATATGTCCTTTCTTTTTACTATTTTAGGATCAGAGAGTGCCATAGTGTGGTTTTCACTCAAAGTTCTACAAGTTAGTTGCATGCCATCAATTTTGCAACTGAAGGATTCAATCGTCTCCCCATAGTATGCCCTTGTGTCGAGCTCTATGTCAAAAATTTCTTTGTGATCTGCCCATGGTAAGTTGTCTTGGATTCCTATAAATTCTGAGATCGCTTCATCAATTTCAAATAAATATAGAATTAGTTGTCCTTATTGGTCCAAGTCAATGAGTTGCGGGTATACTAGGCGTATTTCATTTGGTTGGTTGCTTGGGGTGAAGGTTGATGTAGATATCATGAAGAGGGAGTTATTCTTGAATAGGTCAACAACGTTAAGGGGGAAGTCATCTAGGTTTGTATCATGTGATGTTGGTAACCAAGAAGAAGCCTCAACCCGTTAGCAGAAGTACCTTTGTCAATAAGAGTATCCTTTCTAGTAGTGCAACCTAGGACAAGATTCTTTAGATGTTTCTCAAGAATGATAGGTTCTAGTAAACCATTGTCATTTTATCTTAGTTTCTCATTCTTGGTATAGCCCATTCCCTTCATTAGTTGTAAGCCTTTGTTATCATCTTCCATGGGAAGAACAAGGATGGGTCATTCATCTTGATAGAGTAGTTTAGAGACATCTTGCTCATTAAAATCTTCTTTGTTCAGGTCCCCCCATTTGGTGAAGGTAGTAGCTTCCATTTTGATAGTTTTAGGGACATTGTTGATAAGTATTGGTTTCCCATGAGATTTTGGAGAAAGAGGTAAATCTCCCAACACAAAAGTATCCTTTGTTAGCTTATAGTTTCCATAACCATCATCTTGGATCACCGCTTTGATTTTGGGTATGTTCTACATGATGGGTGCTTTTATTTCAGAGTAGATGCAAGGGATGATGGGTCAGAAAATGAGGTAGAAGGTGTAGGCCCTTTGTCATTCTTGGGTATTTGGGGGATCTTATAGAACTTGGCCTTAGTAAAAAGGCTTGAGATCTCCATGGATAGTAACTTCTCTACCCTCAAAAGGAAACTTTACACACTAATGGTAGGATGATGCTACAATTTTTAGGGTATTGATCCAAGGTCAACCAAGCAGGATGTTGTAGGGAAGATCAAGGTCTAACACTTGGCATGTAGTTTCATCGATGAGGGGGCCCACTTGGATGGGTAGTGAAATGATGTCTTGTGATACCCATTCTTGGTCGTCATATTCTTTGATGGTGGTGCTCTTTGTCTTCTCAATAGTATCCTCTGAATAGCCCAAATTTTTGATCAACTAAAGGGTGAAAATGTTTAGACCAACACCTCTATCTACTAAGACTCTTTTAACCTTATTTTTATGAATGATAACCTCAAGGTGTAAAGAACGATTATGAGATGGCTGCAATGGTAGGTCTTGCTTTGAGAAGGTAAGGAGATGATTAGTGATATTCCCTACCAAAGCCTAAAATTGTTTGGTATCTATATCCTCGAGAATGGATGATGTAGATAGAGGTTCCTCTAAGACTTCCCTATGCACAGGGCATAGCCTCAATAGTTCTAAGATAAAGATCTGTGCGGGGGTCTTTTTAAGTTGATCTAAGAGATTATACTTGCTAGTGTTTGTTGTTGGCTGAGTAGGTTATGTCCTAGATTGAGATGGGACTCCTTGGATGGTGACCTTACCACATTGTGTGCTGACTCCACATTTTCCACTAGTTCCTTTGATGGTGATGATGATAATGATGATATCATAGGAAGCAACCACATTGGAATAGGTATGATGCACATTTGTATAATCTTTTGCTTTCCTGTTGTTGTTTCTTTTGTTATGATCCGGTATGGGTGTCTTGTATATCTTAAGATCTTGATTACCAGCTAGTACCTCCACATATATGGTGTCACTCTCTATAAGGTCTTGGATAATATTTTTGAGTTGAATGTAGTTTTTTGTCTTATGCCCTTTGATTTTGTGAAATTCATAGATATCTTTTTCATTGTACTAAGGTGGTTTATCCTGTGGGTCTTAGTAGTTTTCAAAGTTTGGAAGTGTTATTAGGTTTGACTCTACCAATTTCTTCATGATTGTCTCAATAGAATATGACAACTATTTATATTTGTATTTTGGATAGTTTTTCTTGTTGGGAGTTGACCTTTATTACATTTCAGTTTTGTTAACTTGATTATTTTGTGGTGGTGTTGTTTGTTGCAAAGTTGGTTGAACATTAGAAATTTGATTGTTGTTTGGCCTAGGAGCACTTAGGACTACCTTAGCATCTACCACTCCATGATTTGTTATGTTCTTGTTTTTAGCACAAACATGAGGCTTGTCATTTGAATTGGTTGATGGACGATTGTCTTTGTAGGCTTGAGTATTTCCCCGTGAGATTAGAGCCCTCTCGATGTTAAGGGATCTTGGGAAAATCTCATCATAAGATGTGATGCACTACATTTTCAAGTGAAAGGATAGATTGAGATCTAGATTTTCTATGATAATGCCCACTTGTTGTTCATCGGGAATTGGCCACTTGCTCTTACTTTCCCTTTGCGTCCATCATTGCAAGAAATTGGTGAAAGATTCTCCTTTATTTTATTTAAGGGTGTATAACTCTTCTAAGCTTACATCCATGCCAAGATTTAAGGATAAGTGATCTATAAAATTTTCAATGATTTCTTGTAAATTTTTGATATCGGGAGGCAATTGAGAAAACCAATCCAAAGTAGGACCTATTAAACTTTGTGGAAAGAGGTGCATCAAATAGGATTCAATATAGGTGACCTCCATGCACATGATGTTGAACTATTTTATATGGTCCACAAGACTTCCTCTCCCTTTGTATTTGTCAAATTTGGGGATTTCAAAACCGGGAGGGAATGGTACCATTGTGATGATGTAGGTGCATATGTTCCTAATGTGTTTGGGTTTACAATTTTTTGTTGAGGGTTATAGTATATACCTTGTTGTTGCTATTGTTGTGTGTGCAATTGCTGTTGTTGGGCTTGTTACTATTGTTGAGTTGCTAGGGTTGCTTGTTGTGCTGCTATGGTTGCTTGATGTTGTTGCTACTGTTGTTGTTGTTGTGCTACTAAGGATGCTTGTTGTGCTACTAGGGTTGTTTTTTTTTGTTGTTGCTGTTGTTGATGTGCTGTTAGGCCTACTTGTTGTGCTTGTTGTTGTTGTTGTGCTACTAGGGCTGCTTGTTGTTGTTGTTGCTATTGTTGATGTGCTGCTAGGGTTGCTTCTTGTTGTTGTTGGATTGTGTGTTGATAAGCCTATTGGACTTGTTGTAAAGCTAGGGCATGTGCATGCAATGTAGTATCAACCAATGGTTGGGACATCTGTGATGGGTTTTGGGTGTTAATGTTCTATGCAGATTGCACATTGTTGATGAGAGGTTGGAGATTCCCTTGGTTTAACATTCCTTGCATGACTTGGGGGATAAGCAGTAAAGGTGAGGATGACACCGTTAAATATTGTGATGTCAAGGGCATATTAGGACCTTAGTTCCATTGATTGAAAGGGTTTCCTTGACTGATGTTTTGGAGATTCCCTTGTGTTTTAGATGTGCTCAAGGTATTACCTTGATTCATGGGGTTTATGACCAAGGGATTATTTTGATGTGGGTTGATGGTGGATGGGATAGATGCATTTTGGACAACAATTATGTTTGATGTGTCAACATGAGGATTGGATGAAGAGGTCCCATGTGGTGTTAAAGGCTAATTTTTTATGAGAGTAATTTCTTTCCCTTTTGGGTTCAGTTGGTCCACACTACCTTTCGTGATGTTGGGCACACTTGTGGTACTTATGGGTATGGATGAAGAGGGGTGTCCTTGATATGTTGAAGTTGTTGTGGAGTAATGAAGCATAAGTGGTTTATATGGCTATTTGGGATCCTCGAGAATGGGAGGAGTGCCATGTTCTCTAAGGCTTGATGCTCCATGTGTTCTTCCCTAGTAATTCCATATGGATTTTTCATGATGTCTTCTATCTCATATGGCCCTAATGTCGATGAAGGTTCTTGTGATGGGGTAACATGAATTCTTGGATCAAATTCTAGAGGATTTGGATCACTTGAGGTAAGCGTGACTTTGGTTTTCTCTATGGTTCTCTTGTGTTGTGATCTTGTTTTTACCATAAATTTTGGGTCACCTCTAAAAGAGTTATGTTGAGATTTGTAATGTTTGAACTCTCTAGTTGACTCAAATCTAGGTAAAAGGGAAACTTTAAGTCTTTTTGGAGCAATGATGATAATGGTGGATGAAAATGTGGGTGAAGTGGGAAGTGATCTTTGCACATGTTTTGGGACAACACTTTTGACTTAAGTTTCATGTGTTGATGTTTGGATAAAGGATGTTGATTAACTTGGAAATCCTTAGGGTAGAATCATGACCTTCAAGATGAACTAGTTCAAAGATGATAACTAACTTAACCAAATTCATGGAAAGGGATTCATTTCACATACAAAATAGCTAAGTTAGAGGTTGGTTGGATAGATGTTTTAAGCCAAAAGGTGTTATTGTATTCAAATTTTTTGCAAAGTTTGGTGGAGTGAAGGGATGGAGGAAATGTTTGACACAATGTTGACCTAAAGTGAACCTTTGTTTGATAAGACCAAGGAAGTGAGAAACATGCTAGACCTCTAAATTTTCCAAATCCTAAAGATCCAATTATTTAGATAGGTTCAAGATAATGAAAAAGCCTATGGTTTTGACTGAAAAAGAATTCATACAAGTTTAGGTTGTTCCTTGAAGCACGTTTATAGAAGTTGTATACCAACTTGGTTCTATTTTGGTGAAGTGCTAAAAGGTGTTTTTTAAGAGCTTTTGGACTAAGATGCCTAAGTTTAAAGTGATGACCTGTAAACCTTCTCTTGGGGATTCTAATTTTACATGAGATCATTTAGAAAAAGTTCAAGTTTATGAAAGAAAAGGGGGTATTTATTGCCACGCAGGTGGTGGTAATATGGGCCTTCCAACCACAATATGAGCTTGTTCCTCTTCTTCGTCTAAGAGTGTTGCTGTGTTTCTCCACTGAATGGGTGTTTCCTTTGTTTCAAAAGTGAAGCTTCTCAAACTACTAATTATGCCAGCTTTTTCTCCATCAATTAGTTCAAATTTTGGTTGAATGATAGCACTTGTAAGGTCGAGTTGTTCAATTGGAGTGATCGGTCTCCAAATGGTCATGTGGGGTTTAATTTGTTAATTTATCTTGCTTAAGTGAGTTTCTTTTACCACTAACACTTGTCTTGATTAAGTTCAGACTAAATTTCTATGTTAAAAAAATCATAAATATCACAAGGTCCATTTTGTGAAAAGGATGAGGTTCAAACCATAGTTGCTTATGTTAACTTTGGGAAGTATGGATTGAGATATAAATAAAAATACTTAGAAGCCTCTAAGAATAAATTCTTAGGACAAGCATTAATATAAAGGTTTCAAATGTCAAAGGGTATCCATACTTAGAACAAAGGGTTTGAAATTTTGAGGAGTATAGTGAATGTTTGTTTGTAATGTTTTGGAACCAAGCAAGGTATTAAACTAACTCTAAAGAATTTACAACCTTAGGTTCAAAAGATACTACTTGTTGAACCCTCACGTGGATTTCTCCAAACACCAAGACAATGTGAACATATATAGATTTAGCGACACTAGCTCCCCTCCACAACACACACTTCTTAGGACCACCAAATCTCAAATCTTGAAGATCCAAAGATCCTAAGGATTTTTCTATTTCAAAAATTAAATAGTAAAATGTGGGGTGGCTTTGGAACAACCATTCCTACACCAACAAGCATAAAGGTTTTTGACTTCTAACCAATTGGTTCATAATAAGGGCTTTTATACAAGGTGGACATACATGCGGTAAGATTAGATCAAGATTATTTCAATCAAGAGGCCTCCAATCTCTTCCTAAGAAGAGATTTTAATGTATCACATGGATACTAAGGGTGACACTTGTTAGTATGACACATCTGCACCTGTTGTTTATGACTTTCATCATAAACATATTTTATATAGTGACTTGAAAGAGCTTGGCTTTAGCTCATTACCACTTGGGTCGTTCCCTCCTTTTGAAACGGGGATGAAGGCCCTCTAAAGATAAACAAAAGTAAGGAAATGCGTTTGTATTTCTATCTCCCCGATCACATGAAGTAAGGAGAGAATACACACAACACCTTTTCCCTACACTAGCATGGGATTCATTTGAATCCAAATTGAAATATGTGGGTGAATATACAAAATGTCAAGGAAATGATTTTGATTCTCAAGATCACCCAGTGGTGCGAGAGAAGTGCATATGCATTCAATGAAACAAATGTAAATCAAAAAACATAGTAAACACTTGTTAATTTTAATCCTTAAAGCAAGGCAAGTTCATTTTATGCACCAAACGAAGTGTTAAGTTGTATTGTTAAATTTTAAACCCAAAGTAAGATGAGATGAGGGTTCAATTTTAACTAATTTGAGCGTGTATTTTAAAACTCAATTGAAAGCTAGTGTGGTCCTAAAAAATAAAATGAAAACCATGATAAATGGGTTATAATTTCCCCAAAAGTGTCAAAACACTTGTTACAATTATAAGATGGAAATATAAGAGTGCTTCTTCACTTCAACTTTTATCATCCAACCTACAAAACCTAGTTAGCCTAAAAACCAGAACAACATTAGAGGCATGTTAGTGATCAAATGAAGTAAAAAAATTAAAGCACATGCCAAAAAGTGATCATCGTTTTGCTTACCAGAGTAGGGCATTGTTGTTCATGATAGTGTTGCTCTAGTGAATTTTAGTGTTGCTTTGCAGAAATCCAATGATGATGATAGCGTCACTATTTGCAAATCTTTGATACCTCTAAAAGTATTCAGTGTCACCATTTATTTTAATCCTCACTAGGTATTAATTAGGTGTCATTTTTTTTTATGATGATAGTGTCACTGTATGGCAACGCCGAACAAAGGCATTGCTAAAATTTCTTGGAGCGTCGCTATATCCTGCAAGAATTAGAAAAAAATCAAATTTGAGATAGAAATTGATTAAATTTGATCAATTATGCCCTCCTTCTAGTTCCAAAATGTGATCGATAGATTAGTATGGGCCGATTACACTTGATCCATGAAGAATTGAAGCATAATTAAGCCACTTACATCAATCTCAACAGGATCAATCAAATAAAAATTAAGCCAAACATCCATTAAAACCATGCATAAGTACGAAAGCTTCAAGATACCTACTCTAATCCATTTGAAACTTATCCTATTATGGGAGTGGTGTCATGTTGATGTGGAATGACAACCCTTTCCCAATACCAGGGATAATAAGCTTGTTTCAATCAATTTTATTGAAGAAAAATGATGAAACCATTGTGAGATGTGTGTTGAAACATGATTTGAAATTAAATGATCCTGATACAAGCTATATTAACATGATTTTATGCTAAGATGATTAAGATGTGTAAATGAAATGATAATCTAAATGGATTCTAAGCTAAAAGATTCAAACCCTTATTAATAAACAAGCTAAATGTATGCATCTATGTTACCATGGAAGTCATTAATGGAAGATAAGCTAATTAATGCAAGTATTTAAGCTAAAATGATATTAAGAAAATGCTAAAAATGAGTGTGAGGGTGAGTGATTTCAACAGCATGAGTTTTCTTTGAAAAAGATGGATTCATTTGTCTCCAAATAGTGACCTATTTATAAGAGGACAAATGAGAAATGAATGGTTGAGATAAAAAAAGGTTAATCAATGGTCAAGGATGGAAGAAGTTGGGGGCGTGGATCATGGATTCTCATCAATAGATGAGAATCAATGATGAGATTTAATCAATGGTTCTCCTTTGTCCAAACAAATACACTTTCAACTTGCCTAAGAGGTCACAAGTTAACTTGCACAAGAGGTCACAAGTTAACTTGCTCAAGATGTCAAGTTTGTTAGAAAAGGAATATTCTACTTTTTTAAATGAGTGAGGAGAGAGAATATTCTTTGGAATATTCTCATGGGTGAGGGAAAATAGATAATTTAGCAATTAAAACAAATTTTTAATGTGCAAAAGGGGAAGGAATATTCAATAGGAATATTCCTCTGGAGGAATGTGCAGAGGAATATTCCTTGCAAGTGGGGGGAATTAGATTTAATTAGTAATTGATAATTAAACAAAGGTTTAATTACAAAATTAGGGGAATTAGATGACATCCGTTAAATAAAGTGATTTAATGAGAGGGGGAAAGTGCAATGACATTTAATTTAAATAACTTAGGGTTATTTTAATTAAATGAGAAGATTTAGGGATTAAATTAAATAACTTGACGTATTTAATTTAATTGGATGAAATGTTAGCATGAAAAGGGGTGAATTAACCTGATTAGATTAATTAGGTTAATAGATGAAAATGTTTTCATTAATTAATTAGCTAGGCTAATTAATTAATTAAGTGAAAAGAAGATGGGTTTGAGGACAAAACAGTGTTAGTATACCTGATTTGAGTGCATGATATCATTCAAGATATTTTTTAGTGTCTACACTTACTATTTTCCCTATCCATAGCTTGTTTGAAAGAAAATGTTTTAGACTTTTATCCATAGAAGCAAGGCAATGAACTATTTCATAAAATTCTTTGGTATACATGTATGAAAAATGTGGTAGCATAGAGAAGGAATTGAACTATTTAAAAATATGTCTAAAAGAAATGTGGTCTCATGGTGATAGAATGTCATGAAAAATTTGTTTTTCATTGAATTCCATCACCATGAGACCACATTTCTTTGAGGCATTTTTCAAGAAGTTCATTGCCTTTTCTATGCTATTATGTTGGGATGGGGTGGATGGTATAGTGTGGTCTTGGTTATGAGATGGAGGGGGATCATGACATGAAGAGGGAGGGGTGTTTTGATCATGAGGGAGAGAGGATCATTAGATGGGGTGGAAGGTGTACTTTGACCTTGATTTAGAGAGAGATCATACAATGGAGTGGAAGAGGTACTTTGATTTGGACACGAAAGGATGTCATTAGATGAAGTGGGGGAGAGGGGATTGTGAGAGAGGGATGAAGGGATGTCTTTCTCTTGAGACAAAAAGGTATCAATAGATGAGATGGAAGGGATAGTTTTTCTTCATTGGAAATGGGATTATGAGATGGAAGGGGATCATATGATGGAGAAGGGTTTTCTTGATCTTTATATGGAGGGGAATATATGTTATCATTCTAGGGATTAGGAGATGGACATAGTTCATTTGATATGGATGGTGTGATGAGGGAGCAAGGTTTTATAGACTCTTCAACTTAGATAGATGGATTGATAAGGGATTCATAAGATTTAGGGTATTAGGGTTTATCTTGATGTGGGGGTGATGAAGGTGGATGCATGATATGGGAAGATTGCACCACTTTGTTTTTTCATGGGGAAACAACCACCTTTGTAAATAGTCCTTGGAGGAAGATATTATGAGAGACATGAGATGAATTTTCTTGGTAATATTGGGGTGATTTGGATTTTAAGGATGTAGCATATGAAGAAGTGGAATAAGAGGTGGAAGCTTCCATGGATTGGTATATTGAGGATGAGGATAAGGACCTTGAAAAGGATTTGGAGGGGAATTTTTGCTAAAGGCTTGGTTTCCCTTGCTAAAGGAAGGGGGAGGATAAGAAAGAGGAGATGTATGTCATGAAATCTCCAAGATTAGCCTATTCAACATCCAAAATCAAATATTAGAATATCATTCATTTACAATGCTATTCACATGTAATATTTATAATTGTTTACTAGTTACATACGGGTATGTGTAGGATCATGATGGGCCAAAAAGTGGCGATATGATGGGTCAGTGTAGGGTATGTGGCTGACGACTTTTTTAAACCCAAAATTGATGAAACAAAAGGAGTTTTTAAAGGAGATTCTCAGATTTCCACCAATATAAATTATGCTTTACATTGAATTTAATAAATTATTTTTATTCATTTTCTATTTGAATTACGACTAAAGTCCTAATTGATAGGTTGATTGAAAAACATCTATAGCTTTCAAACGATATCACATTTTTTGAATCTAAAACATGCGTCATATTCTATGCTTCACATACTATAATATACAAAAAAAAATGAATTTCATGAAGTTTTGACCAAGTTAAGGTGGTCAGCCATACGAGTTTTTATATTTTTTAAAAGTTGTAATAAAAAATTCATAATTAATTATTTACTTGGAAAACAATTACAAAAAAATATGCTTGTCACATCAGGACATGAGTCCTCTACTTATATATAAAATCTTCTAAAAAAATATTATCATTTTATTTTGGTTAGGGTGGTCAGACAGACACCTACTTCTTATTTTTTCCCTAAAATTTAAGTACTACTGCATTGAAATTTCAAATTTTCACCAAATAGATTTAAAAAAAAAAAACCTAGTAGTTTAGAAACTACATTCAATTTGCTACAGATTCTATTCTTACATATTTTTGAAATAATGTAGATTACTTATTCAAATTTTTATGTCAAGTTTCCTAACTCTAATTTTTCTAAATTTTTTGCCACTTAAGGGCCTACATTTTCCATGATGATCCTACACATACCTATACCTCGATAGTACATGTCGTAGTGTAATATGGAGGCAGAGAACTATTGAAAATTGAATGAATGCTATGACCATAAAATGTCATTACAATCATTAAACTAAATTAGTTAATATTTCATTTCAAAAATGAAATTTAATAAATAAAATTCAATGAACTTACTAACATTTACCTGAGTATTGAGGGTGAAAGCCTCATTTAAGAGGGCATCTATCATCACCAACAGTTGAGTTGTAGATATATCCTGGGCACCTGTATCCTGACTATTCATGGGGTCATAACCACAAGGTGATCTACAAGCTTGAAAAAAATGGGGTGGAACCCTACTCCTTGAATTATCCCTCAGCTCACATTTTTCTATAGTACTAGCATGCTTTATGATGCTCTAGGTCAAGGAACTAATGGAATGTAGTGTCCCGACCTCAACATTCTCCTTTATAATAGAAGGGATAGCCATGTGCTCATAGGCTATTTTGGTGAGTGCTCATCTCCCTGGCTGCTATGGGTCAAGACATGCCCCTAGTCTATCCTATGCTGACCCCCCACCTCTACCTTGGAAGTCTTGCATATCAAAATAGTTTTGTATTTTATTGAGGATGAACTTGCAGTAGAGTTTCCTCAAAAAATATTGTAGGACCTCATTATTATTGCATGGAGGATGGTAAAAAACCATCCACCACCTCTGCCAAAAATGGTTCTTTACCCCTTGGTGGATGCATCAATGGATAGGGAACCTCTTACTTGTAGGGTGTATAGGTTTATTTATTCATGGGTTTGTGAAAAGGGAACACAAGTCAAATTTTGTATTTTTTTCATTTTTGACTTGTTTGTAGGATAGTTTATCTACATAATATTCTCTATACTCCCATCTCTTCTCCGTCCAACCACTTAATTGATTTCTAATTGAATCTACATGTGTTAACATAGATTCAAGTGATTATACAAGTGTGGTTCTTTGCAAGGTTGAATTTGTAGGATCTTTCAACCTCAAAATTAACTCCTCAATTTGTTTTAAATTGTTATTTTCAATTTCCCCCATTAAATTTTGTTGAGTTCTAGGGGGATGTTGAGGAATTGTTGGAGGTGTTTTTTGGGGTTGTTGTTCTATAGGTATTTGGGCATTAGATGATGGAGGATTTTGAGGAGGAGAAGGAGGTTGATTATCAACTCCTAAAAATTAAATAAATTAACATAAAAAACATATTAAATCTACCTATTTAATAACAAATTCACAAATTCACAATAAAAACTTACTCCTTTGAGCTCCCCATTGATGTGGCAGCATTCTGGTGAAGAATCAGTGAAGAAACTATGAATTTTGAGCTGTCAATAATGAACACGTGCTTGGGAAGGGTTTGCAAGCCAAGGATGGATGAAATAGCTTAGTCACAAATGAAATGAGTTTAATTTCTTTTTCTTTTAACATAACACACTTGAGTTATAACATGAGCACATTATAGCTTTGGTGTAATAGAGTCTTAGGCTTAGTCACACCAAGCCATAGCACGAGTGCATTATAATATGATCACATTATATGGATTTTAAAAAAAATCAAAGATGAGTAGCTAAAAATTGGCCCCCCATCTTCCTGCACCCGTCCTTTTGTCAAAGAGTTCAATATCCTATTGAAGATATAGGAGGTCATCCATATTTTTTTTATACATATGTATTAAGGTATTTGCAGCTACTATATTAGGTACAAATACCATTTTTCATTATTATTTGATGGGTGTCTATACCATATTATACAAGGTCATTTTTGCATAAACTTGGAGGTTGCTAGAAAAATTTATGAAGATTGGCTTTATACCTCCTAGTTGCATTTGATTAAAATTTTCCAAGGCCTTTTCAACTAGACCATTTTGTGCAAGTTTACAACAATTCACATTCCATGAGATCACATTTCATTAGAGAATTTTATCAAAAATCCTTAAAGCCTCATGAAGAACACTATTTTATGCATATCTCACAATCATGGCATTCGATGAACCCACACCTTTTAGGTATTTATCAAACAACTCATTTATTTTATGTACTCTCTCACACTTCAAATGCATATCTATGAAAAAATTTGCAACTACAATATTTGACAAAAATCCACTTTCCATTATGTTTTTGTTTGTACCTTGTTCTAAAGCTTTGTTTAGACATAGGTTAGTAGGATAGTGGCAAAGATTATGAAATTTGACTTTATAACTATTCCTTGTATTTTCCCAAAAGTTTCAATTCCTTTTTAACAAACTCATTTTTTGCATATCCTACAATCAATGTAGCCTAGGAGACTATCGGTTCTTTTTCTTGCTACCCTCAATCCTAAGAGAAAATACAATACCTAAACTAGGGGATCAAAAGGTTAAGACAAATATTTTCCTTATAATCCAATAGAGGACAAGAAAAAGCAAATGAACAAGGCTAGACCCATCCTTTTGCACTTGGAGTGCCATAAGACTCAGGAGAGTAATTTGTAACACCCCTTCATTTTGGATCTTTTGATCAACCGTGTTCTCTTTGTAATGCTTTGTTCTGCTATGATTTGACTTTGGCACTTGGTTCTATTTGATTGCAACTATTAAGCAATGCATATGTGATATTTTGATGTTATCGTTATGGAATGTTTTGAATTAGCGTAGCAGATATCTAATTAAAAACACTTTATGCTTTTATTATATTATTGATGTTAGACTCACCAGTTAGAAAGTCTGTATTGGTGAAGGGGACGAGATTATATCACTCACTTATGAGCGCCCTACGATTCCAAGATTTCCTCTTCACAGTGTCTTTTATTATATCATATATATGCATGTTCGATATACTCTTTGTTCGCAGGTTGACAGGTACAGGACATCGACTTTACCTAATTTCACATGTTTGAGTGTGTCCATTGGCCAATGGTAATCGATTGGGAGATAGTAGCTAGGTTTTTCATGCCAAGTCATCACCTTAGTCATATTGTGTCGTCGGGTTGTCGCCAGGGTTAGTTGTTTTAATATGGCTTGTTCTTCCTTGGTTATTTATTTAATTTCTTATTATAAAGGTTATTAAATGGCGGGTGTAGTTAAAATGATGACTAAATATATCTAGTTGCAATGTTGAAATGTTATTTATTTTATTGATTAATTTAATTTAATTAATAAAATAATCTAATCTTGGATTAGATTTAGTTATTGATTAATTAAGTTAATGGTGATAAATTAAATTAAGTTAGTTGTTTTGGCATTATTGGATATTTAGAGTTAAATTGAAAAAATGGAAATATGTTTTAAATTGCACTTTTTGAAAATTAATAAGTAAAAAAATTTCTTTTCAAAATTTTGAATTCTTTCTGTAAAAAGAATTTTTAAATGCATGAAATTTCATTTGGAAAGTAATTTTGTTTTAAATTTTAAAAAATGAAAATATCTCCAAATTGCAATATATTTAATATATATGAGATATTTATTTTAGGGTTTTGACAAATTTGGGAAAAATTCTATTTGAGCAAATAGAATTTCAAATAATTTTCAATTTCCAATTTGGGGAGAAAGTTTTGCTGTGGCTTTGTTGGATTTGAGGAAGAAGGTTGAATTTCTTGGTGGGTTGGAAATAGATTTGGAAGCACCATTTGAATCTTTCTATCTTTGGAGAAAAAAATCAGGTTCTTCTTTGATTTTTGTTTCATTTTGAAAGAGTTTTAAATCTTGTTATGTTGTTGGAAAATTTCTAAATGCTGTTTGAATTTCAATGAAAACCCATATCAAATTTGTTCAATACTTACAAACTTCTGTTGAAATTTTAGGAAAGAAAACAAAATAAGAATCACAAAAAGACCAAAAAAAATTTTCATTTCAAACTAAAAATTTAAACCCAATTGTTGTGTTGTCAATTTATTGTTTTACTGCAAAATTCTGTTGTGCAATTTCACAATTTGGCAAAAAATGGAGATTTTGGGTATATATTTATAAATATACCTGTGTATATATATATATATATCCCAATATATATATATATATATACACACAAAAATATATTTTATAAATATACTGTGTTTTTGTTTATTTTGGAAAAAAAATTTGATTTCAAAAATTTTACACATGAAATTTTCTTACTCTACAGGGGTCTACCCTATTTTTTTTGTTATTTAAAGGATTATAAAATAAAATATAAATAAATAAAATATTGTTTTGTATGGGGAGGGGGCAGCTATGGCTGTGCACCCAAGCCCCAATGGAGGGCACTACCATAGGCAGTGCAACCTCCACAGAGGAGGTTGGGCATTGCCATAGGTAGGGCAACCTCCACTGAGGAGGCTGGGTGCAGCCTATGGCTGCATCCTCCTCCCATAGTGGGGGCCGCAAGAAAAACAAAATGGTAAGTCTTTTTTTTTTTAAATTTTAAATTTTTTATTTATTTTTATTTAAATTTATATTATATATATAATATATTATAATTTAAATAAATTTTTTATTATTATTTTTTTTAATAGTTGATTTTAAATATATATATATTTAAATAATAAAAATATATTTAAATATCTATAGATGTAATTATATATATGTTGAGTATATATTTTCATATGTATATTTAATATACATTTATATTTGAATATACATTATTTTGAGATGATTATGTTATTATAATAGATGCAAAAAAAAATATATTGATGTTGTAATAAAATGAATGTATGTAAAAAAAAATTGTTTTTGATCATTTTGGGGAATGAAGGAAAACAGATAATATGCATGTGGTAATAGATGAATATTTAAATATGAGAAATGGTTATTGGCTCTAAGTGAAATGAATTTTTCTTAGGAAAGCCATTAATAATTAATTATAGTTCCTATTGGTTGTAACAAATGTACGATAAGAGTTATTTTTATGAAATGTGTAATTGAGGAATTTGAAATACTATGTTCATAATCAAGTTATTGATTTTATTTTAAAATAATATATTTGAAAGGACAAATATTGGATTTAAATTTAAGGCATTTAATAGCATGATTAATTGATTTCAAAATGATTTATTTTGCAAAGGAAAAATAGTTATTTTAAAATGATATGCTTTAAATCGAAGAAGTAAATGTTTATTTTATTATTATTTAAACACAATTAGGGAATTAAAGATTTGAGTTTAAATTAAATCAGTTTTATTAAGGCAATAAATTACTGAATGTTAATAAAGGAAGTGGATTTAGGAAATCCAAATATAGATTTAATTCTTGTTTGATTGCCCTTCTTGAATGTACACTTATTTTGTTTTCACTTTGGGGAATTCGATTTGAAGGGTTGTTAAGTCTTTCAGAAGGGTTTAACTTTTGGGGTTGTTGTATTATGTTAGTCAACCATTGTATTGCCTTGGGTAGGGCGTATAGTTTTATTTTGTTGTTTTACCCAATTTTTACAAACGGGGATGGTTGTGTCTCCTATGGATTAGGAGTGGTTTTTGTGATTCGTGCCTCCTGTGGAAGGAGTGGATTATGTGTTTTGTTGCCTCTAGTGTTTGGAGAGGGTTTTGACTTTTGTTGCCTCCTGTGTTTGGAGTGAGTTTTCATTTTGTGTTCCTCCTAGAGTTGGAGTGATTTTATCTTGTTGGTATGCACTTGGGATTTCCTTGGTGATTGGTTTTATTTGGTATGTTGTCAAGTAGAAGAGTGGCTTCTGTTAGGGTCCAGAGCCCAAAGAGGTAAACTGGGAAACCTTCAAAAGTGGTTTAATCAAGTGATAACTAAATCATTGTACTTAGAAGTTAGGTAGTATTTCACACTAATTAAGATAATTGAGTCCCGCTCATGGACGCAAGGGCTTGTATAGACTTGGGATGAGATAGGAAGGCCTAGAATGGCAAGGTCATCTATCTTGTCCTTACAAGAGGTATTTGATTCCGCATGAGTGAGTATGGGTGCCAGGATTCGATAGAGCCCACCAGGATAACCCATAGTGGGGGTCGGAGCCTAGGAAGATTCCTAGAGGAGATCCCATGATGAGTTGTGTGATGACACTCTTTCTATGACAATAGTTGGTGTTTGGTTTTGTGAGTTTTGTCTTCTTATCATTCTCAATCTGTTTTATTTCTAGAAGCAATGTGACCTATGTCAGTGATATTGGAGTTGTACTTGTGTTATCCTTATGGATGTTTGGTTCATGTGTTTGGATGTGTCAGTGTGAGTTAGCCCGTGTCTAGGGGTGGATGGTCTTGTCTAGGATTCTTTGTTACTATCTCCTAGCATGGGGGGTGAGCCTTTGGGTATCACATGGTTGGGTGGAATGTGCACCAAATCTGTTGGGTCGCCTTCTTGCTCGTGTGGACGAGATTTCCAGTTGGAGAGCTCGTGGGATCCTGTTACTTTCTTGCTTTAATTCTTTCCATTTATTATTGTAATTTATTACCCCTCTTTGTATCGAGGTGGAGGTTGTAATTTGTAACCCTGTTTATTGGATTTTCCATTCAGGAAATGAGTGTTGTAATCATATTGTAAGGTATATTTTTGGAATCATGTGTACCTAGATTTTATGCCTTTGTTGTAATTTTATCATGTTTGGAATGTATGAGTATTTAATTTGTTAAGTAATTATATGTTATGTTTTTAATTCATGTTTCTTGTTTGGGTTTTAAGTAAACTCAGTCTCGTAATCTTAGGGGTTGTTGGCAATGGGTAGTGAACTTGCATGTTATTTGCATTTAAACAAATTAAATTATTGCATTTGTGTTGTTAATTGAAACTTCCTCTAGGGTTGCGTGGCGGGGCATTACACATGGTATCAGAGCTTGGGTTTAAACACTGGGTACTCTGGGATAATGTGGAACCCATTAAGCTGTTAGTTGCGTAGGTTATACTCTGGGCACTATGAGCCATGGCGTTGACCTAGGTGCTTTGTCCGTTAGTTATGATTTCCTTTTGGGTTGATCTCACTTGTCTACCCAGAAGTTGTTGTGAGCTGTAGGTCCAATGGTGCAAGAAGCCAGTGGAAAGGATATGACCCTCGATGTAGTGTACAATGCACCGATATCTTTCTTACTGGGTGAATGCACTATGGAAAATTGTTTAGTGTGTGAATTTGGTGTGTTGTGTGTGGTGGACGACAACTAGTTTTGTTGTTATTTCCACCCCTTGCATGTCTTGTTGATGAATGATTTGGTGGGGGTTAGTTAGGCCCGCGAGCCTACCAAGAAGTGTGTTTTGATTGGTCTCCTTCTTGATGCATGGATCTTTCATTGTGTAAAGAGTTGTGACCCTTGAGTGGTCCTTGAGTGTGGTTGTAGTGTGTTTGTTGGGTGTGTTCCAAGTGCTTGTTGGGGTAAGATAGTCATAGGACCTCTTGCCTTGAGTGCCTTAGTATGGCATTTTAGAGGGTTGAGTTTTCCAACCTTGTCTTGTGTTGTGGAGGAATGATGCCTCCTAGGTCTTGCCTTACCCTTCAGGATTGGAGTGATTCCCTTGGTTGAGAGTTTTCCGAGGTTGAGATCGATTACTTCCCTCTATCCTATGTTGCGGGTGAGCATGTTGGACCTTAGCTTGTTGGTGGGTTGCAGGTGACATGTGTTGCCTAAATTACCCTTGCTTGGTTTCTCTGCTCATGTTCTTGGAAGGTCTGTTTGACCTTGAGGGTGCCAAGAAGTTCCTTTCGTGTATATTCTCTTTTAGAGTCTTGTTGTTTTTCTTCACCATGCAAGTATCTGATGCATGTTTTCTTGTGCTTTACCTCATTGTGCAAGTGATTGCCTGATTGATCCTATGTGGTTTTGGAGTTGCTTTTGCATGTTATATTGTTTTGAAATTATGAAATATGGTAATAAAAAATGAATAATCATGTTGTTAGTTCATAGAGATTTGTGCATACTCTCATATGGTTGATGCATTTGTGTGAAAGTGATTGTGTGATGATGAAACCATGATTGCATTTGTGCCTATGTTAGAATTGTAAATATCTCTTGTATTCTCTCTCTTTCCATTGGTTTAAGGAAGATGCCTATCCTTAAGTGTGTGGTGTATTGAAACCCATGGTATGTTGTAACTTATGAGAACATGCTTATGTATTCATGAAGGTTTGTTTTATTAGATCAAACCTTGGGTAAAGGACCTAAGTCCCCAAGTTGCATTCATAATCATGGAAAATGTATAATATGAATAGAAAATCATTTTGCAATAAGTAAAAGTTTAGAGAAAAGGGATTAGTGAAACCATTGCATGTTAATGATAATTGCATAATAGGTGCATCTTGTTGGTGAGGCCTATAGTCCCTAGCTTTATTGTTAACTCTTAAGAAATCATGTAGATGTTAAATTATTGTACCTAGATTCAAAATGCAAAATGTTAAATGAATGTTGAAGTGATAATGTTGCATACCTTGTCTTGAGTTAACATTGTAATGATATCACACTATGTGTGGCCTTGTGATGATTTTCGGTGATGTGTATTGGTGAATATGTGTATTATGTATGTTAATCCATGGATATGTGTTTTGGAGATTTGGTTGGTGGTTTCTTCACCATGTTGATTTGTATAGATTGGAAGTGTACTTGGTTGTGTTGATTTTAGCACGGGTTGTTGTTGCTTTATGTTGAGATATGATTGGTTCAGTTTTAAAACCATTGATTATGTGTGATTTTATGGAGTTTGTACTAGGGGTATTTGTAGGCTTCCAGGAGTAAGCCTGACCCTAGAGGGGGAGGATGTAACACCCCTCCATTTTGGATCTTTTGATTGGCAGTGTTCTCTTTGTAATGCTTTGTTCTGCTATGATTTGACTTTGGCACTTGGTTCTATTTGATCGCAACTGTTAAGCGATGCGTATGTGATATTTTGATGTGATGGTATTTTATTCTGATGTTATCATTATCGCATGTTTTTAATTAGCATAGCAGATATCTAATTAAAAATTCTTTATGCTTTTATTATATTATTGATGTTAGACTCGTTAGTTAGAAAGTCTATATTGGTGAAGGGGATGGGATTGTATCACTCGCTTGCGAGCACCCTACGATTCTGATATTTCCTCTTTACGGTGTCTTTTATTATATCATATATATGCATGTTCGATATACTCTTTGTTCGCAGGTTGACAGGTACATGACATCGAATCCACCTGATTTCATAGGTTTGAGCATGTCCATTGGCCAATGGTAATTAATTGGGAGATAGTAGCTAGGTTTTCCATGCCAAGTCATCACCCTAGTCATAGTGTGTCGTCGGGTTGTCGTTAGGGTTAGTTGTTTTAATATGGCTCATTCCCCCTTGGTTATTTATTTAATTTCTTATTATAAAGGTTATTAAATGGCAGGTGTAGTTAAAATGATGACTAAATATATCTAATTGCAATGTTGCAATGTTATTTATTTTATTGATTAATTTAATTTAATTAATAAAATAATCTAATCTTGGATTAGATTTAGTTATTGATTAATTAAGTTAATGGTGATAAATTAAATTAAGTTAGTTTTTTTGGCATTATTGGATATTTAAAGTTAAATTGAAAAAATGGAAATATGTTTTAAATTGCACTTTTTGAAAATTAATAAGTAAAAGAATTTCTTTTCAAAATTTTGAATTCTTTTTGTAAAAAGAATTTTTAAATGCGTGAAATTTCATTTGGAAAGTAATTTTGTTTTAAATTTCAAAAAATGAAAATATCTCCAAATTGCAATATATTTAATATATATGAGATATTTATTTTAAGGTTTTGACAAATTTGGGAAAAATTCTATTTGAGCAAATAGAATTTCAAATAATTTTCAATTTCCAATTTGGGGAGAAAGTTTTGCTGTGGCTTTGTTGGATTTGAGGAAGAAGGTTGAATTTCTTGGTGGGTTGGAAACAGATTTGGAAGCACCATTTGAATCTTTCTATCTTTGGAGAAAAAAATCAGGTTCTTTGATTTTTGTTTCATTTTGAAAGAGTTTTAAATCTTGTTATGTTGTTGGAAAATTTCTAAATGCTGTTTGAATTTCAATGAAAACCCATATCAAATTTGTTCAATACTTACAAACTTCTATTGAAATTTTGGGAAAGAAAACAAAACAAGAATCACAAAAAATCCAAAAGAAATTTTCATTTCAAACTAAAAATTTAAACCCAGTTGTTGTGTTGTCAATTTATTGTTTTATTGCAAAATTCTGTTGTGTAATTTCACAATTTGAAAATATACTGTGTTTTTGTTTATTTTGGAAAAAAATTTGATATCAAAAATTTTACACACGAAATTTTCTTCCTGTACAGGGGTCTGCCCTATTTTTTTTTTTATTTAAAGGATTATAAAAAAAAATATAAATAAATAAAATATTGTTTTGTATGGGGAGGGGGCAGCAATGGCTGCACACCCAAGCCCCAATGGAGGGCACTGCCATACGCAGCGCAACCTCCACAGAGGAGGTTGGGTGTTGCCACAGGCAGCGCAACCTCCACTAAGGAAGCTGGGCGCAACCTATGGCCGCGTCCTCCTCCCATAGTGGGGGCCGCAAGCCAAACAAAATGATAAGTCTTTCTTTTTTAATTTTAAATTTTTATTTAATTTAATTTAATTTAATATTATATAATATAATATATATATTATATATATATATAATATATTATAATTTAAATAAATGTTTTATTATTATTTTTTTAATAGTTTATTTTAAATATATATATTTAAATAATAAATATATATTTAAATATCTATAGATGTAATTATATATACGTTGAGTATATATTTTCATATGTATATTTAATATACATTTATATTTAAATATACATTATTTTGAGATGATTATGTTATTATAATAGATGCAAAAAAAATATATATTGATGTTGTAATAAAATGGATGTATTTAAAATTTTTTGTTTTTGATCATTTTGGGGAATGAAGGAAAATGGATAATATGCATGTGGTAATAGATGAATATTTAAATATGAGAAATGGTTATTGGCTCTAAGTGAAATGAAATTTTCTTAGGAAAGCCATTAATAATTAATTAAAGTTCCTATTGGTTGTAACAAATGTATGATAAGAATTAGTTATTTTTATGAAATGTGTAATCGACGAATTTGAAATACTGTGTTCATAATCAAGTTATTGATTTTATTTTAAAATAATATATTTGAAAGGACAAATATTGGATTTAAATTTAAGACATTTTATGACGTGATTAATTGATTTCAAAATGATTTATTTTGCACAGGAGAAATAGTTATTTTAAAATGATATGTTTTAAATCGAAGAAGTAAATGTTTATTTTATTATTATTTAAACACAATTAGGGAATTAAAGATTTGAGTTTAAATTTTATCTTTTGTCTAAAGGAGACGTTATTAAATCAGTTTTATTAAGGCAATAAATTAGTGAATGTTAATGAAGGAAGTGGATTTAGAAAATCCAAATATAGATTTAATTCCTGTTTGATTGCCCTTCTTGAATGTACACTTCTTCTGTTTTCGCTTTGGGGAATTCGATTTGAAGGGTTGTTAAGTCTTCCATAAGGGTTTAATTTTTGGAGTTGCTGTATTATGTTAGTCAACCATTGTATTGCCTTGGCTAGGGCGTATAGTTTTATCCTATTGTTTTACCCAGTTTTTACAAACGGGGATGGTTGTGTCTCCTATGGATTAGGAATGGTTTTTGTGATTCGTGCCTCCTGTGGAAGGAGTGGATTATGTGTTTTGTTGCCTCTAGTGTTTGGAGAGGGTTTTGACTTTTGTTGCCCCCTGTGTTTGGAGTGATTTTTCATTTTGTGTTCCTCCTAGAGTTGGAGTGATTTTATCTTGTTGGTATGCACTTGGGATTTCCTTGGTGATTGATTTTATTTGGTATGTTGTCAAGTAGAAGAGTGGCTTTTGTTAGGGGCCAGAGCCCAAAGAGGTAAACTGGAAAACCTTCAGAAGTGGTTTAATCAAGTGATAACTAAATCAATGTACTTAGAAGTTAGGTAGTATTTCACACTAATTAAGATGATTGAGCCCACTCATGGATGCAAGGGCCTATATAGACTTGGGATGAGACAAGAAGGCCTAGAATGGCAAGGTCATCTATCTTGTCCTTACGAGAGGTATTTGATTCTGCATGAGTGAGTATGGGTGCCGAGATTTGGTAGAGGCCACCAAGATAACCCATAGTGGGGTCCGGAGCCTAGGAAGATTCCCAGAGGAGATCCCATCACAAGCTGTGTGATGACACTCTTTCTACGACAATAGTTGGTGTTTGGTTTTGTGAGTTTGGTCTTCTTATCATTCTTGATCTATTTTATTTCTGGAAGCAATGTGACCTATGTCAGTGATGTTGGAGTTGTACTTGTGTTATCCTTATGGATGTTTGGTTCATGTGTTTGGTTGTGTCAGTGTGAGTTAGCCTGTGTCTAGGGGTGGATGGTCTTGTCTAGGATTCCTTGTTACTATCTCCTAGCACGGGGGTTGAGCCTTTGGGTATCACATGGTTGGGTGGAACGTGCACCAAATCTGTTGGGTTGCCTTCTTGCTTGTGTGGACGAGATTTCTAGTTGGAGATCTCGTGGGATTCTATTACTTTCTTTCTTTAATTCTTTCTAGTTATTATTGTAATTTATTACCCCTCTTTGTATCAAGGTGGAGGTTGTAATTTGTAACCTTGTTTATTGGATTTGTCATTCGAGGAATGAGTGTTGTAATCATATTGTAAGGTATATTTTTGGAATCATGTGGTAGCTTTTATGCCTTTGTTATTATTTTATCATGTTTGGAATGTATGAGTATTTAATTTGTTAAGTAATTATATGTTATGTTTTTAATTCATGTTTCTTGTTTGGGTTTTAAGTAAACTTAGTCTCATAACCTTAGGGGTTGTTGGCAATGGGTAGTGAACTTGAATGTTATTTGCATTTAAAAAAATAAAATTATTGCATTTGTGTTGTTAATTGCAACTTCCTCTAGGGTTGCGCGGGGCATTATATAATCCTATTACATGCCTTAAAGAATGATAAATATTTTTTATAGAAAATTCTATAGACCCTTAAAATGTGGATGAATGCTAAGTTCACAAATATATGAATAAATGATGTTTAAAACTTCATCAAATTAAAACATGATCTCTTATAATTTGAATAGTACTAAGAACTAATAACTTACACAGACATGTCTTTATCTCAAATACATAGAGGAGTGATAAATAAACAAATCTCAAGCATATCCCCTATATTCCTTAAACTCCCTGAAGATAAAGAAATCCTAATAAATTAAACTTAAAAGAAATGTTTAGGGTAAAAGCACAAAGTTGTGTCACACTTTATAAAGGAAATGACCAACACTAATCCAACTTTTAAATGTGAATCACTAAAAAGTGGCATAAATGTTTTGAATTTTGAAGTGATGTAAACTAGTAAAATATGTATTTTTTAGTATATTTTATGTTTGTATTTTTATTTTTTTTAAATTAAAAATTATTTTAAACTAGTTTTTAATAAATTAACACTATAATTTAGTTGCTGATAAAATGTTGAAGTTGCATGAGATGTCAAACTTTTTTTTAGTAAATTTTATTTTTTTTCTTTCAATTTTTTTGTGTGTATTTATAACTTGAAACTTTAGTGCATGGATTTTTTTTTCCAATTTTGATAAATATATATTTTAAATAAATATTAAAATATGCCTGAATAAAAAAAAGTTGTTTCCATGGGACGTCAACTTCCATATTAAATATTTATCTAAAATGGAAAAAAAATTATACCATCTTGAAATAGATTTTTTTATCTAGTATATCATATTTTTTTCAATTTTTTTTAATAAGTTTTAGTTTTTTTCGTTAGCATGGTAATGAACCTAATATTTTGTGTTGATAACCTACTTTTAGTAAAAATAAAAAATAAATTATAAATAATAATTAAACTATTAAAATAAATATATTTTTGAAAACTACACTTATGGATCTACAAAAGGGTATTTTAATTTTTAATTTTTAAATATTATTTACATTAGTATGAATTATTGAAACTTCAAGTTTTTCAAATAATTTTAGTTTTTTGGTAAATTGGACTCAAAGTGGTTCTCCATATATTTTTAGCCAACAATTTTAGTTGAAAAAGTTGTGGAAATATCTAACTTAGCTAGAATGAATCTTACTAGATCATATATTTGACCAAAATTGATTTTTAGTTAGAAATACTTAAATTTAGTTGTGCTAATAAGTTGGCTGAAAGTGTGACAGAGCTTTGTGCTTTTACCCATCAGTAATATTTATAAATTTTGGAAAATTCTAGAAGAGGAGACTACAAAAGAAAGATTAGTGCTTGGCTTGGACTACAAAGTCACAATAACCTACACTTTTACATCACAACACATAAATATACCCTGATGATTTGTTTAAACACTTATCACCTTGTGACAGTGAGATCTCCCTAAACCCACGACATATTTTTACTTAATAATCCATTTGAAATGATAACACTCTTATTTTCCCTAAGCAAGCATTTACACTATTTCTCAAATAGAAATAAAACCATAAGAAAACTCATTACAACAAATGTGGCTTGAAGAATTTGATAACCCTTAATCATTTCCTTTAAAGACTATTACATGCCAAAGCTGGAGACACTTACATTGTAGTATGTATTCATACATACAACAAATCAGATTACAACATTACCATGATGAAATGAGTAATAGCTATGTACTACACCCATTATAGAGAATCTATTTTCCATCTATAATTTCTTCTAACTATAAACTTTCCCCTTGGGCCTTTCTTCCTCCAAATTTTTTAAAACCCTTACAAATGAAATAGTAATGATATTTCATGAGAGCAGAGAAAATCTAGTTCTTTAGCCACTTGACACTTGATACCCTCAGATCCCTTTGATTTGCAATTGGAAATGACATCACCTTTATCTTCACCTTGCCTCTCATTTGTAACTAAATTTTTTTTTGCTCCATTCCCATGCATACTTTTTAAAAGTGGAATTTTTTACCCCCATTTTACCCCTACGAACTATACCCATACATTATAAAATAATTCATACTCTTAAATTGACATTTTAACCCTTATAAATGTCTTAGTCTATCCATAGTTATTTCAGTCATTTTGTAAAACATTTATCTTGAAACCACTCTTTAAAAATATACCTATGAAGAAAACACATGAAGATGCCAATGAGTTGCAATCAAACAGTCTGTAATGTGCATTATGCTTGATAGAGGTGAAGCATTCTTGATTGAAGATCATTGTTGGCATTGGGAACACCCTTTCATTCATATTTCTTCATGTCTGACATTTTAACAGCTACAACAATGAGGTTATTAGTGTTTATAATACATTTGGGCTTATTGGGTTATCAAAAACATTAGAAACCATGTTTTCCTATTTGAATTGACTAGGGGATTTTTTCAGTTGTGAAGGGGCATTTTTTACATTGCTTAGCACTCAAAAAATGTTAAAATAAAATCTAGAACCACTTCTCAAATGTGAGAAAAGGTCTCAACATTATTCGGGAGGTGAAAACATTGTATATTGCTCAAAACTCTTGCACATGATTGACCTTCATTTGCAAGCCTTGAAATGCCAAGAACACTTATGGCTCATTTTAAAACTTGCATATGCTTTTTTAACTGTGTATGGGCATTTTAGTAGCTTGCCAAGCATTTCAAAGGCATATGACACTTTAATTTCTCTAATAATGCCACAAGTGCAAACGATGTTTAGGGCGACAAAAAATTGTGGTCATTATAATTGATTTTGCACAACACACCAAAATCTATGGGTTCTTTTGTAAATGAGGTCTTTCGATAGAGCACTTAAAAATATTTTTTGGTTTGAAGCACTTAAAACTGGAGCAAGAGGCTAGTGATGAAGAATGAGTAATTGGGTTGTCACCAAAATAAATAAATCCAATTTTTTTATGGAACCTTATAGACCCACTCAAAACCATTTGCACATTAATTTTTTCCTAAAAACATGCATAAAAACTATGAAACTGGGTTTACATGATCTCCATGAATTTAAAAACTTTGTGTCAAACCAATCTTAAAGGTGAGCCAACTAGATGTCATAGGGCCTAAAAAAAAGATCATGTCGCCAACTCAACAATCGTCAAGCTCTAAAAATAGGGAAAAATTTTAGGTGCTAACAGAGACGATATCTATTTGAGGCATATTACCAAACTATTCAATAGTCTTGTGTCTTATTTGATATTTTAAATAATATTTTGCAATGTTCTTCTCATATCAAACCCATAGTAAATGAAGGGATTCAAACAAATACATTAGAGGAATTTAAAAATTAAAACCTAATTAAACAACCCAATTGACCTCAAAAGGATAATCCAATTCAAGTACAATAGAAGCAAACCAATATAAAATCAAAGAGGAATCATATTATAAATAAAGATAAAATCATATAATATAGTGCTACACTTATTTTTATTACTACACTATTAATACACCTTTTTCAAGTATATGTCATCACCTTGTTCTAAAGATCCAATTTTTGCAAAAGCTAGGAGGGTTCTAGTAAAGGTTATGGAGATAGACCTTACACCTACTAGATGCATTTTCTTAAGAGTTTCTAAGGAATTTTTATTAAATCCATTTTGTGTATATCATGTAATAATTCTAAGATCTATGAGATCACATCTCTTTCAAAAGATTTGTCATATAGTTCACATGCCTTTGTATTCTGCCACATTTTATATACATGTCTACTAGGGCATTTTAAACAAAACCTTTATATGAGTATGTTTTTTATTAGGGGTAAAAAATGGGTTTTGATGGGGCTTGGAACCCCATCACTATTGAAAATAGTAGAGCCAACAGAAACAAAATTAGATTACACCATTGTCACACATAAATACTAAAAAAATAAAATAGAATATTGATTTATTCGAGATGAATATTTTTGATGCATTTTGTTGTTCTTGAAATTTTTAGATAGATGTATTTAATATGATTATTTGTTTATATATATATATATCATTAAAATTAATTATTTGATATATAAATGGTTGTCAAATTTAAGTTGAGGGTTTTTTATTTACATGGTCATGGCATGACACTCTTCACCTTGTTGCCACAATAAAATACCTCTTATGTTAATAATTTAATAATATCGATGATTATTTCCAAAGATACCTAGGAGTCTCACAATAAATATGAACCATAAGAGCTTCAATAAATTTATAATTATCTTTTAAATTCAATTCATGCAAACAAAATATTTTTTCATGCTTGGAGTTGAGCTTTGTCAAAGAGTTCAATTTCCTATTGAAGGTATAGTCCAGGTCATCAATATTTTGTTTGGATACATATGTATTAGGGTATTTACAACTACTATGTTAGATAAAAATACCCATTTTCATTATTATTTGATGATTGTCTATACCATATTAGAAATGACCATTTTTACATAGAGTTGGAGGTTGCTAGCAAATGTTATGAAGATTGGCTTTATACCTCCTAGTTGCATTTAATTAAAAGTTTCCAAGGTCTTTTCAACTAGACCATTTTGTGCAAATGCACAACAATTCACATTGCATGAGATCACATTTCATTAGAGAATTTTATCAAAAATCCTTAAAGCTTCTCATGAACACTATTTTATGCATATCTCACAATCATGGCATTCGATGAACCCATACTTTTTTAGGTATTTATCAAATAATTCATGTGTTTATTATACTCTCTCACACTTCAAATATATATCTATCAGAACATTTGCAACTACAATATTTGACAAAAATCCACTTTCCATTATGTTTTCATGGATGTTTGTACCTTGTTCTAAAGCTTTGTTTTGACATAGGTTGGTAGGATAGTGAAAAATATTATGGAGTTTGGCTTTACAACTGCCCTTGTATTTTCTCAAAAGTTTCCAATGCCTTTTTAACAAACTCATTTTGTGCATATCCTACAATCATTGTATTTTAGGAGACCATATCTATTTGAGGCATATTACCAAACTATTTAATAGTATTGTGTCTTCTTTGATATTTTGAATAATATTTTGCAATGTTCTTCACATATCAAATCCATAGTTAAGGAAGGGATTCCAATAACTACGATAGAGGAATTTAAAAATTAGAGCCTAATTAAACAATCCAATTAATCTCAAAAGAATAATGTAATTCAATTATAATAAAAGAAAACCAATATTAAATCAAAGAGGAATAATATTATAAATAAAGAAAGATAAAATAATATAATATATAGTGCTAAACTTATTTTTATAAATTGTACACTATTAATACACTTGTTCAAGTATTTGATGGATGTCATTACCTTTTTCTAAAGATCCATTTTTTTGCATAAGCTAGGAGGATTCTAGCAAAGGTTATGGAGATAGACCTTACACCTACCAATTGCATTTTCTTAAAAGTTTCCAAGGGAATTTTAATTAAATCCATTTTGTGCATATCATGCAATCATTTTAATCTATGAGATCACCTCTTTCAAAAAATTGACATATAGTTCACATTCTTAGTGTATTTTTCACATTTTATATACAAGTCTACTAGGGCATTTTACACAAAACCTTTAAATGATTGTGCTATAAGTGATAACTATTGAAAATGGTAGAGCCAACATAAAAAAAAATAGATTACACCATTATTACACAAAAATAAAAAAAAATATAAAATAGATAATTGGTTTATTCAGGATGAATGTTACATTGATTTGCAATGGCTTATAATGTCATTCATTTTCCCGTACATATAACCACCCCAAAACCGCTTGTGGGAATAACTCTAAACTAATCTATTTAATTACTAATTATTGACTAAATTTTTTTTTATTTATAAATTAACATCTATATGTTAATTTATTTTATTAATCTAAATCTAACCACTGACGTAATATATTCCAACATTCCCCCCTTATTATATAAATCTTAACAAATGGTGGAACACTACAAAGACTGAACACAACAACGCTTTTAGAAACTTTGATGAAACATCTTCACCAATTCTCCTTGTTCACCCAAGAAACATCAAACTGAATAGATTAGTAGATCTCCTCATTGTCAAACTTGGAAAATACCTGTGAATTGAGACATACTCAATTATCCACAAGTACACCACTCCTACGAATTGCAATAAATTCTATTATTCACAAGAAAAGACACTAACCAATTGTGAATCAAGACTCTCAATTATCCACAATAACAAAACCACCAACCAACTATGAATTAAGACTAACTCAATTATCCAAAAATAACATCTATTAAAATATGGATTGAGACAAACTCAATTATCCATAGGTACCACTTACCAAGTCTATAGATTAAGACATACTCAACTATTTGCAAACTAAAACAAAGCTCTAATGCCCCCATTGCTCTATGAAGGTACTCAAGATAAAATTGGTGTTTCTTCTCATGTAATATATCATCTCTAAGCAAGAATCTAACTCAAGATGATAAAATTCCTCCATCCTCCAATTCCTCAAGCCTCCACTATGATATTGCTTTACATTCTATGTATCAAATTCTCTAATAGCACAAGCATGTGAGTTTTTATAATCTTTGTTAGGCTTGACATGGATGGCTTTGAGAGAACAAACATTTGGTGACATAATGAAACTAAACATTATCATATAGGTATTAGTTTATGTCGATAATGCACCACAAAGAACATCTAATTTCTGCATTTAAAAACTATTACCAAATATCAAAATTAATTATAACCCTTGAGAAAAAAAACAAACTTATCTCTCCTTAGAATAAAATATTATCACTCCAAATTATGAAAATTCAAAACATCCTTCTTATTTCTCCCTAAAAGAAAAGGAAAATCCTTTATATCTCCCTTAATATCTTTCTCAAATGTGATTATTAAAATTTTTCACTAAACTTCTCTTGAAATGTAGAATCCATTATTACATTTATTTTTTGTGTACTTCTATGGTTTTGTAAATAAAATATTTGAAAGAAATGTATTAATCCATTCCACAACATACTTAAAAGATATTTCAAGAGGAATTCAAACTTAAATTGAAACAAATTTGCAGTCTTCACTTTTCATGAACTAGGTATAAACTTCTTACCATGCTCAATAGATTTCATGCTCCTTTACATGCTTATCCTCATGTAATAAAAAATGATATGTCTTGTTCAAAAATTTTACACAACCAACAATAATAATCACACCATTTTTTATTTCCATATTTTCTAATTTAAATTGCTCACTCAATATTAAGAATATATTCAAAATGTTTCTAGGTTTTGCTTTGTTCTTGAACAAATTTTCAAAATAGTTTTAATTTTTAATTTTTCTTTAAAAATGATAAAGTCATCACAGTTTTTACTAAAAAATCTTTAGAATTTAATACAAAATTTCATTTAATTTCAATTCAACTCTTCTTTCATTCATTTTCCTTTGGTTAAAATCATTACACCATAGATTCTACAAAAGATAACATCTAGTAAAAGTGTCAAAATCCTTAAATTATTTGATACCATAATGACAATGGTAGAGCCAACATAAACAAAACTAGAATACACCATTGTTGAACAAAAACACTAAAAAAAAAATAGAATATTAATTTATTTGGGATGAATATTACATTGATTTGTAATTGCTTATAACGCTATTCATTTTCCCATGTATAACAACCCAAAACTCCCTTATGGGAATAACTCCTAATTAACCTATATAATTACTAACTATTAACTAACATTTTATTATTTATATATTAACATCTATATGTTAATTTATTTTATTAATCTAAACTAAGCTCTAACTATTAATATAATATATTTCAACATTCCCCTCATATTACATCAATCTGAACAAAGGGTGAAACACTTTGCATGTCTGAATATAGGAATAATTGTTTACCAACAATTGGGTAAAATATCTTTTGAAAATAACTTCCCTCTGAATTTGAGAGGTACAACTCCCTTGTTGGATAAAATTTTATTCTTTTCTAAATTTAAAACTTACCACATGTGCACTTTTAATTAGAATGCAGTGAAAGGTTAAAGTAATACTAATAATTTTATAAGATTTAAAATATGATATACACCACCATTTTAAAAAACAAACTACTCATGAAATCAATTAGTACATAGGATAATTTAAGTTCCCAAAATCCCAAACCAATGAATTTATCAACTCATAAATAATTGTCAAACTAAGAAGATAGACACTTAAAATAGTTCTTACACATACACAAAAGTATAAAAACCTAACAAAACTAATTATAATGCATAGATCATAATATATTTTATTCTAAGTGTCCAAGATTGCATGTTCACAGACTTACAACACCTCCAAATTAACAAAATTATGTTTCTTTCTTTCTAACTTCTTCTATTGCTTAGAAAAAAATAAGGACCTTCCAAAAGAAGATGAAGCTTCATAACATCTTATCTAATATATACATGCAAGAGTAATTGAATCTTTAAAGTAATTGTTTCTTAGAGGTTAAAGAGTCATTTAAAAAATTGAAACTTTAATGCCTCTTAAAAATTAAAGTTCATATTATAAAATAAAAATAAAACTCATCATTGTTGAGGTGGCACACTGTTGAAGTTACCTCACACTATTGGAGTTAGTATCATTCTTATTTTCTTGTGATGACTGGGTCGATTGCATGACACACTTGGATTTGTAGTCTAGAAATGCCTTGATGACAAGTGGCCTTTCACTATGTAGTGGAATAATGATGTTTTTGGTCCTCAGTTTCCAAAGTGCTTTGTTTCCTCTGACCAAATCCAATTTTCCTAAGAATGTTGTTAGATGTTTGATACACTATGTTAGTGTTGAATCAATGATACCTATCTTCCTCAAATCATCCACACAAAATGATTGTCCATTAAGAAACCCTTCCATCATCTCTTTGAAATTGTTCTTTATTATTTCCAAATCTTCATCTTCGGAATTATCCTTTTTTCTTATATCAAAATTGATAGATAACAAATATTTCTAAATATCAGACCTAATTTGATTGTATTTCTTTAGCAATTTGTTTTGTTCTAAAATATTTTTCTTTAAGAATGAGAAATTCCACTCAATGCTCTTTTTCCACATGAAACATCTAGTGTCATCAACACTTGGTAGGATTTGTTTTGTTGTTAACTTATCCATCCCAAGATCAATCATTTATTTTAAATCTTTGTTTGTGTGTTGTCACATTGACTCATGTTTGGTGCTTACAATTTCATTGTCAATTTCCTTCTTCAGTGACTTTGCATCAACATAATTTTTTCTCATCTCCTCAATAAATTTCATTCCTTTAGTTATAGTATCCTTAACCCAATCATCAGTGTCCTTACCATAAGAATTATATGTGTAAATTTTGTTGATCGTCTCCCTTCCATTGGTTGAGTCAAGATCAACAGAAACATTTATTTGGCTCATTGGTTGAGTTGAAGGATCAATAAGTAACTTTAAATTTTTTGTTAAAAATATTTTTTGTTTTAGTTGATCCTTCACTTGTTTGTCCTTTTCTATCCTCTCTTGACCATATTAGTGGCTAATACTTGGAATTTATGTACATCCCCATCTCTTTTTGAAGGCCCTAAATTAATTCTAGTGATATTAAAATATTTCACAATCATTTGATAGGTCTCCTTATGCGCAGAGGGTGAGAAACCTCTACATACATGTTGTCCACGGTGGTATCTACCAATAACCTAGAAGTAGTTTTATGCTTCTTAGGTTTTGGGGTCCTTTGAAGAAGTTTTCCAACAATATCCTTATCAAAGAGGTTCAATTGAACTATCTTTTCTTATTTAGATTTTACTCTAACCAGGAAGTGGAGGAAGGGGTGGAAGGTGACCCAGTATTAGGAGAAGAAAATTGCAAAGATATTTGAAGATGAGGAGTATTAGAAATTTCTACTTCTAGAGAGGAAGGAGGGGTTGGTCTAGTGTGAGTGTGAAGGTTTGAAGGCTCATTTTATGGAGGTGACTTTGTAAGATAACTAGAAGAAGAAGAATCACTTGTATTAGATGGATAAGAGGGTATATCAACGATGTTTTTCTCATCTAACTCTTCTATCACAAGAACCAGATTCCACTCTTGTCTTTGTATTTTCCTTTTGAACCTTTTTCTTAGATGCCTTTGGACAAGTATTTTCTGGGAGCTTTTTCTCTGAAGATTCCTCACTATCATCTCCTTCTCTATTGGGATCTATTTTTTGAGTGGGAAACATTTGTTGAGTAGAAGGGGATTATCTTTGACTACTCTCAACAAACTTTGGGATCTACTTAGATTGTTGAGATGTGAATTTAGATTTTTTACAATCTTCTACATTATCCATTCACTACTCTTGAGAACTATGGTAGTCTTCACCTCAATAGTTTCAATCTCTTTCATACTCTACTCAATTGATAAAATGGGTTCATTTTTATACAATCAACAAAGATGGGATCAACTAAATCAGATTCATCATCTTCAATATCATCATACCCTAATTTAATTTAAAAGTAACAAAATTTCTTAGTGACAATCTCATCTAACTCCTAACTTCATATTTTTCATTACAGTTTTACCAATAGTCTTCTAAGGTTGGGTGATGATAAAAACTTGGTGCCAATTGCAAATTTATTTTAATAAACTATTTACTATCGAAAGAAAATATTCTCTCATAAAAATGTATAGTATATTTCTCTAAATCCTTTTCTATATTAAGAGCATTAAACATGGACTTACATGAATAATGGCCATGGCCAATAGGAAATGTTATTCTTTCCTTTTTTCTCTCTTAGCATCTCTTTTTCACCTATGTTATCTATCTGAATACCTCAATGAGAATTTTTTTTTTCAACATACATAGGTAGCTTATAGGGTAGTCCATCAAATCTCCCAACTCTGATATAGGTGAACCTTTGAAATTGTATAAAATGGTCACCATAAGTGTTAATCCATTGAATAGATTTGGAGATATCCTTAGAACCATATCACCTTGAATCTCTCTAACTATTCTCATGGTGAATGCATCATTTACCCTTCTGAAAATATTATAACTTCTTTCTAATTGCAATTGAACATAGTAGTCATATATTTGGGTATTCTCTATTGTTTTAAATATAACATCACTTGATAATTAATTAATTATTAGGTCCTTTATTACTTTAATTACTTAAGCTAAACTTAGGAGGGATTTTTATTATTATATTGGGCTATTTATAGGTTAAGTTGTCTCATTACATGATATTAGGACACTTTTCACAATCTAATCAAACCCTCATCTAGGGTTTGCATTTTCCTTTTATAAGAATTCTCATTCATTTAGATGAATTCATTACATAATCAATTAGTTTTCTAATCATCTCTTCTCAAGGTTGCATGAGCATATCAATGGATTTTTCTTTTCATATGTGATAGGTGTTTTGGTTGCAAGTGATTTCTGGGAGGTATGGGGTACAAGTTTGCTGACAACAATCCCACCCTACCTTGTCGATGAGCGGTAGCCAAGGCCACCGGTCGACAACCCTTATCTTGTTGGTGGCACCTTAAGCCATCGTGGGCACCCACTGATAGCCGCAACACAATTGCCAATGCTAAACCAATCATTTCCAAACTTCTCTAGCACCAATAGTAGGTTTCACGTGGCCATAAAAGAAAACATCAACAATGGAAAATACTCTTTTTGGTAAATTCAAAAACCAATTTGCATATTCTTAGTGAATGGAAATAGAATATTTCAATGACATCCATTTTTCAAGAAAATTGACACTTTTTTCACAGTGAAGGGAATATTCGTTGAATATTTTTTTTGTTGACATCATGCTAATATTACCATGATGTCATCAATCATACGACTGACCCCTCCAAGCCCTAAATTTCACTAAAGGAGCAGTTTTTTTTTTTTTGCATAACTTAGACATATGATGTCAAAATTAGGCAAACAAGATAGCATCAAAAATATGGTTATGAGAACTTTCTAGTGGTGCAGGTATCATCATTAGATTTTTCTCCTAGTTTATTTTCTTCTTATTCAAAGTTTGATCATCATTTTTTTCTATTGATTCCATAACTTTTCACCTGTATCTCTGATTTTGTGAATCCAGTGGCATTGGAAATGTTTCAGAGCTCTTCAGATTCATGCATTCACCTTTTCTAGAATCTTCTCTAGGTACATTTTTTTTATTTCACATTTTTATCAATTACTTGGACATTTTGGCACCTAGAAAGGATATGCTTATGTTAGATGACATCATTTGGATCTTCTTTACATGCAATAATGTTATTAGTCTTTGATTTTTTCATTTGAGGAAGTATCATATTGATCTAATGGATATTTTCAGTGGAAATTGAAGTGTCTCCAAATCTCATGATTTCTACACCATAAGTAAGAGCTCAGTGTCCTGATTCCAATGCAACTTGAACAAAGCAAAAAGGAGTCCGTTTGTGCAAGTTATGGCCAGTCAAACCTTGGGTCAAACTGGTATCAGAGGGCGTCCAGAAGGTGAAAAAAATGATCATCTCATAAATCAATGGAACTAGTGTCATCGCGAAGAGCTCGTTGAGATGATTCTGACGGTGTTTGTTTCATCGAAATCCGACATCGTATGCTCAACTTATCAGTGGTCAAAGTTTGTAGTTGACTTTTCCCGTATGGATGCTGATGTCAGCATTCCGTACTGTACGGACGGTCAAGTGGATGAACCAAAATTTGACACATGTCATCCTCATCAGCACTATATGGATGAATCAGAATATGACATGTGGCAGTCCGTACTCCAGTTAGCAGGCCACGTCGTCGGACACGTCAGCATGCCACGTTAGCTCTTTGTCAGCGCACAGTCATCAGCTGAGTCAACAAACACGTCATTGCACAGTCAGCATATAGTCAACTTCCACGTCATCACCCAGTTGGATTCTAGTCAGTATGTTCAGCGAATTACGTTCCGCCACATGGCACCTACTCGGCATGCCACGTGGCCTTGGTCACCTCCACCGACGGTTTTGAATTTTCAAGTTTTTAACAAAATTGTTGTTAGTGGATTTGAACCCACACACTCCTATTGGCAAGCCGTTGGACCGGCCATTGCACTGGACATGGAGTACTTAACTAAGTATGGACTCTAGTTATTTTTGTTGTTTGTTCAATTGAATATGGGAAGAAAATATCGACGGCCGGGAGTTGAACTCGGGACCGTCAAGTTCCAAAACAGTTTCACTACCGATACACCCTATAAACGGGTTGGAATACATTTGGCACAAAATTCTAATATCGGATAGTTAGGCCGATGCCTAACTAAAAGGATTTTAAAAAGGCTATATTTTTAAATTTGTTAAAACGAACCCTCATAAGGGTTAGGCCCGAATTTCTGAAAGCGGTATATTGTTAAAAAGGAGTTATTTATTTGTTATGGTGGTTTTAACCCCATTTGTAAAAAATATGTATTTAAGGGGAGTGTGAGGTGAGAGTTGGAGATGAAGATTTTGCAGCTGGAGTTAAATGAGTCAGAGGAACAGCTAATAGGTGTTACGAAGGAGATTTTCTAAGCCATCTTTGTACGTCAAAGCGTTGTTATGCTACCAAAGTGATGGTCTTGGTGCATAATTTGTAATTTATTTTTGGAGTTAATCGGATCAGTCTCTCTATTGGAGCAGACCCGGAGATGTAGTCACGTTTGTGATGAACTCAGTTACCAAATTGTTTGCACTTCTTCTCTCCTCTCTCATGTTCTGATTTTCATCTTACATTTTCAGTTTTGATGCATAATTTCGTTAATGTATGCATAAATTTGAAATTCCGCAATGTTGTTTTAATTAAGCATTCAATACTACATATAGTCTAGATCCTATACATATCAAGTGGTATCAAAGCTCAGTTGACTATTATTGCAGTTTTTTTTTTAATGCTAACAAGATCCAGGATTCAGAAAGGTGAAGGCAAGCTTGAAGACTTTGATCCTGGGATCGGGAAGCGAAGAACTTTTCCAAAGATGTCCTTGTCTGGAATGGAGGTTCCTGAAGAGATTAGTGAGCAGGAGTTTCGAAGAGAATTCCTTGAGATGAAGGCTAAGGTGGATATTCTTTTCCAAGAGAGACAAGAGCGGAAAAAATGTGAAGAAGGTTCGTCGAAGCAAGAAGATAGCAAAGACAAGGAAAGGAAACATCATGGAGATGGTGACAAGCAACCAGATCCACCCTCTTCTTCTTCTCCTCCCTCTTCTCCTTCTTCTCCTTCTTCTCATTCTACTTCTTTTAATCCTTTCAAGAGTGGGTATAAGCCTAAGATCAAACTGGATGTAAAATTTGACTTGCTTAAATATTGTGGTGAACTTAATGCTAAAAAATTGGATGATTGGATTCAGCAAGTTGAAGTCTACTGTAGAGTCCAGAATCTATTAGATGATGTTGATAGGATCTAATTAGCTACTCTTCATTTAGGAGGTACAGCTTTAACCTGGTGGGAGAGTAAGTCTAAGGCAGAAGTTTCACAGCATGGTAGAGTCAGTTTAACTTGGGTAGAGTTTGTTAATGCTCTTAAGAAGCAATTTTATCCCCTAGGACCTATGCAACAGTTAATGATGGACTGGAAAATTTTTAGGCAAGGGAAAGGTCAAACTGTCCAAGAGTACACCCATGAATTTAGGAAAAAGGGCTATTGCTTTGAATGTTCCTTTGTACACCCAAGACACTTTGTTGAAGTACATAGGAGGTCTGTATTCCTACCTTAGGCATTCTATTTTGGTTTGAACCCTTGTAATTTGGATGAAGTGTCTATCCAAGCTACCCACTTAGAGTCAAGGGGTAAAGGATCTTTTATTGATAAGTTTGATAATGATGTAAAGAAATCTTCTAAGGTTGTAGAGATAGGGAAAGGAAAGAAGGCAGCTACAGTTAAGAAGGATGAGAAGCTTTCTTGCACTCATTGTGATAGGAAGGGTCATGATGAAGAACATTGTTGGTAGTTGCATCCAGAACTAAGGCCTAAGTGGGCTCAGAAACGTAATCAGAAATAGAAAGGTAAGGAGAAAGCCACAAATGTTGTTATGGATCTTGGTTTAGATTCAGATGATGAGACTAAGATAACAGCTATGGGTCTAAAAGGTAAAGCTCCTATTTCTGGTGTTCTTGTTCATAGTTGTGCTTCTGTGTCTAAAGTTAATGATTTCCCTGAAGATGTGAAAAGGAATGAGCTGTTTCATTTAAGGGTTGTTGCTAAGAACACTAAAATTGATGCACTCATAGATAGTGGTTCTCAAGTGAATTTACTTTCTGAAAGTGTTGTAAAGAACTTGGGAGTAAAAACTACACAGCATAAGAAACCTTATCCACTAGGCTGGATTTGTGAAAATGATAAGTTGCAAGTAACAAGACAATGCACCTTAAGGTTCACAATCACTAGTAAATTTGTGGATGAAGTACAGTTTGATGTGGTTCCACTGGATATCTATGGGATAGTGCTTGGTAGCCCTTATCTTTATGACAGAAAAGCAATTTTCTACAGGGAAAAGAATCATTATCACTTGTTTAAAGATGGCATTTAGTATATTGTACATTCTCACAAGATTAAGACTGATCGTTCTTTTGCAAACATAGGGTAGTTAAAGACGGTAATTAATGCAAGTAAAGAGTTAACTCTTATGTCTATCAGTATAGGTGTTTCTAAACTTGAACTTGGAGTAGCTAACCAGGGTCAGATGTTGCAGGATGCATCCACAGTATAGCATGAGGAAATGATGATTGAAAGCATTGATAGTTCCTTGGGTAAAAATGTTCATGTTGTAAAGGATCGATATGTTGTTGACTTATTCTCTTTCATTTCTGCATTATTGTTTAGCTTGATGCTAGTCAATTTTTGTTGGTTAGTGGCTATGACATTTGATGTAGATGCTTATGGAAGTGATAGAATAATGTTTATGTTCAACAATGTTGTTGCAGTCTTCATTGTGCTTGTGAGCTAGGTATGCAGATGTACAGAGTATACAGGACAAGTGGGGAGGCCAAGTCCTCACTTAATGTCAAAGTAAATGCCACTTTTGGAGGTCCAAAAGATCTTCATGGAATCATACCTACACTAGATACACCAGAGAGTTATTCAACATGGGGTATTATCAATGATCATGTTGTCAGAGTGATGTGTTTTTAAGTGTTGATTATGACACTATGTGTGATGTATCAGACATTGATTGTCCCCACATAATTTGACTCAACCTCATATCTCTCCATACCTAGAGGATCTTATAGCAGATTGTCTCACTCATCTTTCATATTCAGTTTGAATATGATGATACTTTAGAGGATCTTTAGTATATTACAGGTCTTGCATGTTTTGATGGTTAAAAGACTTGTCTTCATGTTTCCACTCTTCAAATCGAGACTACATCTCCATATTTTGTTGTTCCTGATCATCTTGGCATCACCACATATTTAACCCCTATTGGTTTAGTATAATAGGACATTAATATTCTTTCATACATAGCTACTTGAGATTCATATCGTGCAAACATATCATCCTTGTTTGTAGAGTCTCAAATTACAAATCTGGAGGATTACTTTGAGGAAATTCATCTCCTCTTTTTTGATAGCCATGTCATCATCATTGGCCCATCATCTTCATCATCTTTGGACCTTATTATACATCAGTCTTCACCTGTTTCTAGGTTGAAATCATCTCTTTCTAACATGTGGATACTTGAGCACTTTTTAGAGGCACACATCATTTGGATTTGGATTCCTAATTATTTCATTTTTTGGATTGGATTCTCCAATCACGAGTGGATTAGTTTCTTCCTAAGGGGAACAATGTTGTTTGTAGGAAATAGATCATGTTTTGTCTTCAAGCATTCGTCATTGGTAAAAAAATATTTCTTTATGGGGGGGTTCATATCCTTATTTTCTCTCTTATTGGTTTACATCTATTGTACTTGTGTGATAGAATCAGTCCTTGGGGGGTCACATTAAGTCCTATCCTTCTTTCACTAGTGTAGTTAATTCATTTTATCTCTTTTGGAGAGGAGGTTTTTCCCATGTGGTTTTCTCCTTTTCTATAGTTATGAGAGATTCATTTATTTTTACATGGGTACCTCATCAAGCCTTGTAGGCGAGACCCATCCATGCATCCATCTTTGCATTCTTCATTAGGGTTTTTTAGCTTCTCCCTAAGATGATCTTAAGGGGGGGTGTTGGAGTAATTAGGACATCACTTGATAATTATTTAATCATTAATTAATTATTAGGTCTCTTGTTACTTTAATTACTTAAGTTATGTTTGATTGAATATGTATCCACGTCGATCTTATGTAGCAGGTCAATGCTACACACATTAAGGCCTGATCCATTAGTGATTAGAGTACACTTTATTCCATTTTTATTAATGATGACTAAAATAATGAGAGGATCATGTTGTTTTTGAGTTTCAAGAGAATGTAATTCATGTTGATGGAATACAATATCTAAGTTTGTTGCATGCATACAATCTAAAAAAGCTACTACCTCATTTGGTCTAAGAAAAGGTGGTACAACTATCTTCTATAAGACCTCCTAAAGAATCCCATGGTATGCAAATGAGGTTCGTATCAATTCCCAAAGAGGGATCTTAGTCAGATTAGCATGGATTTGTTCAAGAAGATCACATTCCTTACCCACATGTTGAGGAAGAAAAGGTGTGGAAGGGAGAAAAGGTTGAAAAAGTAGAAGAGCTAGAAAATTGATGTTAAGAAAGGTATCAATTATTATATATCCTCTTGAGCCAAAATATCCTCATGAGTAGGATAAATATTGGGAGAGGGACAAGCATGAGCCTCATCATTACTTAAACAAGGAAGAGTGGGTAAAGTTATGTTAAGAAAGGTATCAATTATTGTGTCCTCTTGCACTAGAATATCCTCATGAGTAGGATAATTTTTTGGAGAGAAACAAGCTTGAGCCTCACCACTACTTAAAGAAGTGAGAGTAAGTAAAGTAATGTTAAGAAATGTGTCAATAATTGTATCATCTTATGCCAATATATCCTCATGAGTAGGATAACTCTTGGGAGAAGGATAAGCATGAGCCTCATCATCACTTGAAGAAGGGCTACCAAAGGTACAAAAAGAAACATCTACCAATGATGTAATAAAAGAAGAGAACATATTTACAAGGAAAATGGGAATGAAAATAAGGTGATGAAAATATGGATATGTTGATGATGTGTCATAAGAGAAAAGGTTTTATTTTATTTTGTGTTTTCTAATTTAAGTGATTTTCTTTGTAGAATAACATATAAGATTATGAAACACCAGTAGGATGGAGAGTGGGAAGAAAGGTGGGAGTGGGTGTTTGAAATCTTCAGAGGGAGAGGGAGATGGAGAGTCTCAATTGGATGATATTGTTGCTTTGTTTCTAGGTGTTGATGGAAGGCTATTGGGTCTTTTCTCCTTCGCAAATGCTATGTTGGGTTCTTCATGTTGTTGGCCTATGGTTGGTCATGTGGTGTTGCTTGGTGGGCTGGAGTGGATGGGTGGGAATAGGAGCAAGAGTTCCATTTTGAATGGAGATGAAGAGGATGAAGTTTATGATGCTAAGGATGACAATCCTACTTCCATGGCTCTTGTTTTTTTTCCTGAATCTGGGTTGTTGATGGTGGATGTTGATCTAGGTTACAGCTTGGTGTTTTCTCTGGTATATTTTGGCAGCCCTTTCCAACATTTTTCTTCCCATTTCTTGGTCTTTGGGTGGGTTGTGTTTTCTGGTGGTTCACTATTGCTGCTCTCTAGTTGTCTTTGTACCCTTCTATTTGGGAGGTTTTTGCTTGAGGGTTGTCTTTTTGGCAATATTCTTCATGCTATTTTGGCTTGGTTTGGGCTGTTGATGGTGGATGTTGATTTGGGTTGCAGCTTGGTGTTTTCTTTGGTATATTTTTGTGGCCCTATCCAACATTTTTGCTTCCCAATTCTTAGTCTCTTGGTGGTCCGTGTTTGTTGATGGTTCATTGTTGGTGCTCTCTACTGGCTTATTGATGTGGGTGCTCTATCTTTGTACCCTTCTTTTTGGATGTTTTCTGCTTGAGGGCTATCTTTTCAGCAACATTCTTTGTTGTTGTGTCATTATGTCTCTCTCAACCTTTGTGTTGCAGGCTTGTGTGGAGTTTTGGGTTGCTTCTTCAGGGGCAATTTTTATTTTGGATTTCACTAGGTCTATGGAATATTTATTGGAAAGGGTGAGAGTGAACCTCTTTTCATTTCATTTGAAGAATCTTGGCAACTTCATTTTATTGAAACTCTATTTTGTGGAGGAGAGATGGTTTTTTGCTGGAGGTTTGGGGCTGGTTGGGCATTGGTTTGTTGATGTCTTATTCCAGAAAGGTTGGCTAGGGTTTGTCTTGAGATCCATATTGAATATCCTATTTATGTTGACAACCCAAGTGGTTTTAAGGCCAAAGGGTATTGTTGCTACCCTTTTTGTTGTCATTGCTACTATTGATGTGGAAAGGATTCTCTCTTTTGTGGCTTGGTCCCCTTGGTTTCTAAAGCTTACCTTGTTGAAGGGATTTGTTTATGCTTCATGGGTTCCTAGTTCTTTATAGATCATGTTTAAGGGTTATTTTTCTATTGCAATCTCAACTATGAATTTTTTGTTGTGTGAGCTTTGGGTCATAACCCTCCATAATATGGTGAAGTTTATTCTTATGAATGGATTTTATTATATTTTGAAGAATGATTTGTTGTTTTGGTTGAAGGATCGTATATTTATTGACTCTGTTTAGATTGGTTTTGGCCTTGGTTTCGACTATGTGGTTTCTTGTTGTTACATGACTGAAGGATCCTATTTTTTTGTGTTGGTGATCAAGGGTCTCTCAAGGGCTGAGTTACAAATTCTTTTTCTGAAGGGTCAGAAGCTTTGGTTTTTTTATTCTGGTGGCTGAAGTTCTTTCTACTTCTTTCATGATCTAATATCTTGCTTTTCCAAAGGTGGTTGTGACTACCCTTCCTTCTGATATTTTCTCCCTGGGTCTACATTTGGGGTCCTCTATGGAGGTAGAGACTTCTCCCATTGAGGTGGAGGTGGTTGTTGTAGATTTGGTAGGGTGTTCTTTTCTCTTTTGCTTGTTCCTATCGATGTGGAGCTTATAGGGGAAGAAGAGTGAAGGCTTTGGAGGTTTGGGCTCTCATATCCCCCTCTCCTATAGAGGGGTTCTCCCTCCTATTAAGGTGGAGTTGGGGTTGGTGATTCAAGTGGGGTGATGCTACAAGAAGGCTGATGTGCTTCATTTTTTTTTTGTGCTCTCTAACTCCCCTATTGAGGTGGGGTTGTTGGATTTGATGGTATTTTTGTTTAGGGGTTTGATGGTGTTCTACTCCATTAAGATGACTATCTCTCTGGGCCCAATGGTGTCTTCCCTAAGCATCTGATTTTCTAATGCTTGATTAATGTAGGCAGTGTCTTTTATTGCCCAAAGGTTTTGTTCTCACATAAAACTGTACCCCATTGAATAAGAGTTCAGTGTTCTAATGACACAATGGAAACAACCTCAAGGTGTGGGACCTTGCGTGAATGAGGTTGAATCTCCAGAGAATTCCGACTTCCTCTTCTAAACTAAGCGAAAATGTGTTGGTATAACCCAACACTTGAAACCTATTACTACCCTAATCTAACAAATCACAAAGGAAAAGGGATAGAAAGAGAACACGAAATGAAGGTGATGCACCAAGATAGAAATTTGTTTCTTCCTACTTCAGGAATAGAATAATACATCAATGAAACAACTAAAAAATGTACTCATACATGAAGGTAAATGGATTTTATTCAAACATGCAAGGGATAATAGTGATAATAGTTGAATTTTATTAACATAAAAGCTTAGAAGCAATCTTTACAATGGAAAAATGCAAAAAATATAGTGTCTCAATAGAAAAACCCTAAAGGAGCCAGAGGAAGAACCCCTTGAAAATATACAAGTGTTGCTTTTATAGATCAAGCATAACTCAGATGAATACACTCAAACCCTAACCTAGCTAGGGTTAGTAGTCAAAGAGATTTGATCAATGAAATATCTACTATGAAATCCATGCCAAGAAGAGCCATGGATGTCATAACTACTATGAAAATCATGCCAAGAAGATCCTAGAAGACAAGGCCAACATGCCATTAACCCTACCATCAATATTTTCCAGAAGGTCATCCAAAATCCTCCACTAAATCCATGATTTGGGTAAGGGATTTGTCAAAAATAATGAAGTAGCAACAATGAATATGGCTACCACAAATCCACTTGGAGGAGTCAAAGAAAGCATTAATGTTGTCCTTGAAACCCTAAAAATAATATTTGATAGTTGGGTGGTTGTTGAGCATTAATGAAGTTCTCCCACAAAAAACATGCCAAATGCAAGAAGGTCAGGGCATCGAGCTCGAAAGGAAGCCTTTACAAACATGAATTAAATGGCTCAAACCCCTAAAAAAGCAATTCTAGAATTTTGAAGGGACAATCATCAAGGTCCCCTAATATCCATCATTCCCTCTGATGAAGAGATCTTGCCTTTTATTAGAATGTTGAAGGGACTACAAAATAGCCCACTTCGATATCGTATTGTCTCCATAATACAACTCCATTAGAATGTCGAAGAGACCGCATTTTAGCTCACTCTGATATCGTATTGTCTCCTCAATATAGCTCCATTAGAATATTGAAGAGACCACATTTAAGCTCACTATTATATTCATCATTCTCTTCAATGAGGAGCCCTTAGAGATCGGGCCTCAGGCCATTAGAGGTTGGGCGTCGAGCCTACAAATTATCACATACTAAAGGGAGAAGAGAGGAGGAAACCATGATGTCCAAAGGAACCATCAGGGTCAAAGAGAAGGGTTACCTCTTACCGAAGAAAGGTAAGAGATAAAGGAGAAGGCCAAAGGCCCACATCTAAAAACTCAACACTTAGCCAAATTTTGGGAGAAAAGAGTGAAAGTGAGAAGGAAAAGGAAGAAAGCAAAAGTTTTGAAGTCCAAAAGAAAGAGGTGAGATTTTGAAGATTGGACCTCAGACCGTTGGAGGTCAGACATTGGACTATTGAGCAATGGTCAATGAAGGGGGTGAAAGAAGATAAAGGGGAAGACTAATGGCCGACCCCCAAAAGCTTGGTGAAAATGGAGAAAGGAGATGAAGGAGGTGGAAGGATGGAAGAAGAGAGAGATTGGTAAGGGGTAAAGGATAAGGCTGAACACTGACACTCAAAACACTTAGAAGGAAAAGGGGAAGGAAGGGAGTGATGGAGAAGGCATAAAGGAAGCAGGTAAGAGACAGTTTGAAAACCCAAAATTCTAGGACTTAGCCAATTTAGGAACCCTCAAGGAAAACTCATGCAAGATGGCCCATGTAGGATCTCTTAGATCAGATATCAGTGATGGGTCATCTAAGGGGGGGCATGAAATGCCAAAAATTCACTATTAGAATTTGAAAAATACATGACTATGTGACTCAAACTTTTAGTCACGACAACTAAAAATGACTAAATTCTACTCATTTTTTGCAACATAGCTATAAATGACTAAATAAATGACTAATTTGATCACCAGATAAGATCACAACTATAAATGAGTAAATAAATGACTATTTTTTTGCATCAAACTTTTTTTTTGAGAAAAAATCTTCCTAGCCATCAATTTAGGCTTTAGCTAACACTTATGCATACAAATTTTTATATATATTTTATATAAATGCGTAAAAAAAATCAAATGATATAATTAAGACCACCATTTTCCTGCAGTTTTTAACTACTACTTAGAAGAAATAGTCTAGGAAAACAAACAAAGGTTGAAGGGTCTTGAAGATGGAGATATTGAGCAATAATCAAAGGGATTTCCTAGCAGAGGAATCTCTTTCCAATAGTGCTTCAAAGTATGGGTCTAGAATGTGGCCAAATCTATCGTTCTATCAGAAATCTCCCCACCTAGAAGTATGTCTTGAGGATTTTGAGTTTTTTGTTGTGGGTCGTCTTAGAGGTAAGAAAACCATTCTTAATTTATTTTTTAAAGTTGGATGTATACGTGATGCCTATTGGGTATTTGAAAAATTTAATGTTAGGTGTTTTCATTAAGTACTATTTGGCTATTTGAATTTTATGATGTTGGTTGTTTTGTTACTAGATATTTGGGTATGTTTAAAACTGATGCTCATTATTTTTTTTACTGGTTGTTTGGGTATTTTGATGCTGGGTTTTCACTTGAAATGGGTATTTAAAAAAATGGTACTAGATATTTTTCGTTATCAAGATAATATTTTTTATGAGAAACAAATGAGGTCTCAAGCTTTTCTAGTATTACTCATAGTTTTCTAAATTTTGATTTTGTTATCATTTTTCCCGAGCATTAAAAAAAATTGATGTTCAGTGAACCCTTTGTTATTGACTATCTTGGTATTTAAAAAAATTGGTATTGGGTATTTATTTCACTGTTGAGTTAAAATCATTCTGACAAACAGACAATGTCTCAATCTTTCTGGTATTGCAACCTCAGTAATCTGCTAGAGTTATGGTTTATGTTTCTACAGAGGCCTAGGTTTGTACCCTAGTCATGCTCTTACCAATGCTTCTGTTGGTATTAAAAAAAAACCTTAAATCTTGGGTCAAAAAATTAGTTGTCTTGATAGGGTGTGGTATGATCCTGGATTGTATCCTAGAGTGTGTGGGAAGCTTATGTTTGATCATTAAGGTATGTAAACCTAATCATGGAAATGTATCCTATATAGAATGGGTCTTGCTTTAATACTTCCCATAATGGTTATTAGCAGATCACATTATTATAGTTTGTGGTAACCCAAGATTGCATTCAACTATGTAAGAAACTTGGTTTGTAGTTTAAGTTGTACACTTTTAAGTAAGATTCATAAGGTTTAGAAAATCTTGATCACTCTCTAGAATAGCCCTTTAAACATGGGTTGTGCTTGAATGCACTATATAATTGATATAACACAACCACTATGTATATCAACCAGAGTTATAGGCTCTTTATTGCAGCAAGAGGTAATCACTCTTGGATCATGCTATCATTACATCATAACTTTTAAAACTTGAGTCAACCTAAATGCACCCAATGATGATTGAAACCTAATTGTGATGACAATTATTTATACATGAATTGTGCTCATATGAGTGCCTCCATTTCTATCACAACAAAACCATAATAAACTTAGGTCACACATGAATGCATCATGTATTTGCTATAGCACAACTATGCCACATGACCAATAGAGTTATGGATCACATAATTACAGTCACAAGAATTTGTTCCTCGGTTGTGCTCTTATGGTGATTCCATTACCATTACAACATAACCATTTGGAGTTATCTTTCTCAAATCCTTACATTTCTTATTTTCTCTTTGGATGGATGGCAATTCAATGGAAGGGATTTGTATGTAGGTCATGCTCATATAAGTTACTTTGTTTCCATTACACAATAGTACATTGGAATTTCCTTTCTTGAACCTTTACTTTGTTTTTTTATTGTTAGGTTTTCTTAGTGATTATTCAATTTCCACGTGGCATATTGATAAAAGAAACCAAGCAAAAAAATTATTCTATTTTTAGTTAACTCTTGCTAACATACTTTTGGAATAAATGTTTGACTACATTACTTTAAGTGTGAAGAATTCTTTTTTCTACTTATAATACATTCATTGAGAGTTGTAGTAAAAAGCTTCTTATGCTGAAACCCATCCTGTAAACTTTCTTTAAGCTACATTTAGGGGGCTTCATGGATTTTTTGTAATTTATACAACTTTTTTTTTATGATTAAATATTTTATTTAGAAGGGGTCAATATATGGAATTTTTATGTGCAGGAAGAATAGATTATGATGCAATGTTCGGGTATGGACAGTTCAAGAAAACTTGGATTGCTATCAATGATATAACTAGGTTGGAGAGTGCCTTGAGTTGGTGTGAAACACTTCCAGGTGTTTTTGCTTGGAAGCAGAACCTGAGTATAGGAATACAAATGTCAGTGGACTGAAGCATTAGTTTCCACCTAATTACATCTTAGGAGTCATTCGATTACTCTAGATTCCCAGTTGATCACTCTGAATATCTGACAGAGAAAGTTCCTACATTCTTAAGATAAAGTCATAATTTTTTTGGTCCAATTTCAGATCCAATTTGAGGTCCTAAATATTCGATAGAGAAAGATCCTACATTCTAAAGATAAAATAATAAATATGCTTGGTCTAATTGGAGGTCCAATTGTAAGGATTTTTCTTTTTAATTATACTTTCTGGAATTTGGCTTGATAAAAATTGTTACTTTAGAATTATGGTACTGCTTTCCTTCTAATGTTTTCAACCCTCATTTCAGGGAAGTGCTCCGAAGATGGTTCCTTCAGATGGAGACTACACTTTTCCACTATAGGTTCCATCTAGAAACACTAGAAGCTCAGGTATTGTCATACTAAGAGAAAAAGTAGGAGTCATGCAATGAAGAGATACTCATTTTTGGAGATTTGGTTAAGAACTTTAAATTTTTGGCTATGTGCACATAGAATGTTCATGGAGGAGTGCAAAATTCCTTACAAATCAATTACCACAACAAAGTTTGAGATGAATTGCATCTGCTATTTTATGCTGATATGGATATGTTCTAACCCGTAGTCAATTTTTATAGCATAATACATAGGCTAAATAGTTGTTCATATGCCATTGTTTCTAATTCAAAATTTCTATACCTTATTCTAAGAGAAAATCACAGGGGGAGTCTATACATAAGACACCATTGTTTAAATTCAAAATTGTTGGTTCTTTCACAATTGTTTGCTTCATTTATTTGATCTAAGATAGCTTGTTGTATAGAAGATGCTCTCAAAATCATAGTAAAATCCTTTATTCCAGGAAGATTGTTCAGAATCTTCCCATCATAACAATGAACAAAAACATCAGTCATTAACCTAAACTTTGCAAGAGTTTCATCAAATTCTACTTTTCCACTCTATTTTCCATTTTGAATTTTATTCCCAATTTCATCCACGCAAAACTTCCTCAGCCTATAGATCCTGATGTCATCCATAACTTTACTAGGTGTCAAGGATAGATTCAAGTTTTTACCCAAGCAACAATTGACAAAATTTGGCCTTACCAGATACAATGTGTTGAAAATATCTTTGAATTTATTCTAGAAAAGAGTTCCTGAGAGTATAATGTGTAGTTTTGAATTAACCTTTTTGCATGAATTTCATATCTTTGATCAGTTATTTCTAGCTTGATGACCTTCATCAAGAACTAGTAGACCTAGGCTCTCTAAAAGTAGTTTTCCAATATGCTTAGCCTCTTCAAGAAGGCTCACATTTGTCTCACAAGTTAGGTATACAAAAATATTGTAGCCAATAACAAGCACACTTTTTCTTCTATGCCACTCACTTGTGAGACAAATGTGAGCCTTCATGAAGAGGATAAGCATATTGGGAAAACTCTTTTAGAGAGCACATGTCTACTTGTTCTTCATGAAGGTCATCAAGCTCAAAATAGCCAATCAAAGATATCGAATTCATACAAAAAGATTAGTTCAAAACTACACATTATACTCTTAGGAACTCTTTTCTAGAAAGATCTTTTCAACACATTGTATCTAGTAAGGCTGAATTTTGTCAATTGTTGCTTGGGTAAAACTTGAAGCTATCCTCGACACCTGGTAAAGTTATGGCCAACATCAGGATCTATAGGTTGAGGAAGTTCTTCATGGATGAAATTGGGAATAAAATTCAGAATGTAAAAGAGAGTGGAAAAGTAGAATTTGATGAAACTCTTGCAAAGTTCAGGTTAATGACTAATGCTTTTGTTCATTGTTATGATGGGAAGATTTTGAACAGTCTTCTTGGAATAAAGGATTTTACTGTGATTTTGAGAGCATCTTCTATACATCAGGCTATCTTAGATCAAATAAATGAAGCAAACAATTGTGAAAGAGCCAACAATTTTGAATTTGAAATAATGGTGTCTTATGTATAGACTCCCCCGGTGATTTTCTCCTAGAATAAGGACTAACAATTTTGAATTTGAAACAATGGTATATGAACAACTATTTAACCTATCTATTATGCTACAACAATTAACTACAGGTTAGAACATATCCATATCAACATAAAATAGTAGGTGCAGTTCACCTCAAACTCTAATGTGGTAATTTATTTGTAAGGAAGTTTGCACTCCTCCATGAAAATTCTCTGTGCACATTAGTATGTCGGCTATTATCTTGATCTCCTTTGTGATAAAAAGAATCGTGAAGTTCATTACATAATTCATGACCATTTTGTAGTGTTATGATCTAGTGCTCTTTTACTTCTTACTCATTGTGTTCTCAATCACCATGTGCAAATGACTTAGAGGACAAATATTTGTTACCATTTAACAGTAACTTTCATTATTTTTGGACTGTTTGTTATGATTCAATCACTATTTTGTAGTGTTCTTTCCTTTCTCAGTCCTATAGGACAGAGGAAAATTCACATTTTTCAACTCTCTAACAATGATATTCCTTTTAGTGATCTCAGTCACCTAATTCAATGTGTTATCTTCTTCATTTCTCAGTGCTAACAATGCCTACACAGTGTATTCTTAGTCACAATTACAATGCTCCTTCATTTAAAGATATTATGTTGCTTAGAAAATAATGTTCCAGTGAATTCATATTTTGTCTTGCAAACATCTTGTTACACTTGTAGAGTTTTGTTGTGCATAATATGCAGCCAAGATGCCTTCAAATGGAGCTCTTTTGTAGAGGCAGTAGGATAACAATGTCAATAAAATAATAGTGTTAGTGAGAGGTATGATAGTAGATACACTGGGAATGGAAGGTATAATGTTTTGACAGTAAAAAAAACATTTATCTGCTCAGATCTTGAAACAAGTTTCCTCGGTACATAAGATAGCGTATAATGTACTCTATTCCACTGTATCCACCTAATTCCATACCACCCAAAGTAGTGAATAAGAGTATATGTGCCCTATATTTTGTAGCCCAAATGTGTCTTTCTAATGGTTTTCCACAATTAGGAAGAAGGTATGTCATGAAATGTTTGTGTCCACCCAAAACTAAGCCTTACAAAGAATGTCTGCACCTATGCAAAATACCATAAGCTGCTTCAAAATGTTATGATCTAGCACAAGAGTAATCTATTAAGGGAGCCTTGGCTTTTCCATTGGAATCTTTATGATTATATACACAATATCTTTTTTGCCACAGTTTCAAAATACACATTTATGATAATATTCACACAGCAAGAACCTTGAAAGGCTGAAAACCTTGCTCTCATTCTTCCTTGATCATTCCTCAAGAGCTCATATCAGTATTTGTGGGTTATTTAAAATAGCTTATCCACTGATGAGAAGGCCCCCCTCATTTGCTAATTAAATAAATTGTCATCTACTCTACTTGAATGTGTAATGTGATGTAGCATGTTCAATGTCACAAGGCACAATTTGAGAGAAGAATTTTGAGACTTGATATCCATAGAATCCAACTTCTTGCAACAAAAAATGTAGAACCAACATCCCAACCAAAGAAAATTAGCTTTAATATGCACCATAACCAATGTTTTCCCACATGAATGGTGGAATTGAACTCACTTTTGGGAGTCCCTTGAATAGAAAATATACACAAACAAACTACTACAGTAGCCAGCAAGGAGAAACCAAATGGATGATACATGGCTCCATGATAGCCCATCAACCTTGATACTCTCTTGGAGGCTGTAATATCCCAATAAAATTATTAAATCTAATTTTTGCAATACTTTATCAATTTCTAAGATTTTATGTGCAACAAGTAAAAATTGTGAAATTGGGTGCACTGAAAATTGCACCAATGAAGCCAACCACACTTAGAATTTTATTGCAACAATAAATATGAGATTTCTAAAAAAAAAATTGGCAACATTAAAGCCTATAAAAATTCACTTTGGACAGTCTATAGATCTTCCCTTATAATATGCACAATTTCCACCAATTTGGCACTAAAAAATACACCCAAAACCCCAATAGATTTGAACAAAAATTCTCCAACATTTGAAAATAAGAATATAACTAAAATATATATGATATGGGTCTGATTTATACAGAAAAATGAATCCATTAATATGATTCTACAACACCAATAAAATAGATTACAAACTATGGATCAAAACTCACTGAAAAATCCCAACAAGAACCTGCAACAATGCAACAACTAAGCTTCTATAGCACATCTGCAATCTTTGAGTGAAATTGCCTTTGAAGACCTTCAAAAACACTGTCTTCAAGCCACAATATCCTTGGTTTATTAGCTTTAGAGAGTTTTCCTTCATCGGTTTATCATCATCTGAAGAAGATTAAAAAACCGTGAGAGAAAATATGCATCCAATGAATCCAAAAAGAAAGAAATTGTATTTTATATTTGTTGCCTTCTTCATGAATCTTCTACCAAACATTGGATTCACGTCCAAATATTTCTCCCCAATTTTAGGTACTTAAAAAATTCATAAAATGCATTATAAACACCTCTAAAATTAGCCTTTCATATTATACCACTTATAAGGCATCTTTTGACAACTCAAAATGCATTTTTTGAGGCAATTATATGAGCTTAAAGTGCTTTTTTCCAAAACTCATGACCCACCTCTGTTGGAACCACTAAATAATTAATATTTATTTTTCCTTTAGATAAAAATTGCACCAAGGAAAAAATAAGTATTAAATAATATTATATTCCAATGTTGTCCTAATACCTTCGACTTACTATTTTTGGACAATGGAAACTTACTATTTTTAGTAAGTTCTTTTTTGGAAAAAGGGACATGACAAGTCCTCCCTTCCAAAAATTTCTTTCCTTCAAGAAATTACAACCATAATGCTCTAGAATATTATTATATAAAAATTGCACCAAGGAAAAATAAGTATTAAATAATATTATATTCCAATGTTGTCCTGATACCTTTGACTTACTATTTTTGGACAATGGAAACTTACTATTTTTAGTAATTTTTTTTGGAAAAATGGACATGACAAGTCCTCCCTTCAAAAAATTTCTTTCCCTCAAACAATTACAGCCATAATGCTCGAGAATCATTTTTCCATAATGATAAAACATGCCAAAATGAATATTAAGTCCTAATTTTATACCTATGAAGAGTTGCAATATTTCCAAAGAGTATTGTGCAAAAATGAGGACTTGGATTCCTTTGTTCCAATTCTATGAAGCCAAAAAAAAAATCTATATAATATAAGCTCTTGTATATGTAAGTAAATGATGCATTCATTCTCATACTCAAATTGAAACTCATCTTCCCACAAGGGTTTAGTAAGCTTGCCAAATGCACTACAATGTGATGAATCAATCCTGTAGCTTTTGAACCTTCTCCAAATGATAAAAATCTGATTTTTTCTTCTTTTAGGTCTGATATATGATTGAATACACTCACCAATATAGAAAAAATAAAATTGGGAAATAGACACTTCTCGTACCTTCACAATACTGAAATATTTAGTGCAAGAATGTGTAGCAAAAAGCCCATACTTTATCTCAACTCGGGAGATATTACTTTCAGCTTCATGGACTGATTTAAGGTATAAAAATTATTCTAGAAGAGTGGAGAATAGCTTCATACAAAAACAACATACACAACACAATTCTTCAAAGTCTGAATTTACAAGAAATAACCCATCTGTGTTGAAGTTGTTGTTCTTCCTAAGACTTTATGTAAGCATAAACTTATAACTCCACTTTTGTGACTCATCAATCTAAATATTTCAAGGAGTACCATAAATTTTCAGATACAACCAATAAAACATATTGTAATTCTCAATACATATAAATTCAATAAAATACTCACAAAATCCCCAAGTCACACAATTTGGCCAACATTGTTCTGCTCCAAATTGAAAAGCTAAAACCATGACTTCAAGAACTGATTTGAATTGGGAAATTAACAATATGAAATTACTCACAATATCTTGAAAATTTTCTACCCAAGAAGCAAATTCTCCAATACAAAGACCCAAAAAACATCACACAACTTCATCTAAAACCTACAAATAACACACACTAACTGCACAAGATGTGCGTTGCCTATAAGTGATCCCAAATCCTCTTCAATTTGTAGGAAAATACCACTTCCTATAGGGGTTCTACTATTTTAAATTAATAACTCACCCAAAAATGGAGACATACCAAAGGAAATATGATGACAATACTCCCCTAGTTGCCAACATTTCTTTTGAGCACCATGATGATAATGTGCCAATAATAATCCACCATACTCAAAATGAACTCTTCTCTCTCAAAATACCAAAAGGAAGACACCATCCAACTCACAATTGGAATTATTAAGAGGACTAAAATCAGTGCCATAATGCATACCCTTGTCTCTAAAATTCACCAACCAAGAAATACTTTTGTTGTCACCATCCTGAATCATAGCATCAACACTTAAACTCCAAGTGTCCAAAGGAAGGCCCCAAGCACACCTAAACAACCAAGCAAAATGAAACACTAAACTATAAAATGTAATAATACATGTCAACTCCACAAAGTAATACAATGACCATCTCTCACCAAGGTAGAACTAATGAAAGAATGAATCGGGTCTAGGAAAATACTTACAACCAACTATCCAAAATTATCTTAATGCTCAACAAAAATATTCTCATGAAATGATATATCCATAACAATCCAAATGATGTGAGGGAAACAACCACTAAATTGAAATTCAACTGAAAAGATGGAGATTCGTATATGGTAGTAACAACAGGATCATCCCCTATAGTCAAATATTCTATTGTAGGGCTGAAAATTCCATCCAACTCATCTACAAATTGGTATCTAGAGACATGCACAAATTTATTGGAATGTGGGAAGCAGTTCTAACACTAAAGGTTGATCCTTTTCTCCCATCTTGAGACAACATCTCACAACAAGAAATTGTATCTGAGTCCCAAGTCCTGCAATCAACTCCAATCTCACCACTATAATTTGTTAGTTCCAAATCAAATAAAGGATTATCATGGGTCAAATTAGTTTCCATCATAAATATACGATTATCAAAAATATAAAAAATATCTTCATCCTCTTCCTGTTCCAAACTTCTACTTTCTGAATGTGCCAAATTATACTCCTGGATGCAATCTAGATCCTCCATTACCTGTTCGTCCTCCTTGACCACTCCTTTGTTCACCTTCTTCCTAAATTGGGGAGCTTCATAGAGTTGATCATTATCTTTAATAAAAGTATCTTGGACACTTTCAAGAGAAAGCTTCATGGAATTAAACTCATTGGTGAGCTCACTAACCTCTTCCCTTAATTTCTTTGTCATGCACATGGTCTCATCTACAAACTTGTTAGTTGTACCTCTACCATGCAAAATTTGCAAATAGGATATTATAATCTCTTCCATGGTGTTCTTCATTGTTCGTAAATCAGAAAACACAACATAAATCTTATTTTGGCCTCTTGGTGCAATTTTAATTATGCTTTCTACATGCCTTTGCAAACTATCCATTCTAGATAAAACTTGCACTATATTTTCAGTAGACACCAAGAATTCATTCTTAAAACTCTCCTCATGAATTGCAAATTTGTGTAAGCTTAAAGTAATATCATTATATTTCATGCAAAAAGAAGAAGCTTATTCATACCTATCATCACCATGGTTATCCTACATCTCATAAAATTCCCCTTTTACCTCTAGATGAAAAAGTGTAGCATGGGTTTGAGGATCCAAATCAGCAATGCTATTGTGTCTTTTCTCATAATCAAAACTTCTATACCTTTTTTCAAAATCAACACAAAGCAATAATAAATAAGATTTATGATCAATACCATACCTTCCAACATTAAGTTCCTCAATTCCATCCTCCATGCATGTCTGTTAGGATGAATCTAAAACAACATTGGAATGAAAGATACATTCATCCTAAAGTAGTACTAAATCATACTTAGATGCTGACACACCTAGATCCCAAGTAAAAGAAGGTTGTGTAAATGTTCAATGTGATTCTCATGTGTGATTACCCTTTTGAGGGAGTCATTCTCTATCCTCCTAAGACTGAAATATTCATCAACATATTTATCTTTGTCTCCTCTATGTCCATAATCTGAAAGTGTATCGAAGATATCTTCATCATTATCTACTCTAATAGAAACATCAGAGTAGACATTAAGCTTGGAATGATCATTGGATGAATCCAAGATGGGATTCAAGGCTATCAGCTTGTCATGTTCTTCATGCACAACCTTATCCTCCATTATTGCACACATGTCCAAATAATCATCTTGAAACTTGGTCGCATATTCATCGTGCTTCAAAAATCTCATTGCACATTAAAATATCTTGCTATGTATTCCTCTACAACTACCTACTCCTCTTCATCCCTTTTTTCAAATCTATCAATCAACCTTTGAAAAAATTCATCAAATGAATTTACTTGAATGTGATCTTAGATGTTCATACCTTGGTACCACCAATTATGAGCAGCTCCTTCAAGGTGCAAGATCACATATTGAATGGCAACTTGCTCCTCCATGGAGCTGGAATAGTAACAGTCTTGCATCTCAAATAACCAAGCTCTAACTGAGGTCTGGTTTGATCCATCAAAAGTGGAAACTGAAGGTTTCATGATTTGCTCCTAAGATATCTTCCACTTGAATTTGAATATTATTTATGAATTTTTATGGCCATCATGTTTTGTATCTGAGTGATATAATCAGTGTATGGGACTGAATTTTTAAATCCTTCATCTTGATTAAGATATGTTTCTTTGATGGCTACAGGATCCCTAGCCCCATCTTCCATATGATCACCCATCTTTTAAATCCTCTTTCTTTTAAAAAAATATGATCAAAACCTTAGGCTAGAAAGATCATTGCTCTAATACCACTGTAATATCCCCAATAAAATTATTAAATCTAATTTTTGCAATACTTTATCAATTTCTGAGATTTTATGTGCAACAAATAAAAATTGTGAAATCGGGTGCACTGAAAATTGCACCAATGAAACCAACCACACTTAGAACTTTATTGCAGAAATAAATATGAGAGTTCTACAAAAAAATTGGCAGCATAACAGCCTATAAAAATTCACTTTGGAAAGTCTATAGATCTTCCCTTACAATATGCACAATTGCCACTAGTTTGGCACTCAAAAATACAACTGAAACCCCAATAGATTTGCATGAAAACTCTCCAACATTTGAAAATAAGAATATAACTGAAATATATATGATATGGATCTGATCTCTATAGAAAAATAAATCCATTAATATGATGCTACAACACCAAAAAAACATATTAAAAGCTATGGATCAAAACTCACTAAAAAATCCCAACAAGAACCTGCAACAATTCAACAACTAAGCTTCTGAAGCACAAATGTAATCTCTGAGTGAAATTGCCTCTAGAGACCTTTGAAACTAATGTATTCAAGCCTCAATATCCTTGGTTTATTAGCCTTAGATATTTTTCCTTCATCAATTTATTAGCCTCTAAAGAAGATTCAAAAACTATGAGAGAAAATATGCATCCAATGAATCCGAAAAGCAAGAAATTATATTTTATATTTGTTGCCTTCTTCATGAAGCTTCTACCAAACATTGGATTCACGTCCAAATATTTCTCCCCAATTTTAGGTACTTACTAAAGTCATAAAATGCATTATAACACCTCTAAAATTAGCCTTTCATATTATACCACTTATAAGGCATCTTTTGAGAACTCAAAATGCATTTTTTAGGCACTTACATGAGGTTAAAGTGTTTTTTTCCAAAACTCATGACCCACCTTTATTGGAACCACTAAATAATTAATATTTATTTGTCCTTTAGATAAAAATTACACTAGGGAAAAATAAGTATTAAATAATATTATATTCCAATGTTGTCTTGATACCTCTGACTTACTATTTTTAATAAGTTCTTTTATGGAAAAAGGGACATGATAGAGGCAAATATTGCATACTCACCACATTTCTGAGGAAGCTTAAGTATTGTTTGTTGAGATAAGTTTGTATCTAAACTAGCTTCCTAAATTGCACTCGCATTCAAGGAAGGTGCTTTCAAAATTGTTATTGCTAACTGAGCACTCATGCTATCTCCTATTTTTCTTCCAACTAACCAGTTATATGAGTGATTATTTCTCATTAAGGCATAAGAATATTTGGAAGTGGATTTTTATCAAATATTGTAGTTGCAAGTTCCACTTCGGATCACCAAAGCCTTCACAAAACCCTTTTCACAACCACCACACCACCACATGGTTGTTGTTGGGCCTTCATGGTGATGTGGGAAGCTTTTCCCACATCACCGTGAAGGCCCAACAACAATTGTGTGTTGTTGCAGTGGTTGTGTAAAAGGTTATGTGAAGTATTTGGTGATTCGAAGTGGAACTTGCGACTACAATATCTGATAAAAATCTACTTCCAAATATGCTTTTGATGGATGTTCATATCATCATCCAAATCTCCAATTCACACAAGAAGGAAGGATGCCTTCAAAGGTTGAGGAGTTGGGCTTTACACCCATTGGTTGCATTTTCTTAAAAAAAATTAAGGACTTCTTAGAAAAACCCATTTTGAACATATCCTTCAATCACGACATTACATGATATCCCATTTCTTTGATGCATTTTTTGAAACAGTTCGCTTGTCTTGTCTATGCTTCCACATTTTCATGTATGTCTAGTAGGGCACTTGTAACTACAACATATGACAAAAAAGTCCCTGCTATTATGCTTTGATGGATGTCCCTTCATTATTACTCGATACCTAATGTAGTGCACATTATTATAGTGCAAGCCTATTTTTCAAATTGTTTCATTTAGCATCACCAATATTCTCCACGAGAACATTGTCCCTATTTAAAATGATGGAAATGGTTCACGTTTCTCAGAAAAAAAATTATTACAACAAACTTGGAGATGAATTTAGATGCAGTGTGAAAATCATAACATACTCGAAGGTTCTTAACAACTCTAATAGTTGTACCAAGGGCCATGTTTAACAAACCAAATGCAATTGCTAACTTTTCACTATGGTGGCAGATAAATGATTCTTTTTTCTTCTATTCCACAGTATTAAGTAAGTCTTGAATCTGGAAATACCCCGTTGCCTTCATTTTCCAAGCCAATTTCTCCAATTTTGCATAGCTCTCCCATGTTTGTAGATGTGATATGTCTCCTACAATTTTTTAATTGATTTATCTTTCTACTGTGTTTGGAATTTTGTAAAATTGCAATATACAATGCACTTTTATTCTTTCTGAATTGAGACTAATAGTAATTTTTTTGGTTGTATTGAGGCACAACTTCATTCATGGAAGAAAAGGAAACACCCTGTTGCTCATATCAAATTACATGTTGCATATAAAGGAGGAAAGATTCTAGGCTTATTGTTGATTGCATTGAAGGAGAGAGTTTCATATATGGGACATGATCAACACTCTCCTTCTTGGATTCTACATGTTACAACTTACTCCAAGAAGATTACCCATGTTGTAAAAGTTTTAAGAGATGAAAAGGGCATGTGCTCGCATTGAAGGGCTCCAAGCATGCATTTCCATCATTGTAGAATTTTTTTGGAGAAGTTTCTTTCTTGTAATTTTTGTGCATTGTAACTCAGATTTTCAGTCTTGTGACTAAAAATAAAAATTGTAATACTCTATTTCTAAGCATTTTTCAAGCAAGATAGATATATCAGACTTGCGCAAGTTGTAAGAACACCTTTCTTTTAATAAAGTTTAGCGATTTTTCCTTCTCAATGGTTGTCTTATTGTATGCAATTGATGATTGATGTGTATTTCTATGTTTTATGTTTAAATCCTCAAATATCAGTCAATTAAAATGATTAAATATACTACTAATTGACATCAATTAATAATTAAATTAATTAAATATACTACCAATTGACAAAAATAAGTGAGCAGTGAATAAATATGACTAAATATATGACCAATGAAATTAGTAAATAAAAATGACTAAATAAGTGTCCAGTTAACAACAATCAATGACTAAATTAATTACTAAATATATCAATGAATAAAAAATCACTAAATAAGTGACCAGATTACAACAATCAATGACTAAATCAATGACTTAATATACTACCAAATTGATCAATCAAAATAACCAATAAATGACAAAATTATTTAGTCATCAATTTTTATGGATTATAAATGACTGGAAATAAACTACTAATGGTCACATGACCATGTTTAGTCATTTATAAACAATTTTTAGTAGTTTTTTTAGTCATATATTGTTGTTTTTTTACTAGTGTTTTGGTGATTTATGTGGGATGATTGCTTGTTAACCATGGAATCTAGAGGCCTTATCAGTCCATTAGGCATAGAGTCATGAAGGGAGTTTACAAAATTGGCTCTCTTGATGAGGTAAAAATAACCTCATCAATATAATGAACTAAATACCTTACCTCACATCTTCTAGCCATCTTTACCTTGCCAATTAATTGTCTTTAGGATTAATGATTGCTTTCTTTTTGTGAAAAAGTGTATAATCTTTATTTCTTGAAATTAGTTGAAATAAGCTCACTCGTGCTAATGTAATGGTTTAGTTTCTAAGTATTATGTAGGTTAATCAACACAATCGGTCATCATGCTAGTCAAAGAGGATTCAATGCAAATTTCAACACAATGGAAGAAACATGCCAGAAGAATAGGCACCAAAACTTTAGGCGAACACATGATAGATTGAGTTTTTGTAGTTTTCAGTTATTTTTAGTTTGAAGACTTTATGGCTTAGTTTGAGCCCTTTAATGCTTTATTTTATGGACTTTAAGTCTATTGGTTTGTTAAAATTAGTTGACGACTTTTCCAGTGGTAATCTTTACCATCTAAAATATAAGATTTAGTTATTTTTTTTATATAAATATGTAACTGTTAGAAGCAATGATATACACAAAGAGATATTGTTATGTTGTTACTATGTTTTTGAGTTACACTTTCAATATAAATAAAATGAGTTTTTCGTATCACCTTTTGAGTTATCGAGTATTGAATGAAATCATTTTGAATGGAGTAATCTTGAATTTACAAAGTGTATTTGATCTGAGCTAAGTGTAGGAGCACCCAAGAGCTAGCCAATCGAGGGATTGTAGATTAGATAGATAATTATTTTACTTTTAATTTTGTTACTTTCATTTTGTAAATGATAATTATGAGTGAAGTTTATTTTCATGTGTGAAGTTCTGTTAAGATTAATATTGCATGTTGTAGTCGAGTCTATAATCTTTAAGTTCTGTTGTCGGAAGTTTTGGAGCACCTACTTTCATTGTTAGTTTCAATTTGTTAAGTTGTCTTCTGTAGTTGTTAAGTTTTTTATCTGTTGTTAGTTAGATGTTTCATAGTTTCTTTACAAGTTTTTCCTCTTCAACAATTTACACGCTTCTTAGTTTAATAATTTTCATGCTTTCTAGTTTAATCGTTATGCTTTTTAGATTAATAATTTCCTACTTTCTAGTTTAGTTGTTTCAAGCTTTCTAGGTAAATGATTTCCCATTTTCTAGTTTAGTGGCCTCTTAGTTTAAAGTTTCATTTTAGCTATCCCAAATCCTTAGAAAACCTAAGAGAGAGATATTCAAGATTCCTTCTATTGCATATAGCCTTTGAACACTACCTGGTCGATATATAAATGCATTTATCAACTAAAGAGATAGGAATAAAACAACAACCTATCACTTTTTGGCATCGTTGTTAGGGACCTTCCTTTTCTAGTGTTAGTAGGGGATACCTTGAATACCTCTTTTAGGAACAAAAATAGTCCTTTGGATTCCTTTTATACATGGTTAGGAAATGAGGCTGCCATGGTAGATTCATACCAAACCCCTCCCCCCTCAATTGACATACCGACAACAAGTAGGGAGGAAAAAGTCTCAGATGAAGAACTTACTGAAGAATTGATCAACCGAGATCAAGTTGAGACCTTCCTGCATACCCCAAAAAGAGAGCACATAATTTTAGAGGAACACATTCCTTTGCAAACTCCTAAGCCTCTCCCAATTGAGTGAACTTTTGAAGAGGACTAAATCCCCTTCAACATCATGGGTGACCATAGAAATGCCGCTAACCCTAACCCTCCATTGCCATGCACATTCACTTATCCTATTGCTATCGATGAAAATGATGACATGACTATGAAAAATATCTCGCTAGCCTTCTTTCCAACCTTCTGAGGTTTTCTTCTTGAAGAACCTGACCATTTTCTATTTGAGTTTAAAGTCTTGTGTTAGAAATATGACTACAAGAATGATAACTAGAAACTAAAGCTTTTTCCCTCTACTCTAAAAGACTCAGCAATACACTGATTCATGGGATTAGCTTCTTGGTAGATAACATCTTGGGATTAGATGGAGACTATCTTTTTGGAGAAATACAAGAGATATTGTAGGGTTAGTGGTAGGAAAGAAGAATTGTTCAAAATAAGGCAAAACAAAGACAAAAGTCTAGAAGATTACCTTGACAGGTTTATCTTCTTATCTAAACAGTGTGGTGAAGTCATAAGTTTGGAGATTCTGAAGACCTTATTTCTGAAAGTTCTTAATGAAGATGCTCAAAGGAGCTTGGATTTAATGGGAAAAGGAGACGTTTCCCAACTGGGACTTGATGATATCACTGAATTATGTTAGAATTTCTCTCATACCCGATGAGGTATCTGAAAGTCTACTCTCTTTAAAGGTTCCAACAAAATAGGAAAATTGTGTGAGGAGATATCCAACCTTAAATCTGACATTCTGGTTTAGTTAAACACCACATTAGATGGAACACAGGCTAAAACACAAAATCCTAAGACCTTGTCCATTTATTGCCCCAGGTGTCAAAACAAACATCTATTAAGGGAATTCCCTTTGGATAAAGTTGAAAAAATTGATTTTTGTCAAGTTTGTGACAAGAGCCATCCTATTGACCAGTGTGAGATTTTGAATTCCATCAAGAATTCTAAGAAAAGAACAACTCCAATTGAGGAGGAGATCAATTTGGTAAATCAAAGAACTGGAGGGAATTTTTCTTATGGAAAAACCTCAAACCCTTCTTGGAGGCATCAAAACAATTAGACTAATAATCAATGGACAACACCTTGGCCTCAGGCACCACTTCAAGCACCACCTAATTGGGGAACTTATCCTTGGGGACCACCTACATGGGAAAACTAGTCCTAGGGAAAACATCAATGGACCAAAAAGACTCAACAATAGTGATATCCTTAGAACCCTACTTCTCAATGGAATCAACCTCATAATCAATTTTATACTGGTCCCAAAAGAATTCCTAATCAACAGTAGAATCTTTTACCAAATCCCCAAAATACTCAACAAAATGAGCAAGTTAATCAACCACAACTTCCAACGCAGCCTATTCCAAACCTAAAGAATAATCGTTAAAATACTCCAATGTATTCCACAAAATAGGACAATGTTACCGGACTTACCACTATACATTGTAGAAACTTGAAATTAAGATCTGGAAAAACACTTTCGCAACCAACTATTGAATGAATTCTAGATGAGTCTATCAAGTAATCTATTGAGACAACTAAAACAACTCCCACATTTGTAGAGAAAGCCCCAGAAACTACTCCAAATAAGCATGTATCACCATCTTTAGTTGGAGCTTTTGACCTACCTTAGGATGAGGGGGTTCAGTCTCCAACTAATCCTTTAAAGGATTCTACTTCTAAAGATAAAACTAAAGAACCTTTTCCAGAGCATCTGAAACCAATCACTATGAAAGATACTCTGGAAATGTCCATGTCCACCAAAACTACACTGATATAAGAAATCAAACAGTTGCAGATTGAGGTTCCTTTGCTACAAGAAATTAAGGAGATTCTTGAGTTAAACCAACTGATCAAAAAGTTGTGAATCAAAACTCTAGGGAGGAAACCAAAATGGATAAATACTATCCACATAAATGGTTATCTAGCTGAATTTTTGGCTAGAAAGACCACTGCTCTGAAATATGATGACCTAGGTAGTCCACTTGTAACCATAACAATCAATGAGGTAGTAGTACCTAATTTTTTAGTGGAACTTGGGGCATCCATTAATGTAATGACTATTGATGTAATGAAAAAGTTGGGACTTATTGATTTACATCCCACAACTACAACCTTGCAAATGGAAAACCAATCCATAGCCATTCCCAAGGGCGTCATCAAAAACATTCTTGTTAAGGTTGATGGATGGGAATATCCAGTGGACTTTCAAATAATTCAGTCCCTTACACCCAAAGAAAGTTATCCAATCATTCTTGGAAGACCATGGCTGGCTATTGTTGCAGCCAAAATTGACTGTAGAGAGGGAGGAATGACCATTTCACATGGTCCTAATAGAAAACATTTATTCTTGTATCCCCCTGCCAAGCTTGTTGAACATAATAAAGTATGGGTGGATGAACCAGAAGGTTCCAATGGATAGGAAAATTTAGCTTCACTAGCCATGGTAGTCATTAAACAACAAGGTGAAGAATTAGAGGATGAATTGGAGAAAAACATGGAAAATCTTACCATGGATTCTAGTAATGAGGAGATGTTGGACGTAGAAGAGATCCTAGGATAACCAATCAACGTAGACCAAAATAAATTTATTAACACCAGTTTCATGGGATTACCTTGTCCTTTGGAAAATTTAGTTCCAAGAACGTACCATTTCTTTGTAGATATTTCTAGACTTCATAAAACCATACCTCATAGTTGTCCCTTCAACACTTTAACAAGGCCTATGTACACTGTCACATCTAACCATCTAGATGTTAAAACCATTATGTTGTTGCCAAGAAAAAAATTGAACATTAACAACTAGTTGACCGAGCTAAAAGAACAAAAATTGTTTGATATCCTGGTAAATAGATCTAAAGCTTTTTCTTGGGACTACATAGATATGAGAGGAATACACCCAAGTGTGTGTACTCACCATATCTATGCTGAGGATTTTTTGTTCTGTTCACCAACCACAACAGAGACTCAATCTTTCCTTGAAGGATATCGTTAAAACTAAAATTGAAAAACTCCTACAAGTGGGGTTTATTTAACTGATTTCTAACAATAAATGGGTGTCACCTTTGGTCATTATTCCAAAGAAAAATGGAAAGTGGAGAGTGTGCATAGACTATAGGGAACTTAACAAAGCAACATGTAGAGATTACTTTCCCCTACCATTTGTAGACCAAGTTTTGGATAACTTGGCTAGGAGTAAATATTTCTCATTTCTAGATGGATTCAGTGGTTACAACCAAATATAGGTAGAAACATAAGACTGGGATAAAATCACTTGTACTTTCCCCTAGGGAACATTTTCATATTGAGTTCTTCCTTTTGGGCTATGTAATGCTCTTGCAACATTCCAGAGAGCTATCCTGGCTATATTTGCTAAGTTGGTAAATGAATGTGTGGAAGTTTATATGGATGACTTCACTATATATGGTTCAACCTTTGATGAAGCCCTAAAAAATTTAGACAAAGTGTTGAAGTGATGTGAGGATCATCATTTGTCCCTAAGCCATGAGAAATTTCTGATAATGGTAAACCAAGGAATAGTTTTGGGACACCATATTTCTGCTAAAGGGATAAAATTTGATCCTAAGAAAATAAAAGTAATACAACTTGTGATCCTAACAACCCAGACTGATGTTAGAAGTTTCTTAGGGAATGCTAGATACTATAGAAGGTTTATAGAAAACTTCAACAAGATTGTGGCCCCTATGTTTTCCCTTCTCCAGAAGAATGTTGAGTTCAATTTGACACCTAAGTGTCAATCATCATTTGAAATAATCAAGGAGAAACTCATCTCTACTCTTGTCCTTTGTGGAACCTATTTGGAACCTTCCATTCCATTTTTATGCTAATGCATATGATGATTCTATTCGAGCTGTATTAGGACAAGAAGATGAGAATGGGGGAAAATATTTCATTAGAAAGAATTTGAACCAAATAGAAAGGAATTATACCACAACAGAGAAATAATTCTTAGCTATAGTACATGCCATTAAGAAATTTCAACACTACATCACAGGATACAAAGTAACAGTGTACACAGACTACTCAACCATCAAATACCTCATGGACAAACATGTGGTGAATGGGAGGATAATCAAGTGGTTGTTGCTCCTCCAGGAGTTCATCATAACAATTATTGACAAACCAGGGAAGTTCCATGTAGTTGCAGACTTCTTATTTCAAATTAAACAAGATGATATTGATTATGCTCCGGTATAGGATGAGTTCCTAGTTGAAAATTTGTTTTCCATCTCTACTAAAACTCCTTGGTTTTCTGATATTGCTAATTACTTAGCCACCTCGAAAGTACCACCTCATTTTTCATCAAAACAAAAGAAATTCCTTGTTAGAGAAAGTGCCCCTTTCAAATGGATTAATGGGATCCTATTTGATGCAAACTTGATATGGTTCTCTGACATTGTGTTAGGGCAGATGAAACTTATAGTATCCTTAGAGCTTTCCACGACGATCCTTATAGAGGGAATTATTCTGCTAAGAGGACAACCCATAAGATTTTAGGTGCATGATATTACTGGTCTTCTATGCATAAGGATATCAAGAAATATGTTCACAGATGTGATGAATGTCAAAGGGTAGGAATACTAACTGCATCTAATGAAATGCCCCTACAACCTCAGGTAGTCCTTGAACCATTTGAAAAATGGGGATTGGATTTTATCATCCCTATAGACTCTCCTTCACAAGGAAAAGAATACATTCTTTTTTGTACTAACTATTTGATGAAGTGGGAAGAGGTCCAAGCTTTACAAATTTCTAGGGAGGAACAGGTAGCTGACTTCCTTTATGAATTTTTTTTTCTTAGATTTGGAGCCCCTAGGACAATTGTCACATATTAGGGTCCCCAATTTATGCCTAAGGTTATATTAGCCTTCACCAATCATTTTCAAGTGAGCCATAAGAAGTCTTCACCTTACCACCCTCAGGCGAACAGATAGGTTAAAGTCAGTAACAAGGAGCTAGAAAACATTTTAATAAAAATAGTGTCATCAGGAAGGAAAGACTAGGCTAGGAAACTACCTAAAGCTATTTGGGCTTACAACACTATGTGGAAATCAACTACCAGTTATAGTCCATACGAGTTGGTTTTTGGGAAGAAACCTCTCTTGCCCATTAAATTTGAACTCCAAACTCTTAGGACAACCATGGAGTTGGGTATAAATTTTAAACAAGCCCAAGTAGAGAGAGTTTTACAGCTTAGTGAGTTGGATGAACTCCATTTGGATGTCATCCATCAACCTATCTGGTGCAACAACAACGTAAATTCTGGCATGAAAAGCATATCAAGGAGAGAGAATTCCATAATGGCAATTGGGAACTTTTGTTTGATTCCAAATACAAGGATCACTGAGTAAAACATAGAACTCATTGGCTCGGTCCATATGAAATTTTTGAGGTATTTGCAAATGGTGCAGTATAGCTGAGGCCCATTGATGGTGATATTCAAACTCTCCTAGTTAATGGACACCAATTACTCATCTACCATAAACCTGTTAATAAAGAGGAATTTACAAAAATGGTAGAAATGCAAGGAGAAATCCAATGCATTGACTCTACTATGGTAGATTCAACATAGTTTTATTTTTTCTTATTAAAAAAAGTAAATTTATTTCATTTCATTGCATTTCTTTCAAATTCCTCATCCTTTGGACTTGGCTAAATTTTGTTTATATTTTGCAGGACTTCATTTTTCAACAAACACAAATTCTAGTGCATCTTGCTGGGGTGCTCTAGAACTTCTTGGCTCGGTTGCTGCAATGCTCTGGAACTTGTTGGCTTAGTTGTTGTGCTATGAAAATTTCACAAATGACTTGTGCCATTCCATGTTTTGTTCCTACATTCCGATGCATCTCTTAATAGTGCTTCAAAAATTCAAAGTCCAAATTCCTTCACTTTTCTTCCTTTCTCTAGTTTCATCTTCCAACGATGCTCCAAAAAAATTTCCTTTTGCATTTCAACTGCATCTTTTAGCGATACTCCAGAATTTTGTTGTTCTTCCTTTCGGCGACATCTTTTGGTGATGCTTTGAAACTTTTTTTGTTGCTACTCTGGCTACATCTTTCAATGATGCTCCAAAAATTTTTGGTTGTTGCTCTGGCTGCATCTTTCGATGATGCTCTAGAAATTTTTGGATTGGTGTTCTGGCTGCATCTTTCGACGACGCTCCAGAAGCTTCATTGTTACATTCTAATGACATCTTTCAACAATGCTCCAAAACTTTTCCACTTCACTTTTTTTCTCTAGGTACATCTCCACTTGCTCTAGAACTTTTCATCCTTCACCTTGGTCACATCTTTCAGTGATGCTATGGATTCTTGTAAATTCTTTTCCTTTTTCAATGCTTTGGTTTTTCCAAAGTTCTATGCATGCCCATTATTCAAAATTTGTCATCATTACTATTTCTCCCTAATTCATCATGTTCTTTCATAATAAATGAAAATTATTATGACAACCTTTTTGTCATAATAAACTTTTCTAGTAGGTAGTTGTCCCATCCATGTCATAATCATTTTCCACCACCCTCGCCAAATCACATAACTATCCTGTTACGTCAACAAAAGGAGAGTGATGTTCAATTTAATTGAAGGATGTAAGGTACGTACAATTTTCACTGAAAGTAGTAATTATCTTTGAATATGATCAATTAATTGGCACAAACCACCACTTTTCCAAATATAGTAAATAGTGCCATCGCATGATTGCTTGTAGTACAACAAAAACATCATGATTATACAATAAAGCTCAAGTATGACAATTAATTTTCTTTCCATCGGTTATATCAAAGCTATATTTCCTTCCATTTGCAATTTAGTTGTTTAAAGAAGTTGAGCATCACAATATTTCTGCAAAATTTTACAAAGCAGCAAGGGAATTATGAAATGGGAGGAGCTAAGAAGAAGTCTGAACCAACCTCTATGGATAAATTGTTAGCATTGAGTAATATTGCAAGCATGTTTCAAAATGTTGGGTGGATTGAATTTATGGAGAAGTTTGAAAGGCATACAAAGCAGCTGGTAAAATAATTTGCAAAAAAAATTGTAGACGGGCAAACTATGGTGCGTGACAAGTGTTTCGGGTAAGTTCAAAAATCATCTCTCATCTCTCTAGTTTAGAGAATAGAGGCATTAATTTGACTGAAGTTACCAACATTACTTATCAAAAGATGGTAGAATTGTTCCATAGAGAAGGGGAGCCTTAACTTGTAATAACTATAATTATTTCACAGAATGTCTATCTTGAAACCCTGGAGAACTGCGATAGCTTGGATAATTAAATATTTTACCTATGATAGAAAAGTAGCAATAGTAGTAGGGCCCCCTTTTCGTATGCTAATTCATTTGCACCATGCAATCAAAGACCCTTCCCTTAGGTTCAATTTAGAATATTTTTTGCATAACTTATTCACCACCATGATAGAAAAGTATAAAATTGGGTCAAGACCATTCAAACATCACGACCTTGTACAATTGATATGCAAGTGCCATTTCTATAAGAAACCATAACATAAATGGAAAAAATTTCTACGTAAGTTTGAAAATGTGGAGTCTGACAGACCTCTTAAGGAGGGTGAGTCATCCAAACAAGCAAATCAATCTTTAGGAGAACCCTCCTCTGAAGCTTTAGGTGCTCTTGAATCTCAATAGACCTCAATAGCTCCTATCGGCGAAGCGCTAGATATTTTACCTGATGTGTTAGAAACCCCAAGGCAGTTAGAAAATTTAGAAATTATACATTCTAGAGATGAGGAAGAGCATCCTCACAAGAGGAAGAGGTGAAATAAAGTAACCTTCCAAACAACCCCTCCTTTATGGAGAAGCAAAAGGTTATCTGCTAAGTATAGTGAAAATGTGGCTCATGATACAAGAAGTAACTCTAAGAAAAAGAAACCCAGGACTAAAGCACAAACAATGGAAACTAAAAAATAGTCTGGTGATGAAGAAATAAGAGAAATAGAGGAACAGGCTAAACAATCTCCTAGGTTTGAAGAGGAGGGAGTTCCATCTACAACAGAACAAGAAGAGAAAAGGGCATAATCACCACATTTTGTGGATATTGAGGATGATCCTGTAGGATGATTGTCCCCCTTTATTGATAGAATTGTTAAGACATGTTTATTTGATGCAGGAAATGTACTTAGCACCGAGGAAAATGTACTTGATAGTGATATGGAAATCCCCAATCCACATTTTTTGGCAATACAAGAAAATGAAGAATCTGATAAGAGAAGAGAAGAATTAGAAAAATTAAAAAACAAAAATTGTTGAGTTAAAATACCAATTGCAGGAAAATGAGGAACAAATGAGCCAATAGTAGGAGGAAAAAGAGGCACATACTACAATCATAAGGAAAAGGGATCAAGAAGTATTAGATTTGAAAATGCAAGTGGAACAAAGAGACAAGGTTATTGAGCAATTGCAATATCAGATATAGCAATGGAATTCGGAAAGCAAAAAGCATATGATTGATTTATCTGAAAAAGACAAGCACATGATCAAATATGTGAAAAGTAATTTTATGCAAATGTTTAATGTTTTTGAGGAAGAGAGGAACAAATAGAAAATTGAGCTTAATGCCTATGTGAGTAGAATTGTGGAATTAGAACATGACTTAGAAGAGAGTGATACCTATCCTATAATGGAATCAAAAGGAACAAAAACTGAACCAATTGTATTAGAATGGTTCTAGGTGCATATCCCTCCATTACTGATGAAATGGATGGATAGATGCTACTTCCTAAGGGATGCAAAAAATGAAAATGCCAGGCTGAAAAAGGAGTTGGTGCTATTAAAAGAATCATTTGACAAGGTGTACAAAGATAAATAGGATGCTTGTCAAATAGGTGAATTATTGTTGGCTTGTAGAAGACTATCCATGTTATATTCCATGTTCCTCAATGAACAACTCTTGAGATGTAAATTGCTTAGAATTTATAATAACTAGCCACATGACCCTGATGACAAGGAATTTTTCAAAACATTTTTAGAATATACCCCTAATCAACAAGACTTATTACATGAGTTCTTTGTTCATAATTTTCTCTTAGAAAGGTATATAGACTTTTATGTCAATTTCTTTGTTGGGGAAGTTCAGATGAGATCATTTATGTCCACCATGCACAATCAACCCAATGGTAGGATTGGATAAGAGAGTACTCACAGGTAGAGAAAATAGTTGGATTACAAATGAGGTGTCCTCATAGAAATCCTTTTGCTTTCAAAGCACAGTTCCTAAGTATTAAGCTTAATGAGGTTATGCAAAGATAATACAACAATAACCTTTGGTTATTCCATAATCATTTTCAAGATTAAGGATCAAAATTGATAGGGAGAGCTTGGCATGCATGTGAAGAAAGGTATACTCCTCTTATTGTGCATCATAAGAAAAGAGAGGTAATTTCACCTCTTAACATTAGATGGTTCTATAGAAGGGAAGTAGCCTTGGTTGGTATCATAGAGAAATTAAAGATTGATTGGATTGGCATGAGGTACATACCTCGTCTACTTCTTTCACCACCCCTTGCATTACATATCAACACATATCAAAGCAATGAAAGTTTTGAAAGATGGAAAGTAGGGGTTAATTTTCATTAGGGTTTTCTAAAAGAACCTGAAGATCTGGATAGACAGGCAGATGATTTTTATGATCTCAGTGCAAAATATGAGGTGTAGAGCAAGAACAGGGGAAATGGAGAACAAGGTGCACAACAAAGAGCAAGAGAACCTGCTCGAGCTTAGGAAGGGGAGGAAATGATAAGGTAAAAATAACCTCATCAATATAATAGACTAAATACCTTACCTAACAGCTTCCAACCATCTTTACCTTGCCAATTAATTGTCTTTAGGATTAATTGTTGCTTTCTTTTTGTGAAAAAGTGTACAATCTTTATTTCTTTAAATTAGTTGAAATAAGCTAACCGATGCTAATGTAATGGTTTAGTTTCTAAGTATTATGTAGGTTAATCAATGCAATCAATCATCATGCTAGTCAAAGAGGATTGAATTCAGATTTCAACACAATGGAAGACAAGTACTAGAAGAATAAGCGTCAAAACTTTAGGGGAATGCATGATAGATTGAGTTTTTGTAGTTTTCTATTATTTTCAATTTGAAGACTTTATGACTCAGTTTGAGCCCTTTAATGCTTTATGTTCTGGACTTTAAGTGTGTTGGTTTGTTAAAATCAGTTGAAGACTTAGTAATTGGTAATCTTTACCATCTAAAATATAGGATTTAGTTAGTTGTTTTTATATAAATATGTATCTATTAGAAGCAATGATATACATAGAGAGATATCATTATACTGTTACTATGTTTTTGAGTTACACTTTCAATATTTAAATAAAATGGGTTTTTCCTATCACCTTCTGATTTATTGAGTATTGAGTGGAATCATTTTGAATGGAGTAATCTTGAAGTTACAAAGTGTATTTGATATGAGCTAAGTGTAGGAGCACCCAAGAGTTGGCCACTCGAGGGATTGTAGATTAGATAGATAAGTATTTTACTTTTAATTCCGTTACTTTCATTTTGTAAATGATAATTGTGAGTGAAGTTTATTTTCATGTGTGAAGTTATGTTAAGATTAATCCTGTAGGCTGTTGTTAAGTTTGTAATCTTTAAGTTTTGTTGTTGGAAGTTCTAAAGAACCTACTTTCATTGTTAGTTTCAAGTTGTTAAGTTGTTTTCTGTAGCTGTTAAGTTTGTTATCTGTTGTTAGTTAGATGTTTCATAGTTTCTTTACAAGTTTTTCCTCTTCAACAATTTACACACTTCTTAGTTTAATAATTTCCATGCTTTCTAGTTAATCATTATTCTTTTTAGATTAATAATTTCCTACCTTCTAGTTTAGTTGTTTCAAGCTTTCTAGGTAAATGATTTCCTATTTTCTAGTTTAGTGGCCTTTTAGTTTAAAGTTTCATTTTAGCTGTCCAAAATCCTTAGAAAATCTGAGAGAGAGATAGTCAAGATGCCTTCTATTGAATATAGCCTTCAAACACTACTTGGTCGATATATTAATGCATTTATCAACTAAAGAGATAGGACCTAATGACAGCCTATCATCTCCAAAGGGAAAAATAAAACATGTGTAGGTCTGCACTTGGAGGAAAGCATGAAATATAAGAGCATACATTCCCTTAAGGAGAATGTAGTGTGTGTAAAGATCTTCATGGAAAGAAAAAATATTTACAATATGTACTTGAAAACTCAAAACTTATCAGAAATAAGGTTTGAGATGAATCCCACTGACTGAGATTGGAAGAACCTCACCATCCAACTTGGAAAGATAAAATGTATTATTCTCCTTGTAGCTAGTGATGATGTATGAAACAATCTAGATGGCATCAAACTTGGAATGTCTCAACTTTTTCTTTGTCTACATCCCATTTTAGCACTAGATATCCCTCTTGGAATATCCTATGAACTACCTTCTTGTCAAAATTTATTTTTACTTATGCTTGATGTTTCTCTATGACTTGCATAGATTTGTTACTTGTCTCCTCTAGTTCCAAGAGGTCAACCAACCTTACTATCAGAGCATCATTGTCTTCTAACTCCAGCTAATGTGCCAACTCAAGGGAAGGAAACTCCAATGATAATGGTAACCTTGCCTCCCTTCCATAAACTAATGTGAAAGGAGAATTACCAATCATTCTTTTAGGAGTAATTCTATCAACCCAAAGGGCTATCTTTAACTTTCTATACCAAACCCTTTGGTTGTCTTCAATGGTCCTTTTGATAATCCTGATGAGATTTTTATTTGAAGTCTTAGCAAGGCCATTACCCTAAGCATAGTAATTAGATGAGGTCTTCAAGTAAATTCCATGCTTCATTGCACAATCAAGGATTTGGGCACTAGTAAAAGCCTTGGAATTATCTAAAATCATGGTGGAAAGAGTGCCAAATCTGGTAACAATTCCATCAAGGAATTCTAAAACTAAAGCATCAGTGGCATCCTTCAAGGCAACTACCTATGTCATCCTTGTAAAGCAACTTGTGGCTGTTAAAATCCACCTACGACCAACACTTGATGGTGGATTTATCATGCCAATAAAATCCAAACCCCACTATTTAAATGACTGATCAACTTGAATGGAGTGAAGAGGGAGGGCAACCCACCTTTGCTTTCCAGAAAAGAAAGCACACTTTTCACAATTTCTCACCCATTTGTGAGCATCATTGAACAAAGTTGGCCAATAATAACCAGCCCTCATAATCTTTGCAGCAATAGTCCTTGCAGAAAAATGGTCACCTAAAGAGCCATCATGGAATTCATTTAGCATTCTACTGATCTGATCTACCTCTATGCATCTTAATAGGACTCCATTGAAATTCTTTTTGAAGAGTATGCCATCCACTATAACATAAGGAATGGATTGTAATATGAAATGTCTTCTTTTGGTCCTATCTAGACCCAAAGGATATCTACTTTCCTATAAAAAGGTAGTCATATCATGCACCTTGCTGCCTTGTATGTTTGCATTTGGTACTTGTTGTTCCTATAGCACAAGGGCAACCTCTGTAGGAGTCTCAAATGTTGAGACAAGTTTCTCACATAACCCGTTGCCCCTCACTAGCTTGGTGATCTTGATGTCAACATCATACTCCATCACCTTGGAGATCCATCCAACCCTTTTTTCATTGATATCTTTTCTTAGCAAGAACTCTTTAACGTTGACATGGGGCACCATTAGTTGTATCCTATTATTAGACAACATATATCTAATTTTTTCAATGCTCTAACAAAATCAAGAGCTTGATTTTCAACGTAGCTTTACTTGGCCTCATAATCTTTGAACCTTCACTAAAGAAATCAATGGGATGCTCCATATTTTCTCTATTTAGCCAAGTTAGAATAGTTGATATACTTGCTTCACCTCCAAAAGTATAAAAAATGAAATCCTTGTCATAATTAAGATTGAAAAGGGTAGGAGCTTGAGTAATTTCTTGTTTGATAGCCTGAAAACTATCCTTACCTTCTTTGGTCCATTTGAAAACCATATTTTTCTTAAGCATAGAAGTAAGAGGGTTTACCCAAGCAGCAAGGTTTGGAATGAACCTTCTCACAGATTTAATTTTTCCTAAGAAACTCTATAATCCTTTCTTGTGACTGGGAAGTGGGATTTCCAAGATAAATTTTACTCTTGTGAGATCAATGACCAAGCCATCCTTTGAAACAATGTTCCCAAGAAGCTTTCCTTGATTAGTAGTGAAGACACATTTATTTAGATTTAGGGAAGTACCATACTCCCTAAATTTTTGAAATACTTGCTCAAGGTGACTAAAATGGTCTTTTGCATGCTTTGAAAACACTGTGATATCATCCAAGTAGACCAAAACAAATTGTCTAAACACACCTTGAAACACCATATCCATGGCTCTCTAAAAAGTGGCACCTGCATTGGTTAGACCAAAAGGAATTTTACAATAAGCATAGGTGTCACACTTTGTAGTAAATTTTGTATTATGTTGATCAAATTCTTGGACCAAAATTTGGTTGTAGTCTGAGTAACCCTCCAAGAAAGAAAACCTTTCTAACCCACTAATTTTTTGTAAAATCTGCTCCATGGAGGGGAGCGGATAATGATCCTTTAGGGAGGCTCTATTTAGATCTCTAAAATATACACAAATTCTTATTTTCCCATTCTTTTTTCTAATAGGAACAAGATTTGTAACCCATGAAGAATACTTGATGGGAAAAATTATTCTAGCCTCAATCAAGTTGGCCAACGGTATGTCAAACTGAGCACCAACTGCTACAAGTATATCAGCGTGTTTATTTTGATTTCTCAAAATTGTTTGGATGTTAAAACCTTCAAAACCTTCAATTAAATCCAAAACCCTATGCTTGTAGGATTTGAGTAGATTGTTCTTGGTTGAACTTTGAGTTCTGACTTGATGGACAACCAATTCATTGTCACCAAAAACTTTTAATAGTTTGATGCTTCTTTTTTATGCAAGTTGGAGACCTTGGATTAGTGCTTCATACTCAACCACATTGTTAGAGCAACTAAATTGAAGCCTGAAAGAGAAATAATATTTTTCCCTTCTTAGAGATACTAGAATTACACCAAAACCAACACCATTTCTATTTCTAGAACCATAAACAAATTTCCACAATCCCCCTAAATATTCTTGAGTTTTTATGAGATTGGGAATATGAGCATTCTCCTCATGAATATAATAGGTTTCAAGACTAGTCTCCTCTTCCTCAATAATAGTTAATGGATCAAAATGTAAAGCATTGCCCCATTCATCTAGCAAATAATTAGGTACCTCCTCTATAGGATTTGTAGGTTCATGAATATAACACTCCTCCTTTTGATCATGCAATGTACAGTTCATGTTTATTGGACTAGGAGTGTAAGGCTCTAGATGATCTTTTACTATGGGCTCAGATTTGATGGTTGCTTTAGTGTCATATCTAGTTCTAAATAGCATGTGATACCAATCAGTAGACAAGTACCCACCTATCTTCGCAATGAAATCTCTAGATAAGCAAATGGAAAAATGAGTAGGGAGGTCTATGATTGAAATGTCTTGCAACACATCATAGCTAGGACATGCATGCAAGGAAAACTTTAGGTCTCTAATTACTCCCACTATATTGACAACAGTACCATCCAATTGTAAAAAAATTATAGCCACTAGTTCATACTCAATACCAATCATGTCAGCAATTTCCTTAAGCATAATAGAACTACCTGCCCTAGAATCTATCATACAATTATGCACTATATGATTTCCAATAATTAGAGAAAGATAGAAGGGAGGTGGCTTACTGATTTTGCTTGAAATTCCCTTCTTCTTTGGGTTGTACTAGGTCAATTGATGGAGTAGCCTACTCTTTTCCTTGTACATTACCAATTTTTTTATGTTCCTTTAACGCTTGTTGTAGCAAATCCCTTTGTGATGGGATAAACAAAGCCTCCAACATAGTAACATTTAGATTGGATTTCTTCATTTTCTCCACTATGTTGAAAGGAAGTTGACTAGATTTAGAAGGAACCTTTGTAACATGGTCTATTCTCATTGCTTAAGTGATCTTAGGCCACTCCACCACTTGTTTAGGCCTATTAATAGGTTGATTTGATTATGGAACCTCTATTATTATACCTATTGGTCCAAATTTTTCACTTGGTTGAGGTTGTTGAGAGACTGATGCTTTCCCAACCATGGAAGATGCACCACCCTCCATTGATATTTTCTTTAATCTTGTATTATGGGTTGTTGCATTGGTATTTGCTTGATTTACACCATAGAAATCCTCTTGACTCAAAATAACAAATGAAGAGTCACCTCGTGCATGATTTTGATTACTAACAATTGTTTGATTCATGCCAATTTTCTACTCCAAAGTAGAGGTTTCATTTTGAGCTACCAAAGTTTGCACAAACTCTCCATTTTGACAAGCATTTTGATTATGAGCTTGCTCACAAGGGTAACACCACTCTTACTCTTGTGCTAGATTATTTTGGACTAGGACCAAAGCCTTACAAGTGTTGGTAGTAGCTGCATGCATGCTATTCATGGGCTTAGCATGATTCCATTGATTTTATCCTTAATAAGGTGGCCTATTTTGCTAATAATTTTGATTTTGAGGCTGATAAGGCCTATTGTTTTGAGCTTGTTACCTATCCAATGCTATTAACTTGTTCATATTTCAGAGCAAGGTGCCCCAATCTTCTAAGAGTGTAGTAGAAGTAGAAGGTTGGCTCATGGGAACCACTAGAATAGGAGCCACTAGCATAGAGTCCACCGTTGATTGTGAAGGAAGCTCTAGAAATAAAGGCATTGGTGGCCTAGGAGCTATCTTCCCAACCTATATTAAAAAAAATTTTTCCCTTATGGAAACATCATATGCATATGGTAAGGTGTAACCTCCCATTGATTGAATCATAATGGCTATATCACTATTAAGAGCTCTCAAGAAATATAGGAAATCATGCTCAGGAGAAGGTTTGAACAAGGTACAAATTCTATCCCAAGTCTTCTGAAATCTATAATTGAAATCACTCATGAATTAATGAGGTGCTCTTTTAATTGTGGTTAGTTCTTCTACCAAGGATAAATGGTCACTCTTATCTTCAAAAAATTTTCATAACTTCTCCCATAACTCATCCTAGTTGTGAAAAGAGTTAGGTGGTAGACCTCTGTACCACTGTAGTGCTTTACCTTTCAGTGAAGTGGCCAACAATCTAACAACCACATTGTCTTCTGTTACATAATGCACTAAGTATATGTTTGCCACATCAATAATGTGCTCAATTGGAGTTGTAGATGTTTCCTTAGTAAAGTGGGGAATAATTTTGAGGGCATTGATTGGTATATAATTTTTTTGGGCTAGAATCAAGGTGCTTCCACTAGTAAAAGATACAAAAGGTTGATTCCTAGGTACAACCATATGGAATAAATTTTTGTATGGACAAGGAGTGTTCTAGCTTGAAATAATCTACCCACAGGTAATGTAGATTGGGCTCTAGGAGAAGGACTTATACTCCTATTTATTCGTATAGGTGACACAATTTTTCTATTTCTTCTTCTAGAAGTAGAAAATGAGAGGTGGATGTATTAGAAATTACCTCTAGAAGATGATCTTGTTTGGAATTTTGACATGAATGCGCAGGTCTAATCTTGAACTAAGATTTATGGGTAGCAACAAAGTCACCAATTTGTATGTAAAGTCTGCCCTTGATTGCAGAGTCGCTAGGTACTTATTTAAGAGCCTCTTCAATGCTAGAATGTTGAGAGCAACACCATTCTCTCAACAAAATGAAATGAAATTTCTTCTTGTCCCACCATGTGTGCCATAAATTTTTCTCACATAAAATTGTACCCTACTAAACAAGAGTTCAATGTTCTAATGACATAATGGAAATGACCTCAAGGTGTGGGACCTTGCACAAATGATGTTGAATCTCTAGAGAAGGAAAAATTCCTCTTCTAAACTAAGTGCAAATGTGTTGGTCTAACCCAACACTTAAAACCTATTACTACACTAATCTAAAAAATCACAAAGGAAAAGGGATAGAAGGAGAACATGAAATGAAGGAAGGTGATGCACCAAGATAGAAAATTGTTTCTTCCTACTTCAAAACATCATAATACATCAATGAAATAACTAAAAAGCATACTTAGACATGAAGGTAAATGGATTTTATTCAAACATGTAAGGGATAACAATGATAATAGTTAAATTTTATTAACATAAAAGATTAGAAGCAATCTTTACAATGGTAGAATGCAAAAATTACAGTGTCTACAATAGAAAAACCCTAGAGGATCCAAAGGAAGAACCCCTTGAAAATATACAAGTGTTCCTTTTATAGATCAAGCATAACTCAGATTAATACACTCAAACCCTAACCCAACTAGAGTTAGTAGTTGAAGAGATTTGATAAATAATTTTTTTGCTATGAAATATGTGCCAAGAAGAGCCATGGATTCCATACCTACTATGAAAACCATGATAAGAAGATCCTGGAGAAGACAAGGCCATCACACCATTCACCTTGTCATGAAGATTTTCCAAAAGGTCATCCAGAATCCTCCACTAAATCTGCAATTTGGGTAATGGATTCATCAAAAATAATGTAGTAGCAGTGAATGAGTATGGCTGCCACAAATCCACTTGGAGGAGTCAAAGAAAGCATTAATTTTGTCCTCGAAACCCTAAAAATTGAATCTAGTAGTTGGGAGGTTGTTGAGCATTAATGGCATCACCCAAAAAAAACACGCCAAACACAGGAAGGTCGAGGCATCAGGCCCAAATGGAAGCCTTTAAAAAAATAAATTAAATGGACAAACCCCAAAAAAAGAAATGTTGAAATGTCAAAGGGACAAGCATCAAGGTCCCATCGATATCCATCATTCCCTTCGATGAAGAGATCTTTCCTTCTATCTGAATGTTGAAGGGACCACAAAATAGCTCACTTCGATATCGTATTGTCTTCTTGATACAACTCCATCAATATTTCAAAGAGAACGCATTTCAACTCACTCCTATATCATATTGTCTCCTCGATATATCTCCATTGGAATGTCGAAGAGACCACATTTCATATCACTTTGATATTCATCATTCCCTTCGAGAGGAGCCCTTAGAGATGGAGCCTTGGGCCACCAGAGGTTAGGTGTTAGACCTGCAGCTTACCATGTACCAAAGTGAGAAGAGAGGAGGAAACCACGATGTCCAAAGGAACCATCGAGGTCAAAGAGAAGGGTTACCTCTTACCAAAGAAAGGTAAGAGATAAAGGAGAAGGACAAAGGCTGACATTCAAAAAATCAACACTTAGCTGACTTTTGGGAGAAAATAGTGAAAGTGAGAAGAAGGAAGAAAGCGAAAGGTTCGAAGTCCAAAAGAAAGAGGTGAGATTTCAAAGATCATACCTCAGATTTTTGTAGGTCAAGCATCGAATTTTTGAGTGATGGTCGATGAAGGGAGTGGAGGAAGCTAAAGGGGAAGGTCGATGGCCAACCCCTGAAAGCTTGGTGAAAACAAAGAAAGGAGATGAAGGAGGTGGAAGGATGGAAGAAGAGAGAGATTGGTAAGGGGTAAAGGGTAAGGCCGAAGGCTAACACCCAAAAAACTTAGAAGAAAAAGGGGAAGGAAGGGAGTGATGGAGAAGGCATGAAGGAAGTGGGTAAGAGACAGTCTGAAAACCCAAAATTTTGGGACTTAGCCAATTTGGGAATCTTCAAGGAAAACTCATGCAAGATGGCCCATGTAGGATCTCTTAGATTAGATATCAGTGATGGGTCATCTAAGGGGGGCATGAAATTTCAACAAGTTCTAGGTCCCGGTTAAATCCTAGTTGTAAAGGGATCTCATTCCCTTGTTTTCTTATCTGATTAACTTGTCTATAATTGCTTTTTTAGTTGCTACTGCTATTGGGCTCCTGTTGGTATGCATATTATCTTGTACGTAGCTTGCTTTTCTTTGACAGGGTTACAGGTCCCTTCAAAACCGATGTGTAATGGGTTTTGGGTCCCATCAAAACTTGCTTTACCCCTAATAAAAAACATATAAGATTATTGCAATATATCATATGCAATAGAAAATTATTAACATATGCAATAGAAATGTCTAATTAATTAATCAACTAATTAGACACTAACAACAAGTGTAAAGAAGGTTCTAAGCATGTTGAGTTCACCAAAATATTAGTGGGAAAAGGAGATGTGGAATAACTAGTAGATTAACATGGATCCACCCTTTTCTTTACTCAAAATTGGAGCATGAACTAGAAAAGGAATTATTTTTGGCTAACTTCCTCAAATGAGAGCCAAACTACCTGTGTTCAGTTTCTTTGTTGCTAATATGGAAGATTGATGAGATTATATTTAACTAGCCTAGATGATAGAAACTCTAATATGAAAATGTGAATAATTACATAGATGGAAATAGAATTGCACAAAAATGGACACAAATCTGAGAAAGGCAGACAAAGGGAAATTTCTAGAAAAAGTAGAGGCTAAATTGTTTGGATAGTGGCATTGGGCGCTCTTGGCCTAAGGTTTTGGGTTTTATAATTCTTGTTAGTTTGTCGCAATATGTTTTATCTTCCTATAGCCTATCATTGTCAAAAACTTCCACATTCAAATATGCACACACAAAAGAGGTCCAAAATGGTTGTGTTTTATAGGGTTTCACCCAAGTCAAACCTTGTGTTGGTGTTCCCACCTCCACAATAGGAATAATAATGATGGTAAAGATTGTGTTCTCTTAGGGTAGTAGAGGAAAAAGAAATGATAAATATTGTAATAGATGGAATTACATGAATAAATTTACCTTATATGTCAAACCCTTGTTGGGGTGATGTCTTATCACAAGTTGCCACAAGGAGTTGGTGAAGAAAGAAAAAAACTTCCTTGAATACTTCCAAGGTTTAGTCTACATAACAATATATTCTTTTAAAAATAGAGATTTGTAGAAATAAAGTAGAGAAGAATAGAGAAAGAGAGATAACACTCATAAAGAAGTTACATTTATATCCTAAAATTATCTAAATGAGAGAGAAAGAGTTGTTTATATTGCATCTCAAGAATTTTTTGGAGTTAGGTTGGCAAAAATATATAGGAGTGAATTTGCACCCCTTATGAAAATTCCCCTATTGCCCTTCTCCACTTTAGAAAACCAAGTTTGAAGGCTTAATTATACATAAGCTTACTGCTTTTTTCCCACTTGGTGCCTATTTTGAGCATCAGTGGAGGAGTTTCTATCAGGGACTCCCGCACGGTGCACATATGTTTGTGTGGCGCACTTACGTCCTTGGAAGATTCCTATAGTTGAACCTGCAGAGGCGTTACACTTCTCATTAGGAGTTAAGTTGAAACACCCTCTTTAGCCAACCAACCCAAATACAGCCATTTTTCTTCATCTCCTCTTCAAATTCACTCCTTCAACAAGAATTTCATCCTTTAATCATCCAATTGATCTTCTTCACAACTTCAAGCATTCAATTTCACACTCTTGCACTCACTCAAGCCTAGCAACACTTTTGCACCTCATTGCAACAAATACATCACTCCATCACTTCAATAGAGAAATTTGGGGACAACACCATTGCAGTAGAGGATCGAGTAATCTCATTTTCTCCCCCAAGTAGCCTTGAGTGCTCTTGGTGGAGGTGGTAATATTCCCCTTCCTCTCCTCTATCACTTGGTGGAGTAAGCACATTTACTATTTTGTAGTGCTTTAGTTTTCTTTACTACATTGTTTTCTTTATCTCACTTTCTTGGTTGTCTTTGGAGATGGAAACACCTAAAAAAGGGTATGACTGAGGTAAGCCCCTATACAACCACCCAATATTTTCCTCCTCTTTGTGTGTAGGTGAACGTGTTCTCAAGGAGCTAGTTGGTGAATGAGTTTCTTTGTGAGATCCTTCTTGCCACCCTAACCATTACATTTTTACTTTATCACATTAGAGAGTATTTCATTTACTTAATCATGCTATTTTAGCCATTTAGTAGTAGTTAGCTAGATCATTAGCCTATTTTCTTAGGTTTAACCTTGTCTTTGTAGTTGTCTAGTCATACAAATGCCAGTGCACTTTAGAGACACCAGTGCAAGGACCACAATTTCATCCTCGGGCAAAGAGCTTTCTAAGGCGTAGTGTTGAACCTGAAAAACTAGCGTGCCTAGCCCCGTTTTGCATTTTGGGTCTGTAGAGTGGTTGAAGGACCTCATAGTCCTCATTATTCTCGTTTCATATATCCTAACACCCCATTAAGTTGAGGTAAGTTAGGGAAGCCTTCCGCATCTTGGCCCTCCATGACCTGGGGCTTTGCACGTGGAGATCCACCTCTCTTATATTTTGGGTGAACTTGATTTGAACCATTTTGGTTCTATTTTTGTGATACTGATAGTTCCTTTCCTAGTACTCTAGGAGTGTTGTGAGGTTGATGCCTTACAGCCCAACCTGCGACCCCTAGTTCACGTAGTTGGAAGGTTCCAAAGGTGTTGCATAACAAAACCTTAATTCGGTCACTGTCTTATCCTTTAACCTTTAGAGACTCTATGAAAGTATCATCTAGTGTGTGTAATGGCCTCCTTCCTACATTAGCCTATCCCATCTACGCAGCCTATGGACAATGTACTGGTATAACTTTCACTTCATAGGACCTGTCGATGGGATTTAATAGGGAACCATCTCCTCTCTACATCCCTGTGTGGATCAATAGAAACATCATATTGTATGTTCTCGTTGATCTAACATCACAAGTAAACATTATAACTGAGGAGATCATGCTGATTAATTTCTTACATAAAGATGGTTATGATGCACCTGTGAATACCATCCACACACATGATTGGATTTATGTGCCCCCTATGGGTAGTATTGTCCTGTCGGTCCTAGTGGGACCTAAATTTGTGAACCTCTTGTTTGACATTATCCCTGGGTCTAATATTTATTAGGGTGAAATTATGTATCCCTTGGTTGGTGGCCATGAACGCAGTACCCTTGGTCATGCATAAATATTTAAAATTTATCCATGGGGGTTCCGTACAAGTAATCCATGACACTGGTTATAGACCACTGATTGCTCATGGTAGCTACTCCTTGGACTACTCTTAGCTTGTGCTCATTAGTCCTCTTCCGCCTAGGACAAACCTCCTGCACCGAATATATCAAAATTATAAGAAAGGGCGCCTGAGGCCGAAAGTGAGATACCCTCCATCATCTTATGCTATTTCACATAGGGCTTGCTTAAAAGCTGATGGCGATGCCACTAAGGCATGAAGAAACGAAGAAGAGAATTGGTCTCATGATCCTCCTTCATCTTCCACTGGTTAGTCTGATGCTTCTTCTCGCTCTGTTGTGGTACCATCAAGTTCTACTCCTCATCTGTAGGAGAACCCAATGGTGCCTACTTGGAAAAAGCCTAAGCATCCTACATTCGAACTTCCTATTCTGCTGACAGAGCCTAGATCTATTCAATATAATGGGAAGGTCTCCTAGGGAGAGTGCTCTTTGTCTCAACCTTCATGGCCTCCTACCACTCTAGCTCCTAAGGTAGTGAATGGGAAGAGGCTCGCTGCCGAGGCTCTTAAGCCAACTCCCCCTACTGCTCCTCAACTTGTTCCTCCTACTCCCATTCAAGAATTTGTTCCTCCACCAAAAATGGTTGTAGTGGACATTCTCTTGGTTGAGCAAGAGCCTTATGTTCTTTCCCAGCCTCTAGCCTCTAGCTCAAAGAGTCATAGAAACTGCCTTACACGCAAGCACAAGTGTTTGTGAAAGGCTCTCTTGGCGGAGTAGGCCACCTCAAAAAGGAAGGAGGAAGAGATGACTACCCCTGCTTCAGGGCCTCCTATAGTGTCACCCTATTCCCTTCCTTTTGCTTCTATTTAGTCTAGTTCTGCATCACTTTTGGCCTCCACTGCAAGTATAAATGCACCTAACCCCAAAAGGGTATAGGTGTTCATCAATCCTTCGGTGGAGCCACCTTTGCTGATGTCTATTCTAGATATCCAACCTTTCATGAAACCCATGGATGTGATTAATACCTCAGTTGTATCTGCTACAGTTTTTTCCTCCTCTTCCTCTACTCCTCTAGCCTCATCTATGGGGAGTTCATCTCCTCCGACGAAGAAGGTGGAGTGTGGTCCTTATACCAGCAAAGGACATAAGAGGAGCCTACCTTCTCCACAAGGTGGCCCTACATTGAATTATTTTGTCTTGCTGACAAAACTAGTCCCAACTTCCCTTGAGTTTGTCATTGCTCCTGAGTCATTCGACAAGCCTAGCAGTGAATCTCAAGTGCAACCTACCCCATCCATTGAAGTTAGACATGATGCTCTTGTGGGGTGCATGTTTAACTCTGTGGATGAAGTTTTGGCTTTTTCACTAACCTTAGCTCCACAAGAGCTCGATGGAGAGGACCTTGAGGGGCCCTCTTCCTTAGCCCTTGTTGTAGGAGGGCTAGATGCTCCTCCTCTTAACATCCCACCATTGCAGGCTCATCCTCCTTCCCCCTATGATGATCTAGAGTGAGAAGAGGATGACCTCTTGGTTGATCAGTGTTAGGAGGAGGCCTCTTCTTGATCTTTTTTGTGTGTGTGTGTTTTGTGATATGTTCCCTTGTGATCATGCTATGTGTGCCTGGATGACCCTCGTCACCCTTGTTGGTGCTTGGATACAGGTGTGGTTTTTTGTGTCATAAACCTTCTTCTATTTGTATCTTCATTCTTCCATGTTTTTGCTTGATTTTTGAAAAATTGGGGACGATGCAAAGTGTTGGGGGAATTTAGGCTTCCCTTCCATGTTGACCCAATTTTTTATTTTTACTTTGTTTTCCATACATTCTTCCTGATCTAGTTGGGGATTGATGATCTTTTTCCTTGCACTGTGGCTACTTATTATTCATATGATCTCAAACAGATCTGACCCTGCTAAACTAGATCCCCCTATGCCCTTTGTTCATGTTTTTTTCACTCTTTTTCTTTCTCTTTATTTTTTTCTCTTTTTTCCTTGAGTTGTCCCTCTTATGTGTGACAACACCTTTCTTCAACATTTCAATTTTTAGAAAATGCATTCATTGCCAATGAATATTTTCTCAAAAATATTTGTAAACCTTTCTTCAGAATCAAATTCTCAACTTGGAACCCTAACGAAACATGTCCTCTTCATCACAGATTCATAAAGAAAGGACTTGAAAACCTTCCTCTAAAGCGGGAACAACTTTGAACTTCCCCTCACGTGGGGGCATATTCTTCCTTTTGAATTCCTTGGTGAAGTGAACATCTTTCAAATTGATCCCTTGATGATGGACCGATTCGAGAAAGAAAAAACATTCACTTTCGAATTGTGTGTCCCTTGAGTGGACCCCCTTCTTCATGATGGGTTCCCAAGGGATTCCCCTTGGAAGATGTTATCGTAAGTGAAATCATTCACATCTAGCTTGGGGGTAGCCTAACTAGACCTCGCTTTTCAAATAACACATCCCTTGAGTGGACCCCTCTTCTTTTCAAGGGTTCCCGAGGGATCCCTTTGAAATACTTCCAAATTATTGATAGTCTACGTGATTGTCCACTTACATACCTATGTGGCCACTTCCCGACTCTGTGGAGTCTGCTTTCTTGGGTTTCCTCCATGCTAGAGTTCTTGGGAGACACCGTCCTTGCTGGTCTATGGGCTTGTAAGGTGCTTGCTTCATGGGGCTTCCTTCATGCGAGAGATCTTGGGGGTTTCCTCCTTATAGGTCCATAGGCTTGTAAGATGCTTTCTTTCATCAACTTCATAGTTATGAGTAACTATAAAATCCTTCGCTTGCCATGAACCTTCAGGTTTTCCAGATCATGGTCTACTTCCTTGATGGTTCAGGTATACATTTCTAACCTTACTCCTTCCTTAATCTAATTTACCAATCACTCATTAGCACTCGTGCTCACTAAAGTGGGGGAAAAATGTATATGAGTGAATTTTCACCCCTTATGCAAATTCCCCTATTGCCCTTCTCCACTTTAGAAAACCAAGTTCAGAGGCTTAATTACACATAAGCCCACTACTTTTGTCCCACTTGGTACCTATTTTGAGTGTCAGTGGAGGCATTTCTATCGAGGACTCCTAAGTGGCACACAGATGTCCACGCGGTATGTCCCTAGCAGATTTTTGTGTCTGAACCTATAGAGCCATTACACTTATCATTGGGAGTCAAGTTGTAACTCCCTCTTCGGCCAACTAACTAGAATATGGTTGTTTTTCTTCATCTCCTCTTAAAATTCACTCCTTCAACAAGCATTTCATCCTCTAAGCATCCACTTTATCTTCTTCACAACTTCAAGCATTCAATTTCACACTCTTGCACTCTCTCTCAAGCATTCTAGCAGCACTTTTGCACCTCATTGCAGCAAATACATCACTCCATCACTTTAATAGAGCAAGTTGGGGAAAACACCATTGTAGTAGAGGCTTGAGTACTCTCATTTTCTCCCCCAAGCATCCTTGAGTGCTCTTAGTGGAGATGGTAAGCTTCCCTTTCCTCTCCTCTATCACTTGGTTGAGTAAGCACATTTACTGTTTTGTAGTGCTTTAGCATTCTTTACTACATTGTTTTCTTTATCTTGCTTTCTTGGTTGTCTGTGGAGGTGGAAACACCTAAACGGGGGTCTGACTAAGGCAGGCCCCTATACACCCACCCAAAATTTTCCTCCTCTCTATGTGTAGGTGAACGTGTTCTCAAGGGGCTAGCTAGCAAATGAGTTTCTTTGTGAGATCCTTCTTTCCACCCTAACCCTTGTATTTTTGCTTTATCACATTAGAGAGTATTTCATTTACTTAATCACATTATTTTTTCCCTTTAGTTGTAGTTAGCTAGGTTGTTAGCCTATTTTCTTAGGTTTAATCTTTTCTCTATAGTTGTTTGGTAGTACAGACGCTAGCACACTTTAGAGATGTCAGTGCACCGCACTTTCGTCCTTAGGCAAAGAGCTTCCTGAGGCATAGTGTTGAACCTAAAAAAGGCTTGTCTAGCCCCATTTTGCATTTTGAGTTTGTAGAGTGGTTAAAGGACCTCATAGTCCTCATTATTCTTGTCTCACATATCCTAACACTCCATTAAGCTGAGGTAAGTTAAGGAAGCCTTCCGCTTCTTGGCCCTCTATGACCTGGGTCTTTGCACATGGAGGTCCACCTCTCTTACAAAAACATAATTTTCAAGACACCAAAGGTTGACATTTGAATTTAGCACTTTTTAAAAGCTAATTTGCTAGACATGGGTGTCTAGCATTGGTGTTTGGACCTTTTTCACTCTCAAAATCTAGGTTATTGGGGAATTTAATATATTTTCTTCATCTAACCTTGAAATGGTCATATTATGAACACAATTAATTATACATACAAAATAGAGTGTCAAATCTAGCTTGAAATTGTCAAGGGTGACAATTTACGACACTACAAAAAGTAAGAATAAAGTGTTTCTAATCTTTCAACTAGTTTCAAGTTACACTTGTTTCTTAAAAAAAAGTAAATACATCGCTAAATAAATTACATTATTAAATGGGAGTGAAACAAAGGAAATAGGTTAAGGGGGGTTCACCAAAATGATGTGTGTGTTGGGATGGTATGATGGACCTATTTTCCTTTATTTCATTAGGAATTGAGATCCACACAAAGAATTGACTTACAACCCTTAGGTGAGTCAATTCAATGATGGAATCTATTGATTTCCTTATGATTGAGGATGGGGGTATCAGCCTGAACAACACTTTTGGGAGAAAAACTAAAAATAGTAAATCAACACAATTATGCTCATTCAAACTTGAAACATCAATTTAAAGCATAATATAGATAGAAACAAAAAAGTTTCAGCAGATCTAGAAATGGCAGAGTGATGTGTACCTATCACCAAAATGCAAATTGGGGAGGCTAACTGGGACTCATTTTCCTATAGGCGAATGGGTATTTTTTCAAAGGTTTCAACTAGATTTTGGGAGCCTCTGATGTTAGTCTGTAGCTTCTGTTTGATCTGGGTTTAAGTGTTGGAAAGTTAGAAATGAGATTTATAGGCGAGATTCCATGAATTGACAACAATGTTGACAACTTTTCTCAACTTTGAAAACTTTTCCAATTTTTCTCTTCAAGAGATCTTCAATCATTCTTCAGCCTAATATTTGCAACATAAACACAAGAGGGAAAAAATATTTATTTTTTGGTGAATGGGGGTTTTCCTTGGTCAAACCCTATTTGGGTAATTAAACCTTGAATTGAAATAATGAAGCATGAAAGGAATGGTGGATGAACAATGTTATGTTTCAACTCACCAAATCCTTCAATAAATCTTTGGAGGACTGACATATTGATCTTGATTTTGCATGAAATGACTTAAATGGATGTGGATCTTGATACTTGAAATATGACTTGAATGTAGACTTGGATCTTTGAAACCTACATCATAATGTTAGCTCCAAAAACATGCATGATTGCAAGAGAATTTGACATGATGTTTGAGATCATGATTGTTGCAATAAATCATTGATAAATATTCTCTTGAATTCCTTTGACAATGATCTTATCTTTAGGAATACTTGCATGAAAAACTCTAGGATTTGAATTGATAAAAATACCTTGTATTTATAGGTATGTATCCTTAATTTCCCAAAAATTGAACATTACAATCTGACAATGAAATTTGAATTCGGGAATAATAAAATACCACCAAAAACATATTTTAAATTTAGGTTAAAATGTGTATGGAGGACCCATTTTCCCATGGGCGAATGGGTCCCAGGTCCCTATTCTTGGAACACACATTGCTCAAGGTAAAGCATTATGTGTTGGCATTAATTATTTTCAGGTTTCCCCTTCAAAAAATATAATTTATTAGGATTGTAGATGTAAAATAAGGCTTATTAAGGCATAATTAAGTCCAATTTAATTGAGGGGACCCAAACAAAGTGTAAAAATGTAAAGTACATTTTTTGACATTACATTTAGCCCCCATTTTAGTGAGAGGATGACCCTGGGTCAAACTCACAATAAAGAAGATAATCAAGAGAGGTCTAATTGTAAAATTATTGGAAAGATAAGATGACAAAGGTCAAGGAGGGTTATCAATCCCCCAATATCTAAGATCTCATGGAAAACAAACAAAGGAACAAAGAGACAAATACCTTTGTTAAATATGCAACAACAATGACAAGATACTGAATCATACAATGTCAAAGACTTAAAGAAAGAAAGGAAAAGAAAAGAGGGGTGGATCAAGCCTCAACTTTTTGTCCAACTCAATGTGGATCAAGCCTCAGTTATTTTTCCAAAAAAATTTACAAGTGAACTCGTTGTCCACTATGCAAACAACATGCACTCACACAGGCTAGTGAAATATGTTGTCCACTAGGTGAGCCTTAGGAAGTGGCTAGCTAATCATACCAAACTTATACCTCTTGATAACTTTGATAAGGTGACTTAGAGATGGTCACTAGGCTAGTAAGTTGCATTATGCTAGGCACTCATGAAAAAGGCTCCACTAGCAAGCAAGTTGTGTTATGCTTGGTGGCCTTGATACATGCAATAGGATATTCAAGGGGGTTTTTCTTAGTTTCTAAAAGATCTCATCCTAGGGAACACCATGCCTAAAGTCTCAAAGAGAGGACTAGTCAAGGATAAAAGATTCGTAACTTAGGGAATGCACTCTATAGCATTACCACTAAGAGGAATGTCACATGCTCAAAAAGGTCGTAATCTTGAAAAAAATTAGACCCAATGCCACCAAGAAGAAGACACATCACATGAAGTAATAATATTGCACTAAGAAACATATGTTATAGTAAAAAAATTCAAAATGATAATGCAATGTATGCCCCAAATTTAAAGAAATTTCTATACACCATGTTGTGAGCAATTACTTTAAAGACAAAAATAATAAATGCTAAATAATAAAGAAGGCATGAGAGATTATTTGGAAAGCCCTATGTCAAGCATATGCTTCCAAATGAAGTTGCGTCCTGAAAAAGGGGTTGCCCCCAAATGAAATCCCAAACACTTTAGGGATCCATAGATTTAGGGTCAGCGTATGTCTTAGCTACAATGTTATTATAGATCTTGGAAATGTCATCATTCCCAAATACTTGAATTGGAAGAATGAAATAGATAGCGAAAACAAAGAAAAATATTTTGGGTCAACATGGAAGAGACCTAAATTTCTCAATGCCTTGCATCATCATGAAAAGGAAAACATAGGGAAAGAGAAAAGATAAAGGATTTATGACATATAGAAGAATGTAGGTACAAATAGAGAAATAGACATAAAGGAATGTCAAACATAATGATAAGGGGGATCACATTACATACATGCAATCACACACAAAGAACATGAAAATAAGACAAAAAAGGACTAGTAAGGAACATGCGATCCAACCTATAGCAAGTCATTTGCATCCCAATATTTTTCATCATATACAAAAGGCAGATAACTAACCAAAGGGACAACAAGTGTGGTACTAGGAACTGTAAGTGGAAGAATGGGATAAACAATCTAAACATGCTTCTACACTTCTAAATAGGACATTGCATCTAAGATTTAAAGAATTTAAACTAATTTAAACTAAAAAGCTTCAGAAATCTATCCTATTGCTCTCTATCTCTAAAGGATCTCTCTAATTTACTTTGCTCTCAGATTTAGAAGCTAATTAAACTATTGAAATGACATTTAGAGAATGAGAAATGAACTAATTCTATTCCTATGTGATTAAATATGCAAATCTATTGTAATGGCAGCCATGACTGCAAATGTTGGATGCTTGATTGCTGCTTGATGGATGTTGGATGAATGCTTGGATGCTTGGATGCTTGAATGCTTGGGAAACCTGCAGAGTAAGATTACACAAATTGGGATCCATTTCCTATAGCCAAAGAGCTGTATTTATAGCTTTCACGGCAACACAATTGCACAGGGATACGGGATAAGGGGCTGTGATTCAATCTGGAGAATTGAAAGGCATGGGATGAGAAGATGGAGCTGATCATGGAGGATTGTTCCTCCCCATGAAAACACCAGGAAAGAAGAGAGGGAGGATTGATGGAAGAAGATTGAGAGGACTTCCTGCAAGTTTGTCCCCGAAGCTCTTCCCGTGAATGGAAGTTGCATTAATTAGATTTAAAAAATCTAATTTTATTGGTGAGTGAATAGTGTAAATGATTTATGCATAAAATTAAATATTTTTGATTTATTTAATTTTAGCAAAAGAGGAATAAATAATTTAATAAATCAAACTATAGGGTTTGTTTATTAAATTAAAATAAAAGGAAAATGATAATTAAATAAAAGATTATTAAAATATCTTTATTTAATTTAAGAAGAAATGTGATGAGGTAATTAAATAACACAAATTATTGAAGCTGTGTATTTAATTTAAGATAAAATTAATAGATAAAGTATAGAAGAAATATTAATGATAATAATTTAAAACAAAGTATTTAATTTTGTTTATTTAATTAGGAGAGAAATAGAAGAATTAATAATGAACTTAATATAAATAAATATTTCTATTTATTTACTAAGTAGATGAATTTAAGATAAATTAATCAAATAAGTCGTATTTAATTAATTAGATTCTCCAGACCATTTTTAGGTGTCTACATTTTGCCCCTCTTTGAAGTGATGTGTTTACACATTGCTTCAAAGAATGATTTTTCCTCAACTGCCAGTATTGACGAAAAGTTTTTTTTTAAAATATGCCCCTGATTTGCCCCAGAAAATGAATTTGGAGATGATAACGATATATGCCCCCACGGGAGATAAATTGATGAATTTTGAATTTTTTATGATATTTCAAAATTTTGAATTTTTATGGTGATTTGATGATGAATTGGTGAAGAAACAATTTATCGCCCGACAAAATAGTCCAAAAATGCCCCGGATAGATAAGAATAATTCCTCAGAAGGAAAAATAGATAAATCTTTTGAAAATTCCACAAAAATAACCTATAAATGCTCAAAAGGTCATTTTCAAAAGTCATTTGTGCATTTGACTTTGACAATCTTGTGATAGAGACCCTCAGAGTGCTTAGAGCTTCAGGATGCCGATCCCTTACCACACCCACCGACTCGAGCGTGTGCGACGTCACCAGTGTCCGACCGACTATGGACCTCCGGTATGTACCCCAAATCCTTCTCGTGATTCGCGCCCATTCTTTTTGTGTCTTTTTGCACATTTTTTTAGTGTTTTAGCACGCGGCGGATGTGGTTTAGCGCGTCCGTGATCTGTTGTAGTGCGCCATAGTTTTAGCGCATCCGTGAAGTTTTGTAGTGCATCCGTGCATTAGGATAGCGCGCCAGAAGTTTTAGCGTGCAGGGTTAAATCTGTAGCGCGTCAGTGGGATTTTATAGCGTGCTAGACTTTTTAGCGAATTAGGTGGATTTTGTAGCGCATTAGGTTGATTTTGTAGCGCTTGGAAGTATAGATTGATGAAAAATTGTGTACTTTGCTTTTCATCGATTTGTTGTTGATTCCATCTATTTTAGTATGATTTTGACTAAAATATATGGTAAACGATCTGATGATGAGCGAGATCTATTGATTGATAATAATTACCCTCATGATAGGCGAGGAATAATTAAACTTTCCGAAGGATTGAACCTGATTGATAGATAAGGGTTCCTTGATAAATTGATAGTTTGATAGGTAAAGCACAATTTTTGAAAATTTGATGACCTCCTGATGTTTGATATTTTGATTAAAATGTTCTGTTTGTATGATAACAGGAGCATTTAGATGTTATCCAAGTGCGAGAGCAGTTCCCTTGGCCGTTTGATATGATACCGCGACTTTCACCTGATGAGAGACAGCATATTACTGCTTGCGGTTTAGCGACGTTACTTGATATGCCCCATATTAGACATAATAGGGGTCTATTGACAGCCTTAGCGGAGCGGTGGCATAGTGACCACAACACCTTCCACTTACCTACTGGTGAGATGACTGTGACACCAGAGGATGTATGGCGTATTCTTTGCATTCCTTTCGTTGGGGAGATTGTAGTGCATGATTCAGAGGAGGTTGGTGGGGTAGAGGCTATGCGGAGAGTCTTTCAGGATCCGTATATTGCGAGAGAGTGGATTCCCTGGGTAGAGATGCATGATTCATATGCTCCACTTCCTTTAGTTTTGGCTGGCTTTATTGGTGGATTCCTTTGTCCTGATAAGAGGTCAAAGGGTCTATCTCTCGGATGGGGTCAGGTGTTAGAGGGTCTGGTGGCCCACAGGACGAGATATGCTTGGGGCATGTGCATGCTTGCTCAGCTCTATCATGATTTGCATTGGATCGTGTACCTCGGCGGTAGCAGTTTATCGGCAGGGGCTACACTTCTTCAGGTATGGGCATGGGAGCATATTGCTGTTACGCGTCCCGTGCCAGTGTTAGCGAGACCAGCGACGAGGCCTTATGTGTTTCGGTATAGAGGCAGACCTACCCAGCATATGATGGGTAAGCTAGAGTATTGGAGGTGGATTATTGATGATGTGGAGGTAGTGACCTGGCGTCCCTTTTTGGATTGTGATGTCTGGGATGATGATGATATTGAGTTGGGGTTCTTGTCCGATTCAATGTATTTGATCGAGAAGAGCCCCAGGATCTTGGAGCGATTCATGTTTCGTCGCGTATACAGGCAGTATGGTATCGTGCAGTGTATGCCACAAGGAGTGGCACATTACGGACGACGTCGGATAGATGTCAGTGATTGGGGCCCTAGTTTTCCTTACGGGGCACTCGTTGAGGGTTACCGTGCTCTGCAGCCATCAGCATGGGATATTCGATGGGACATTTTCGAGGCACCTGTTACTCCCGAGTATGGAGAGTACTTGGCTCTACACCCTCCTCCACATATTACTATTCTGGATGAGCCAGTACCAGCACCAGTGGCAGCACCAGCACCAGCACCAGCACCAGGTGTTCAGGTTGGTCAGAGACGGGGGAGAGATGATGATAGTGAGAGTAGCAGTGAGGATGACAGTGAGAGTGATGATAGCAGCGACGATAGCAGTGATGATGATGGTGGAGATGGGGGGAGACCGAGCATAGCAGGTACCACAGAGCCATCTACTAGTGCACCTCGTAAGAGGCAGGCTGTTGCTTCCTCATTGACAGATCCATCAGAGGTTGTAGGTCTACAGGTCCAGGTTCAGACCTTACAGGGACAGCTAGCACAGGTGCAGGGCTTACTAGCACAGACACAGGCTTAGATGCAGGCACAACTAGCTACTGCACAGACACATATTACCTCTCTGATTGGTGAGAGAGATGGGGCTCTATAGGCAGCAGCGACTGCACAGGCTCAGCTAGCGGGTGTACGAGCATAGTTGACCACTGCTCAGGCACAGATCACAGCCTTGACTGTAGAGCGAGATACTGTTAGATAGACGACAGAGACAACACAGGCTACTGCAGAGAGATTGTAGAGAGTGGTAGATGGGACCTCTGTGGTAGATTATATGCGAGAGGTGATGCGAGTAGGGGCTAAGATTGAGTTCTACAGGAGCCATTATCATGATTTTTTCCCCCCAGAGCAAAGAGTCAGTTATGCCCAGTCTCGCTTAGAGAGGACTCATTCGAGGACAGTGAGTAGAGGCGTGACACAGCCTCTTCCGAGAGATCCGAGAGATCTGAGAGATCCTGGGACATCTGGTGGTGGTCCTGATACTGGTGCGAGACCTACTCCTTCTGGTGCGAGTACCACTTGATATCAGTTGTGTACCTTTTGAGAGATATATACAGCCCTTTTTGACATGATGTTAGTTTCATTCTTTTCAGACTTCATTGTATACTTGACACTTGATGAGATATATATGTGTAGCGGTTCGATTGATCTATGATATGTTCTACATGATTTATGTGATGGATGCCTTGATTTTATGATGTATTCTACATGATTTATGTGATGGATGTATTGATTTTATGATGGATTCTACATGATTGATGTAATGGATGCATTTTAATTTTTATGTTTTATGATGATTTATTGTACTAGCTTGTATGGATGCATTAATGATGATGTGATATGATATTGATGATATATTTCCCTTCTTAATGAGATGTCATGTATGATAAATAAAATGTGATGTGAATGAAATGATATATGGATGAAATGTAATATAGAATGAGATATAAATGATTGAGGTGTGTAATGAGATGTTATGTGATAGGTAAAATGATATGTGATATATGATATATAAAATGAGATGTGAGTGAAATGATGTATGCCATGAATGAGATGCAAATGAATGAAATATGAAATGTGAATGAAATGATATACGGATGAAATGTAATGTAATGATATATAAAATGAAATGTAATGAATGATGTAAATGAAATGAGATATTAATGAAATGTGAATGGATGAAATGTAATGAAATGATATATAAAATGAAATGTAATGAATGATGTAAATGAAATGAGATATTAATGAAATGTGAATGGATGATGTAATGTAATGTAATGATATATAAAATGAAATGTAATGAATGATGTAAATGAAATGAGATATTAATGAAATGTGAATGGATAAAATGTAATGAATGATGTAAATGAAATGAGATATTAATGAAATGTGAATGGATAAAATGTAATGAATGATGTAAATGAAATGAGATATTAATGAAATGTGAATGGATAAAATGTAATGAATGATGTAAATGAAATGAGATATTAATGAAATATGAATGGATAAAATATAATGAGTGATGTAGATGAAATGAGATATTAATGAAATGTGAATGGATAAAATGTAATGAATGATGTAAATGAAATGAGATATTAATGAAATGTGATGTTAATGATGTATGAAATGCAATGAAAATGTATGATGAAAATGAAATGATGTATGATGAAAATATAAATGAATGATGATTTTGCAACTACATGATAATGACAATGTGATGAGACGTAAATGCATGATGTAACATAGCGTGTATATGATGCCACGAAATGAGATGTTTATTGTGAAATTTATGATGAGGTGAAGAAATGATTTTATATGCATGTCATTATGAAAATCATATGTGCCAAGTATACTCAATCCTTAATAAGAAAAGATAACATTATTTGTGAATGAATCTTTGTAATTTGTGCAACCAGTACTCTGCAGATGTATTATTATGAATGCAATCTATGTTAACCATGCAAACCTATTTTATCAATGCAAACCTAAGAGTCATTTCAATAATCTTTTTATTTTGCTTGGTATCATCACTGAGCCTTTAAAAATGTTGAAAGTGAATACAAGCATCAATGATATGAGATAGACCAATGATGACCTGAGTATTTCTTTCATGATTTTTGATTTTGCAAGCGAACACAAGTATCAAGGTATGAGATAGACCAATGATGACCTGAGCATTTCTTGCGTAAACAGACAAGAATTAATCATTTTCTTAAGTGAATCGGAATGTCTTCCATGATACTTGGTAGAGCACTTCCGCAACAATTCACAAAGTAATAATAACTAACTCACAAACAACAAACAAAGAAAAGGTATCATTCTCCCTCCTTGCTTCTCTTAGTTTTAATACATCATCGAATAGCTCCAAAGAAATGATAAGCAAATAATAAAAATAAAAAGCACAACAATTCAAATTCTACTTAATGTATTTTCAAATCATTATTCAGATTAGATCATCGATGTTGAAATGTGTGTGTTGATGTTTGCATGATATTCTCAGATGTTCGACCAAATTATGTAACCTAAAGACCTATCCTAGGGGTCTCGGGGACTAATCAAAGATTAGTCTTTCCTACGTTATACACGCAGAGACCACATAGTTCGACTGACACATACTCCACTTTTAATTGATGCAGACTCTATTTTTGTATTTTCGATTTTATGAATGTCTTTGCATGGATTTTCTAATTTTCTTATGTGTTTTGATTTTGATTTTCTGATCTTTTTGGATTTTTGATTTTCTGATGTTTTTGGTTTTTGATGGATTTTCTGATGTTTTTTGGATTTGATTTTCTGATGTTTTTGGATTTTGATTTTCTGATGTTTTTGGTTTTTGATGGATTTTCTGATGTTTTTTTTTTTTGGATTTTGATTTTCTGATGTTTTTGGATTTTGATGGATTTTCTGATGTTTTTGGATTTTTGCAAGTATCATCACTTGGTGTTGTTATGTTTGATTGCCTTTCCATTTAAGTTGAAAGTCCATAATTAACACTAGGATGTTGCCCCCAAGCTAGGGTAAAACAGGATATCTCTGCACCGATATGGATAGTGATAATGATTATCCCAAATGATGGACGGAAATGATCCGAAAGGAAACAATCGTGACAAAACTGTATCTAAATAGATAGAAGAGCTGGTGAAATCACAAGTAGTGCCTGTTTGCCAGGTTTTCATCACTTGTTTTCATTGTGTCCTTTTTCTTTTTCTTTGTATTTTTATTTTTATTTTATTTTTTTATTTTTTTATTTTTATTTTACTTTTCCGTCGTCATGACGCCTGTTTGCCATTCATCAAGACAACTTTCTTGACCATGCACTAGGTATCCTCAAGTGTAGAATCGCCTAAGATGAATGATGTTCATGGGTTCCTCCAACATATCCCCTTCTAGTGTAGACAGCCTGTATGCTCCTGATCCATAGGCTGATATTATGACATAAGGTCCTATCTAGTTAGGTTCAAACTTTCCCTTCTTTTCTTTGTCTGCTTGATTTCTAGGGTTTTCCCATAGGACCAAGTCTCCGATTTGGAAGACTCTAGGCTTAACCCTCTGATTATAGTTCCTAGACATCCTTTGTTGATAGGCTGTCAAATGATTGACAACTTGTTGTCGACGTTCATCAAGTAGCTCTAGTTCTTGAAGTCTAGATATCCTATAATCCTCATCTGGAATGAGTCCTTTTAGTGAAACTTGAAGGGATGGAATTTCTACCTCGATAGGTAATATTGCTTCTGATCCATAAACAAGAGCATATGGTGTAGCTCCTATTGGTGTTCTGATGCTAGTCCTGTAAGCCTAAAGATCAGGGTTAAGCTGAACGTGCCAATCACGCCCTACCTCATTTACAGTCTTCTTGAGAATCTTGAGGATTGTTTTGTTTGAAGCTTCAGCCTGTCCATTACCTTGAGGGTAATATGGGGTTGAAAAGTGATGTTGAATGTGGAACTTTTCACATAGCTCTTGGACGTCTTGGTTCTTAAAAGGCCTGCCATTATCTGTGATGATTGACTAGGGTATCCCATATCTACAAATGAGATAATTAAGTATAAAAGATGATATTTGCTTCCTAGTGATTATGGTTAAGGGAACCACTTCCACCCATTTTGTAAAATATGTGATAATGTGTGTCCATTAGATGTGGGTTTATTTTCCCTACCAAGTCCAATCCCCACTGACAGAAAGGCCATGTAGTTGCAAATGGATGGAGCTCCTGTGCTGGTGCATTAGATGAATATGGGTTTATTTTCCCTACCAAGTCCAATCCCCACTGACAGAAAGGCCATGTAGTTGCAAATGGATGGAGCTCCTGTGCTGGTGCATGTATAAGGTTGCCATGAATTTGACATTTCTGGCATCTCTTAACAAACTGGTAAGATTCATGCTCCATGTGTGGCCAGTAATACCCTAAACGAAGGAGTTTCTTGGCTAAAGATAATCCACTTGAATGTGTACCACAAATTCCTTCATGGACCTCATGTAAAGTAGAAGCAGATTCGTTATGTTCTAAACAATGTAAAAGAGTACCATCTAGGCCTCGACGGTAACGGGTGTTAGCAATAATGGTATGTTTGGCGGATTGGCGTATGAAGTTGCACTTTTGGTTGCGAGAAAGATCTGGTGGTAAGATATTATCTTTTAGATAAGTATAAATGTCTCCATAAATGGAAGATGGAGTACTATCCAAAAGGCTTATGGTTTGGGATTTGGGATTTGTGTATGCAGGGTTTGACACTTGTTCCACAATAAATCGATAACGATCTTGTGTTTCAGGCATTCGTAGAAGAGATGCTATTGTGGCCATGGCATTTGCTGCTTTATTCTCTGATCTTGGTATCTGCTCAAATTTGATATCTATGAAGTATTTCTTTAGATCATCTACTAGTCTTTTGTATAAAATTAGTGTGTCATCCTTGGTTTGGTAATCATTGTTGACTTGATAGATGATTAACTGAGAGTCTCCATATACCTGTAGTTATGTTATTTTCTAGTCAATAGCCACTTTAATACCAAGGATCAAAGCTTCATATTCTACCACATTGTTAGTGCAACAGAAGGTAAGCCTGTAAGATCGTGGAATTGTGTGCCCAAGAGGTGTGACAAATAAAATTCCTGCCCCTGATCCATGTTGTGTATAGGATCCATCAAAGTAGAGTTTCCATGGTTGTGCTGTAATGTTAAGGATATCTGTATCAGGAAATTCCATGGTCATAGGATGACAGTCTGACAATGGAGCTTCTGCTAATTGGTCGGCGATGACTTGTCCTTTGATAGCTCGCCTTTCAACATATTGAATGTCAAACTCACTGAGGAGCATGACCCACTTTGTCAACCTTCCTGTTAAAGCTTCTTTGCTCAGTAAATACTTGAGGGGATCAATTTTTGCAATGAGCTTGACAGTGTGAGTGAGCATATAGTGTCACAATTTTTTTGTTGCAAATACTATTGCTAAGCATGATTTTTCAATGAAGGTGTAGTTTACTTCATGTCCATTGAGTGTCCTGCTGATATAGTATATTGCCTGTTCCATTCCTTCTCTGTCTTCTTGTGCTAGCAAGGCTCCCAAAGAGATATCTGTTGTTGTGATATATAGCAATAATGGATTGTCTTCACTGGGTGGTACCAAGATTGGTGGTGTCATCAAATAATGCTTGATTTGATTGAAAGTACTCTCACATTGTTCATCCCATTTTAAAGACACATTTTTATGCAAAAGATGGTTGAATGGATGACACCGATCTGCTAGTTGAGAGATGAATCTTTTGATGGACTGTAGTCAGCCTTGTAGAGATCTTAATGTACTGATATTCTTAGGAGGTGTCATTTCCATAATGGCCTTAACTTTTGCTGGATCTACTTCTATTTGTTTTGTAGAAACTATGTATCCAAGGAGTTTTGCTGATGTTACTCCAAAGGCACATTTCTTAGGATTTAATTTGACTTTGAATTTCTCCAACCTGTCAAATATTTTGGCCAGTATCTCTAGATGTCCTTCTCTGGTGTAAGATTTGGCTAAGATGTCGTCCACATAGTCCTCCATGAAGGTGTGCATCATATCATGGAAGATTGTTGTCATAGCTCGTTGGTATGTAGCTCCTGCATTCTTTAACCCAAAAGGCATGACGTTCCAGCAAAAGGTGCCCCATGGACATGTAAATGCTGTCTTTTCTTGGTCTTCAGGAGCTATTTTGATTTGATTGTATCCTGAAAATCCATCCATGAGTGATAGCATTTGATGGCCAGCTGTTAAATCTACAATCATGTCTATGTTTGGCAAAGGAAAATCATCCTTTGGACATGCTTTATTTAAATCCCAGAAATCAGTACATATTCTAATGGTGTGATCTGGTTTTGAAATAGGTACAATGTTGGATATCCATTCAGCATAATCAATAGATCTGATAAACGCAGCATCTAGTAGTTTCTTTAAATCATTTTTTACCAATAATGCAACATGTGGATGCTTTCTCGTTTCATTTTACTGGTTTAGTGCCAGCTGGTAAGGATAAGTGATGCATAATGAGATCTGTGTCTAAGCCTGGCATGTCAGAGTATGACCAAGCAAAATTGATGCATCGTTCTTCAAAGAATTTGATAAAATCTGGCTTTTTTGTATCTGTCATGGATGCTGCCAGGTGTAGTATTCTTGCTTTCTCTGTTGTGCCAATATCAATAGACTGTGTGGGTTCTATTAATACTGATGATCTTTCATGGTAATGTTGTGGGAGGATGTCAAACCTTCCATCCTTTGGTGCCTCAATGAGGTTTTCACCATTGGATGCGTTCTTTGTTTTTACTATTTTAGGATCAAATACTGCCATAGAATGGTTTTCACCATTAGATCCATTTTTTATTTCCATATTTTTGCAACTGGAAGGCTTGGCATCCTCCTGCCTGAAAGCATCGTTAAAAGAAGCATTGGTAGAACAAGTATCAGTTTCCTCACAGCAAAGGTAGTTAATAATAGCGGAGTCATTGTCAAAAATAGGGAGATTGATAGGGTGTTGGGGTTCCCATTCGATAAGCTCGGGATGTAGTAAAGGCAATGAATCATTAGATGGGTTGAGGTCAGCGATAGTGAAAGCTCAGACAGAAATGTCATCCAGGTTGTTAATGGTTATGTCGAGGCCTACGAAGGTATTTTCTTCCACATCATTTATCTCAATCGACGTCCGTTCATCTTCACTTGAGTCATCAAAGTTTTGTGTTTCAAAGACAATAGGATTAAAATTTGAGCTTTGACCCTCCTCATGTTTGGGGGTATACTTTTTGATGACGTTGATCTAAATATCTTCATAGGAAACATCTGATAAGTTATCCCACTCATATTCATTTGAATCTGTTTCAAAGTTATCTCTCATTTGCAGAATACACTCCATAGTTTTATTGGTGATTTCTGCTCTTGCTTCTTTTGTGTATTCCAGTCCAGTTCTGTCATTTTGCTGAATTGTGAGAACTTGGATCGGTTCTGTTACACTTTGTTTCCCTCGGTCCAGAGATCCTTGTTCTGATGTATATCCTAGTCCAGTTTTATCCTTATGTTGGAGCATGAGTGGCTGGATTGGTTCTGTTATGCCTCCTTTCTTTAACCCAAGAGGTCCCTGTCCTGAATATCCCATCTTCTCCAGAATAGTTTTTCCCTTTCCATATTGATTTGTTTCTACGATATTACTCGTGGAAGTGGAAGCTTCCTCATCTCTATAAATCCAATTTAGTATGGCCTTCTCTTTTGATTCTTCATCTAAGTTCCCAGCTTTTATAAATCTGCCATCTAACGCCGTTGTAGATTGTGCTGATTTTTGGGTGGTTGTAGATGGTTGTCCATATGTTTGTAAGGAGGGTAACATTTGTGATAAATGAAATGAGTGTCCAACACCATATTCACTTATTCCTTCGTCACTTATCTGTACTTCCTTGGTGAATTGATGTGAGAGTGAAGCCAATTGTTCTTCAACATTTGAAGGGTTAGATTGTTCTACCCTGATCTCTTGTGATTTTTGTTGTTTTGGAAGCCACTTTGATATGAAACTTTGTTGTTTCTCACCATTAGATGAATCTGATGTGCCAACTTCCCTATTGTGAGGTATCAATGTATCCTGAGATGTTTTCAATGTATGACAAGCTTGAGTGTCGTTATAGTCTGCTGTGATTGTTACCTCCTGTCCATTGACGGGAAATTTCAAGCATTGATGATAGGTGGAAGGTACTACTTGCATATCATGAATCCAAGGACGTCCCAATAGTATGTTGTATGTCAGTTCTCTATCTAAGACTTGACAAACCACATTTTGGACAATAGGTCCTACTTGAATGGGTAATATGATCAACCCTTTAGAGGACCTTTCTTCTTCATCATATGCTTTGATTGTGATTTTTCTTCTTGTATCAATGGCTTCATCTGAGTATCCTAGTGCACAAATCAACTTTAAGGTACAAATATTTAAACCAGCCCCTCCATCTATTAGGACACGCTTTACATGGTGTTTATGGATGAGGACTTCAATGTGAAGGGCAGAATTATGTGGATGGGTGAGTGATACATCATCATGTTCGGAAAATGAAAGGGAAGGAGGTGCAGATAGATGTCCCACCATAGCTTGGAATTGACATACATCCAAATTGTTAGGTACCGTGGTTGATACAAGAGCTTGTTCAAGAACCTCTTTGTGTGATGGGGAAATTTTTAAAAGTTCCAAGATGGATATTTGTGCTGGTATTTTCTGCAATTGATCGATGAGATTATATTGATTAGAGGGAGGATCCACAGATGGGGATGATATTAATGCTCCTTTCAATATAAATTTTGATTGTGCCCTTGTTGTGGCATTAACTGGTTGGTACTCTTGTTTCCCTTTGAGTGTGATTACGTTAATTTGGTTTTCAGATTTGTCCATATGTTGTACCAAATTGGTGGATGTAATGTCCTTGTTCCGATTGATTTGATTGCAGAACTCTTCATCCTCCTTGGCAGCAAAAAAACAAAGGATTGTTGTGTCATAAACATAACCGATATTCTTACCTTTAGTGTTTGCGGACGAGGATTCTCCCTTCTGATAATTGGGTAGAGGATTTTTGAACGTTGTATGATCTTTGTTTGTTTGGTGCCCCTCTACAAATACTTTCTTTTGATCTATGAGGTCTTGTACCACATTTTTTAACTGCCAACAATTTTCAGTCATGTGGCCTTTATTTTGATGGTAGTGACAGTAATGTAAGTCATTCCACCATGATGGTTTGACTTGAGGGTCCCAATTTCTAGCCTCTTGTACTTGAATGAGTTTTTCATCTAAAAGTTCTTTGAGGAATGATTCCAATGATTGTCCTAATGGCGTGATTTTCATTTATTGGATGGTCGTTGGAATGATTGGATTTTTGTTTCTCCACTGTTTTGATTATTTCATTGATCACTACTTTGTTTGACATTAAGACCATTGTTTTGTTTGTTTGTAGTGGTTGGCATCAAGGTGAATACTGGTTTAGATGTGTGTGTATCAATCATGGTATCATTATTCTTGTTCTTTTGCCAAAATCTTGGCTTATCGTTGCTGTTGTTAGAGGAATTGTTATTGTTTGAACCTTCAATGAAGTGTTTGATCGTTCCTCTTTTGATTAGAGCCTCTTCGATTTTGAGCCCTTTTTTGATAACTTGTTCAAATGTAGATGGACATTGTAAGTCCAACCTGTAATTCATGTCATCCACTAAGTTGTCAATGAACATCTCTATCTTCTCCTCTTCAAGAATAGATCTGGGATATTTAGCAAATAGCCTTCTCCATCGTTGGAGAAAGGAAAGAAACTTTTCACCCTTTGCTTGTTTGGTGTTGTAGAGTTCTTTTAAGGTTACCCCATGTTGGATGTTGAATGACAAGTGTGTTATGAACCTATTGATCAGTTCTTCAAAAGATTGGATCCCAGGTTCCAATTTAGAAAACCACTCCATGCAAGTGTTTCCTAAGCTTCTTGGAAATAATCGTAGTAAGTAAGAGTCCTCGTGTGCGAACTCTATGCTCATGGCTCAAAATTCCCGTACGTGATCAAATGGATCGGTTCTCCTGTTGTATTTGTTGTATGTTGGGTACTCACAATACCGTGGAAATGGTATCATGTTAATGCTTGAGTCAAATGGATAAGGGCAAATGTCCTGTAAGGAATATCTTTTTGTTGGCCCTTGTTGGATATTTTGGAACTGCAATTGTAATTGTTGGATTTGTTTCATCAAAGCATCTATTTGATTTGGATTTTCTATACTGGTTGGGTTGGGTGTGGTTGTTTCCTTAAGTTGATTGACATCAAAGTCTTTAGGAAGCTTAGCACCTTTGTTAGCTAATAGTAGAAGATACTTTTCCATATCTTGCTCTAGCATCTTTTCCATAAATTTATGGAAATGAGGATCTTGTTGAACTTTCTTGATTTCTTCTGCAGTTATCTCTTTCTCTTGTGAATTAGTGAGAGGATCAGTGTTGCTATATCATCCCCAAGGGTTTTCTTCAGCCATGGCTGCTATTCTTTCATTTTCTTCTTGTTGTCTTTGATAGGCTGCTCGTGTGAAAATAGGCATACAAACGTTAAAGTTTTACTCTAGACTTTGATCTTGGATTGTTTGATTGGATAAGTGTCGAGGTTTTTGATTTAAAATCTGATTTAGTTCTTGTCTAGTTTCGTGATGGAAGGATGATAAAAATCCTTGATAGGGAAATTTTGACAGAAAATCTCAGATTTGATGATAATGACACTTTGCAAGATGTTTCAAGATCTAGGTGTAATGGTAAAGTTTTCCTTTTGTATGACCCAAGTGTTTTGGACTGTGAAAAAAATGTTTTGGACTGATGAAAACCTTGTTATCGATATGGGAAAACAGACAAGCTGTCCTACCAACTCTCTATTTTTCTTACTTTCTGGAGCGCTAAAACAGAGACCTAAAGCGCTAAAATAGAGACTGGACGCGCTGGAATAGAGACTTGATGTGCTGAAACAGATACCAGAAGCGCTAGAACAGAGACCGTACGCGCTGGAATAGAGACTCTACATGCTGAAACAAATACCGGAAGCGCTAGAACAGAGACTGTACGCGCTGGAACAGAGACCCAAAGTGCTAAAATAGAGACTCTACACACTGGAACAGAGACCGGACGCGCTAGAACAGAGACCCAAAGCACTAAAACAGAACCATGAGGTGCTAAGACAGAACTATCTTATTCTATGAAACTCACTTGGTCTGGTATCGTATTGTATGGCTGGTTGTGGGATGTATTCTGGACGAATTCTTTGACTGTGATTGTGGTGTTGCCTAAGAGCCCTTCTTTGATAGAATGCTTGTGAATCTAAGGGAGCTACAGCATAGTCGTCTGTATAACCTCTAGAGAAATCGTGATACCTATGAATAAAAGTCCTATGTTGGAGTAGAACTTTCCTGCTTTGATATAGAAATCGTTGCTTTCTCAGAAGTTGTTTGTATGCAAGTGTTTTCTTTGGTTTTCTGATTCGTTTGACAAGAGATTTCTTGAAAAACTTGGTGGATACCCAATCTCGAATCATGAGAATTCCACAAGTGTTTTGATTTTGATGATTTTTGTGATGATCTTATCTGAATTTAATGAGAGAAAACACAGCAAGCAAGAATAGAATGGTTGACTTTAAAATCCTAGAATCTAAACAGATAGTGTATGTTCTTAAGAATCAATGATTCTTCTTGATTTTCACTGGTTTATAACAGATAAGACACTTCAGATAGACTCACTCCTAGAGACAAAAGGTCATCGTTATATACTCGAACGGCCCACAGCTTGGAATTGCGTCGACTCACATAGCCATGTCACCCCCTAGAGGGCAACTGTGTTTTTGTCTTTCCAGGTGCGTATCAGAGTGACGGAAGTGGATACCGGATCCCCGAGCAAAGCAGTCCTTGGCAATTATATGGTGAGTGCTTGAGGGTAGATTCTTCCCTACCTACAGCACGAGTATTACAATGTTTAGAAACTGATGGCGTGCTTCTATTTCTAGGTTCTTAGATAGGGTTTCCGTTCGGAGCGGCAAATGGATAAACTCCCTCAAGAGACCTCCCAATCTTTAAAACAAATATTTTGGGGATGGTTTCCTGCACACTTCCGTTGAAAGAGGGTTTCCCCAAATTCACATAAATTTTAAAGTGGGTTGGAATGCCATGGCTTTTGGCTGTCCCCACTCAGGTCGTTCCCGTAGGGTGAGTACTTTTTCCCACTACGACAGGCCTGTCTAAAGGTTTTAATGAAAGCTTGAAAATGTGTAAAGTAAAAGTGAGTCTGGTATTTTGGTGCACCTAGTTAAGGGGAGAGCATAAACCTATCACCCAATCACAGTAGAGAAATTGTTCACTTTTAAAACCCAAAAGACGAATGATCTAATCTATATGGAGATATTGCTCCATAAAAACATGATGTTCAATTTTAGTCCCAAAAGAAAATTGTGAAGTTTCTATCCTAGGATTGATCAAATTTTATCCGTTTCTATCCTAGGATTGATAAATTTTATCCATTTCTATCCTAGGATTGATAAATTTTATCCAAAATTAGACAAGAACAAAATCTGGCCACGGACGCGTCGGATCCAGATGAGAAGAATGATTTTAAAGAAAGTGAAGCGGCGCGCTGAAACAGTGAAGCGGCGCGCTGAAACAGTGAAGCGGCGCGCTGAAACAGTGAATCGGCACACTGGAACAGTAACCCGGCGCGCTATAACAGAAACCCGGCGCGCTCTAATAAAGACTTGGCACGCTATAACAGAAACTCAGCGCACTGTAAAAAGTCTCAATTTCGTGAAAACTATCACGTCGATACCTGTAGAACACGTTTCTCAAAAATTAGTCAAAATATGGGGTTAGGCCCCACGGTGGGCGCCCCACGGTGGGCGCCAAAATGTAAGTGGAAGAATGGGATAAACAATCTAAACATGCTTCTACACTTCTAAATAGGACATTGCATCTAAGATTTAAAGAATTTAAACTAATTTAAACTAAAAAGCTTCAGAAATCTATCCTATTGCTCTCTATCTCTAAAGGATCTCTCTAATTTACTTTGCTCTCAGATTTAGAAGCTAATTAAACTATTGAAATGACATTTAGAAAATGAGAAATGAACTAATTCTATTCCTATGTGATTAAATATGCAAATCTATTGTAATGGCAGCCATGACTGCAAATGCTGGATGCTTGATTGCTGCTTGATGGATGCTGGATGAATGCTTGAATGCTTGGATGTTTGGATGCTTGAATGCTTGGGAAACCTGCAGAGTAAGATTACACAAATTGGGATCCATTTCCTGTAGCCAAAGAGCTGTATTTATAGCTTTCACGACAACACATTTGCACAGGGATACGGGATAAGGGGTTGTGATTCAATCTGGAGAATTGAAAGGCATGGGATGAGAAGATGGAGCTGATCATGGAGGATTGTTTCTCCCCATGAAAACACCAGGCAAGAAGAGAGGGAGGATTGATGGAAGAATATTGAGAGGACTTCCTACAAGTTTGTCCCCGAAGCTCTTCCCGTGAATGGAAGTTGCATTAATTAGATTTTTAAAAAATCTAATTTTATTGGTGAGTGAATAGTATAAATGATTTATGCATAAAATTAAATATTTTTGATTTATTTAATTTTAGCAAAAGAGGAATAAATAATTTAATAAATCAAACTATAGGGTTTGTTTATTAAATTAAAATAAAAGGAAAATGATAATTAAATAAAAGATTATTAAAATATCTTTATTTAATTTAAGAAGAAATGTGATGAGGTAATTAAATAACACAAATTATTGAAGCTGTGTATTTAATTTAAGATAAAATTAATAGATAAAGTATAGAAGAAATATTAATGATAATAATTAAATAAAACAAAGTATTTAATTTTGTTTATTTAATTAAGAGAGAAAATAATATGATAAAAATGATAATTAATTAAATAAAACAAAGTATTTAATTTTGTTTATTTAATTAGGAGAGAAATAGAAGAATTAATAATGAACTTAATATAAATAAATATTTCTATTTATTTACTAAGTAGATGAATTTAAGATAAATTAATCAAATAAGTCATATTTAATTAATTAGATTCTCCAGACCATTTTTAGGTGTCTACAAGAACATCACCAAATTCAACACGCGATGAGTCACTCTTTTTAGGAGGATCATCACGATTATTATTATCTAAGCTCATGGAAAAGGAAAACAATAAATTCAACTCATTATGCACTTCTTTATAATTCTTAGCAGTCTAATCATCATTGTCCAAGTTAATCACAACAAGAAGTATAATCATAATATCCATGGAAGGTACTTGTTCTTGTTGTGATTGAGATATAGGATTTTATTGTTGCAACGAAGGTGGAGAGTCATCATGAATTGCTTGAGTTGTTTTATTTTTAGTTTTTTATTCATCTTTTTCTTGTAACTAACAAGCAATAGAGTGACATCTACACCTACACTCTCTAGCATTTTTGGTTTCTTTTTGTTCAATTTTCAAGTTACGATTGTGTAGGAGGAGTTTTATCAACCATAGGTTTCTTTTCTTCCCATAAGGGATGAATGGAAGGAACCATGGGCGGTTGTTCAACCACTTTCTCTTTAACTTTATAAACTTGTTTGATTTTAGGAGGCACAACAAGATGCATTTGGTTATCTCTTGGTCTCTTATAGGAAATGGGTGAAGGATTTTTTATGGTTTGGTCTTGGTTACTTGGAAAGGATTTTGGTTCAATCATTTTCTCATCAATGATAGGAGTCTCAATCATAGGTCGAGGAATATTGCTAAGGGATAATTTTTCTATGTGATTTTCCTTAAAATTTTGATAAGATTTCAAAAATAAGTCCTCACGAAGCCTAATATGTTCCATAGTTTCGGGCCAACAGAAATCCAATGAGAAGTTCCCACAAGAAGACATAGGATTAAAGCCACTATGATGTACATTAAAGATTTGATTGGTAAAGGGAAACTTCAAGAAATTTTTAATGATCAATGAGATGAATTTTATGGAGTGAAGCCATGGGTAGCCTGATTTCACACAAAATTGATCCGACATTGAGATGATGGAGAATGAGACATAAATTTTTTGGTCCAACTTGTAAAGGAAGAGTTATCAAACCTATCATAGGGAAAGAAAAACCATTATGTGTTTTGATCCATGCTTTCGATTGCTAATAATTATCTTAATAAAGTTCATGCATAAACAAGAATTCTTCAGTGATCACATTCTCTACACAGATGAGATCAATTACTATCCCATTAGTAGGATTTTCATTGATTCTTCCAACAATGTAAAGAGGACCATCGGGTGCATGTTTAAGTGTGTTATTTTGTGAGAAAGAAATTTCAAGGGACACACTGGTTAGGCCCTTAAGAGGTTGAACTTCAATGAAGTTGACCATAGGATTTATAGGATACTTTTTCATGTGATGGTTAATGATCTAAGTGATGCTACATAAAATTTATATTCCTTGTTTATTATTAATCATTCTCTGAGTCATGTTATCTATGACAAGAATCGTAGTACCAACAATATATTCAAAACTCACAAAGTTTTGTAATTTATTTAATTCTTCATCCATTTTTCTTAGTTCTCCTTGAGGGACACTAGAAACAATTGATTCAACATTAGTAACATTTATTGTTGGTAAGGAGGTCATAGGAAAAGTGGTATCAAGGGTATGGTCCATGGTGGGTTGAATAGTGTCAACACTATGAGTGAAAGATCTAGAGAACTCAAGATCCATGATAGGTGTGCTAGCACATGATGTCATGAGTCTAGAGCTATGTCTCACTAGAGTTGGAAATAGGAAACTAGGTTGTGAAGCTCATACAAGTTTCACCAAACCTAAGGTGCACCAAAAATGGAGAATAGGAAGAAACAATCAACAATAGGAAGTGTAATGCAAATATGTAAAAAGAAAGTAATTTCCATATTTTAAACAAGATAATTTTTTGATTATACTATGCAAAAACCTAAAAATGTTGTCTTTTAATTCCAATCTATATTTGAAATGCACTTGAATTGATCAATTAACCTTATTGTAAATGATTGCAGAAAACAAAAATTCTAGAAACTAAAATAGAAAGCTGAATTCAAAAACACAGAATGCAGACAAACGGTTTTTTGTGCCTAGAAATTCAAAAATAGGCCTAATCAAGGACTTATTCACCCATGGGTGAATGGGTCTTCTATTAGGGTTTTGAAAAATTAAATTACAGATTTTTAAGTTGATGTTTATGTTTCTAGATTCTGGTTGCAAACAAATAATTACAGTTTCATATTTCTAGCAAATCAGATCTAAATGCAAGTGTGAAATGATGCTAAATGATAAGAAAAAAGACCTAATTTGAAATGCAATTTTGATTCAATTTCCTAATTTAAGTGACTAATCATGAAATGTTATGTAAGCACTATGCAAAATTAATGAAATTTTTGAATTTTTAAGATGTTACAGAATGCAAAAATGCAAACCTAAAACCCTAAATGAGATGCAAACTAATGCAAGTTAACAACCCTAAATGAGATGCAAATCAATGCAATGCAATGCAAAGTAATGTGAATCCTATATCTAGGGTTTGAATGGACTACAAATTTAGGAAGTTTATAGTGCAAGAATGTTTTGTTCACCACAATGAAATGAAGGAAATATGGTAAGGGGTTTCACCAAAATGATGTGTTTTGGGATGGTATGATGGACCTATTTTCCTTTATTTCATTAGAAAATTAAATCCACACAAATAATTGACTTACAACCCTTAGGTGAGTCAACTCAATGAGGGAATCTATTGATTTCCTTATGATTGAGGATGGGGGTATCAACCTAAACAACACTTTTGGGAGAAAAAAAATAAAAATAGTAAATCAACACAATTATGCTCATTCAAACTTGAAACATCAATTTAAAGCATAATACATATAGAAACAACAAAGCTCTAATAAATCTAGAAATGGCAGAGTGATGTGTACCTGTCAGCAAAATGTAGATTTAGGAGGCTAACTGGGACTCATTCACCATAGGTGAATGTATCTTTGTGTAGAGGTTTCAACCAGCTTTCAGGAATCTCTAATGTCAGTCTATAGCTTCTTCTTGATCTGGGTTTCAGTGTTGAAAAGTAAAAAATGAGATATATAGGTGAGATGTCATGAATTGACAACAATGTTGACAAATTTTCCAATTTTTCTCTTCAAGAGATCTTCAATCCTTCTTTAACCTAAGATTTGCAACACAAACATAAGAGGGATTTTTTTTTGTTTTTGGTGAATGGGGGTTTTCCTTGGTCAAACCTCGTTTGGGTAATTAAACCTTGAATTGACATAATGAAGCATGAAAGGAATGATGGATGGACAATGCTATGTTGCAACTCACCAAAGCTAAATAAATCTTTGGAGGACTGAAATATTGATCTTGATCTTGCATGAAATGGCTTCAATGGATGTGGATCTTGATACTCAAAATATGACTTGAATGTAGATTTGGATCCATCACAATGTTAGCTCCAAAAACATGCATGCTGGCAAGAGACTTTGACATGATGTTTGAGATCTTGATTGCTACAATAAATCACTTATAAATTTTCTTTTGAATGCCTTTGAAAATGATCTTAGCTTTAGGAATACTTGCATGAAAACTCTAAGATTTGAATTGATAAAAAGACCTTGTATTTATAGGTATGTATCCTTAATTTCCAAAAAATTAAACATTACAAGCGAACATTGAAATTTGAATTGCATAATTAAGTCCAATTTAATTAAGGGTACCCAAACAAAGTGTGAAAATGTAAAGGAGTAAATTTTCTGATACTACAGGGAGAAATATAGTTGAACATTATAAAATAAATTTATTTCAACTATTTTTAAGATTAATGTAACCATATGTTCAATATGTGTAAGCTTTTTCTTCATTAAAACATTCAAATATCTTACTTCAAATTTGAATAATCAATTTTATTAGATGTCCAAAAAAAGGGGTGCACATAAAATAGATTTTATTAAATAAATTTATGAAATATATATAATATATATGGAATATATATACAATTAGTGCATATCTCGTTGAGTAAGTGTTCATTTTATATATTTATATATAAAGCATAATATATTTTATATTATACTATATATATAATATTATATATATATATCATAAGTATTTTATTTTATATAATATATGGAATATATATACAATTAGTATATATCTCCTTGAGTAAGTGTTCATTTTATATATTTTAAATTGCATATGTATGTGTGTGTATATATAGTTCTTTTAAAATTAAAAAAGATAATCTATTTTGGGTTCCCCCCACCCACAACCATGAAATCAACAATGTAAGAATGGATGTAAATTCAAATGAAAGGAAATATGTATAAACATAAAACTTCCTCATATTTTATGGAGTTAGGGATTTTTCAATTCTACAACAACCAACATTTCTTCAGCCCTCCTTCAAAAAGCTCCCTTCATTCCTCCTTCAACAATCTCCATAACTTGCAAAAAGAAAACCCAAAATAAGAATGAGAAATGGTAAGGAAATATTTTAAGATATTCTTATGAGATTAGAGTTTGTTTTAGTTACCCTAATATACAAGAGCCACTTTTAATCCAATCCAAGGGTGGAGATTGAGTGCACATTTAATTAGTGTTTAATTTGTTTTTACTTTAATTAATTTCACTTAATCTTAGTTTGGTCTATGATGGGGATCAATGTACCTAGGAACCATCAATTTAAGTTGTGACTTGAAGTCACTTTTTTAATTATATGATAAAGAACTTTTGAAACTCTTTTAATGTATTAAAGTTAACTTTAGGACTAAGGTTATTTTATTTAATCCAAGGGCTTCCTCAAACTAACCTTATCCTATTAATATTAATAAATAATTGTTAGTTGATATATATAAACTTAGAAAATTGAAAAAAAATATAAACTAGTTTTGGTAGGCTCACCCACTCTTCCCCCAACACCCCTTCCCCCCACCTTCCTCCCCAACCCACAACCATGAAATCAATATGCAAGAATTAATGTAAATTTAAATAAAAGGAAATGTGTATAAACACAAAACCTTCGCATACTTTTATGGAGTTATGGGTCTTTCAAATCTATAGCAGCCAACATTTCTTCATTCCTCGTTCAACAATCTCCATAACTTGTAAAAAGAAAACCCAAACTAAGAATGAGAAATGGTAAGGAAAAGTTTTAAGAATATATTCTTATGAGATTAGAGTTTGTTTTAGTTGCCCTAAGATCCAAGGGTGGAGATTGAGTGCACGTCTCATTAGTGTTTAATTTGGTTTTAATTAATTTCACCTAATCTTAATTTGGCCTACGATGGGGATCAATGTACCTAGGAACCATCACTTTAAGTTGTGACTTAAAGTCACTTTTTAAATTATTTAATAAAGGACTTTTGAAACTCTTTTAATGTATTAAAGTGAGCTTTAGGACTAAGATTATTTTATTTAAGCCAAGGGTTCCCTAGAACTAACCTTATCCTATTAATATTAATGAATAATTGTGAGTTAATTACTCCTAAAATAAATTAGTTTATTTTAATTCAAAATTAATTAACCTTTACAAAATCAATCAATCAATTAAATAATGTGAGTTCAAAATCTTTGGAGTAAATCTAATTCAAACTAGACCCATTAATTATAAATGAATTTATTAAGTAAATTATTATTTTTTAATTAGATTTAAGCAAGAGGATTTCCAATGGATAAATCCAACTTAAACCTTTGTATTGTCAAGAAACAAATTTGTTGTTTTAAATGTATATTTTACCTTACTATAATTATAGTTTAGAATAGCTATATTATCAAATGAAAAATTACAAGATAAATTAGTGATTCAATTAACCCAAAGAGGTTGTGGGTAAAGATGTGTCATCTCACCTCAAGATTTGTGTCAAGTATATCTTAATTAAATAATGTTAAACTAAATTAATTAAGGACAAGGTCAAACTTAAGGATTTAATCCTTTATTAACTCTAATAGATATCAAACTTATTGTTGTCTATTTTCATATTCTTTACAAATTTGAAAATAGTCTCAAGTCTAAAAAGGAAACATGTTTTAAAAGAATTAGGAGTTAACTCTTATTATCTTAAAGTTTACTTCTCAATGCTCACATTCAAAGGAAAAGAGGGAAAATTCTACGCCCAAGTTAAACTTTGCATGCAAAATAGAATGAAGAGGGAAATTTTCATAAGTGAAGTTTCTTTTGCCAAGCTCAAGTTCTTTCCCAGTTTTCTATGGTTTTGATCAGAATGAAAGATTGAAAAGGATACACTGGTCTTCTAGTTGTTAAAGCACAATCACATGTCTTTTAGACTATGATAGGTTAAAAAAAACAAAGGCATCACAAAGAAGGTTACACTGTTACCTTTATTTGTTTCACAGAGGAGCATGCAAAAAGACTACAATGATGCTAAGTTAAAATAGATAGGTGAAGGTTAGCCTTCTAATAAAAGTAGTGGATAAATGATGCAGTCATTATTCATCATGAAGAACAGTTGTAGTTCCTTTTAGCAGGTCTGATAAGAAGTTAATAAAGGGTTTTAATGTAGTCTCTTGAAACTAAATATGAGAGAAGCATGAAATAGACCCCAATGAATGGTCAAGAAGCATGGGTAATGTAGAACTATGTCTCTAGATATAGAGGTAACATCTTTGAGAAATCCATAATGGCATTTTGGTTTAAAACTTGAAACAGAGGGGTGCCCTGTTGCTTCATAAAGTGGACAAGTCTATGTTCATTTTTTATGGGCATTATTGCCATCATTTTGTATCTACTTATGGATATAACTCATTCAGATTCTTGCAAATGCATTGGGTAATGCACTTCTTAAAGAAATATGTCTACGTGAAATAGTTTTCTCAAGCTTATATATAACTTACACGACAAAACAAAAGGTTTTAGGATGTAGGCCAATGTTGCTCAAATATTGTAGAAGGTTTTAAATATTCGAATGATAGTGATGTTGAGTGAAAAGACATGTATAATTACACATATAAAGTTGTAGCTAGAATATGAGGGGATTTGACCTCATAATCACTGGTTACCATATTTATATATCTTTTCAAATGGCTTGCATATGAATCTGAAATCATGTGTTGTAATTGTTGAGGAGTAGTTGTTTTCTAAGGAATATAAGCAAAGTGTCATTGGGTATCACTTGAAGTATGGAAGAACTTTAGACTATATGCATGTATATGAAAGGTTCTTGACATGCACATGGGTTAACTACAGTTAATGACTGCCTATTCAAAGTCAAGCTAGTTAGAAACTATTATCAACTTGAGTTCAAACATCAACATGTATTTCTTAATGGATACAACTATAGTCATTGTTGCATGTGCAACAACCCTCATTTTGATGTTTGAAAACCTAGCAAAATATTTAAAAACCAAAGTCTAAATCATAATGGTCATCTACATAGTTTATAGTCAAGTTTGTAAAGGTTTTCAATGTATAGTTTGACTTATGTCTTGATTGTCGCCTGTTAAATAAAAACTTGCTTAGGGATAGATAAAGATTGGCATGATAAAAGGTAGTTTGTGATGTTGAGGGATGAATGATTTGAATTCACATCTCCTCATGAAAATGTTGGTATTGGCCTCCTACAATGATTGCATAACTAAGCCTTTATAGCCATGATTCAAAGATTGGACATCTAACTTGAATAACCATTCAATCATCATGAAGGTGCATTTAACTTGTCAACCCAAGGATGTGAACTTGAAATGGGTCAGCATTGTACGTGCACTAGGGTCTCAAGTAGTCATTCCATGCTACAACTAAAAAACACAATACTAAAAGTAAATTGCTTGAAAGGAAATAAAGCAAATGTTGAATACCAACCAAAAAATATACTTATGATGAAATGTGCGTAGGAATAAAGATCTGAGCAATAAACAAGAAACTACTATGTCTACTTTGGCTACAGGAACAAACACATAATGGACTTCTAGTGGCTATAGGAACAATGGATGCCAAATTTCTAACTAAGTACCAAACAACAAGTAATACTAAACTAATGCTAAACTAAGAAGATAGATTACTCACCAAGTGGGCCCCCTTGGATAAGTATCCTCTACACTAACAAGAACTCAGATGCTCAAACTTAAAACTTTATTTTATTCATTGTAAATCGTGCATACAAAGAGTAATGAATTTGTACTAAAACTGAAAATGAGAGTACAATGTAAAATCGTGCAACCTCCTAAAGAAGGAGCATCAAATTATTACTTATACTACAACTAAACAAGGTAGTCAACTCCACAACTGGGAGGATGACATTTAGGGAAAATAGGGGAAAGTGGAGTGATGGTAGTTACACATGCATGGAATCTGGTCAAACATGCAAGTCAAGCGCAGATCCAACACAACAGTAACACCCATGCATGCTCGATCATTAAGGCCCACTGCAAGGCGGTCATGTTCAGTTGCATGAGGAATCTTTGTTGTTGGTTGCCTTTGACTTGGAGTGATTTCTTAGTTGGATGTTATGGTGCATGTCTAGCTGGTGGTGTCTTCCTTAACTTAGCGTATTAAATCTGCATGTCAAGGTTAGTATGCATAATAACTGCACATCAATAACCACTCTAAGAAACATTCATTAATCACATGCAAAATCAATATAGATGACCCACATATTATGCCAAATATCATTAAAGCTTGCAAAGATAGGGTAATGTCAAATGCCAATGGTTTGAGGGAAACATTATGCCAATACCAACACTTAAGCATTAAAGTCCATGGCATCTATGAACAAATAGACTATAGATTCTACCCAAAACTAGACCAAAAACTAGGCTCATCACTCCCCCCAACCTAATGTTTTGTTGGTCCTCCAGTAGGGGAAGAATTGTTCTTTTGCCTGGTCAAAGCTCTAAAATTTGCAACTGAGAGTTGTCCCACATCAGTGGCTATAGTGCATGAGTTAGGATCCCAATAGAATCCTCCCAATCTGTCAAACCTGTTCCATCTCTGGTTTTCTGCAGCAATGTCACTCTGGTAGAATCTGAAATTTGGCACGGGCCACATGAGCATGGGTGGCTGGAAAGTCAGGGGAAGCCAATACCATCCCTGAGTTCTCCCTATTTGAATATGTCTCTCAATTATTTTTAATGTTGTAGTGTAATTGTGGATAGAATGAGGCTCAACCTATTTTAGCTCATCAGTCAAACTATTCCATCTCTAGGATAAACATCTCCTCCTGGTTTCCTCCTTTGCTATTTTTTTTACTTCATACTCAGTGTAAACTGCCTCAATCCAAGGAATAATGCTATTACCATATCTTGTTTTGAGTAGCATTCTATTCCATTCTCTATAAAGATCCCTTGGTTGCTTGATTCAGCTCTAACATGCAGAGGGATATCAGACTCCAATTGTTTATAAGCACCATGTTGTTGTCCCCAACTAATTTCATTTTGTACCCAAGACATGAATGCTCTCAATTGAACATCCCCAACATATAGTAGCGGGTTCCAATCATGGTCTTTTGTGACATCATAATTATGTAAATTAAATTCTCATAACAAATTATTCATTTTAGGGGAGGCAATCCTATAAGCATTGAAAAATTCCATAGGGGTATCAATAGAAGGATTCAAACCTAAGGCAAGTCTTGACATCTTAAAAGAGAGATACTTCTCTTTCAGGAGTAGCGCATAGACCCTCGGGGGTTCCCTACATTCTAGAATCTTTGGTGCCAAAGCTGCCATATAATCTACCCTCTGCTTCAGGGTAGCAATTTTTGCATCTTTTTCCTCAATCTCTTCATCCTTCTTTTGAATTTCCTCCTTCAACTTCCATTTTTCCTTTCTCCATTCTTCCTCCCTTCTTTGTATCTCTTTCCATAAACTCAAATTGTTGCATGTACTATAAAAATAGGAGGATTATGAATGTCTACCAGTCTTTTTGTTGATGGTGGCTCCTCATACGACACTATTTGCATGGACTTAGGTTGTCTAGTTATCTTCAGTTGTAAGGGTGTTGTTTCTTCTTCATGTTTTTGTAGTGACTCTTGTTCGTGTGGGAACTCCTGCTCTAGTTCTGGTTGTTTTTGCAAGACTTCATGCTATAGGACCTCTTGCTCATGTAATGCCCCTTCTTAATAACCTAAGAACGTTGCAATTGTGTTATAAAGGTGTAATAATTTTTTTTTTTTAAGTATTACTATTAAGTTAATTAATTGCATACATTCTTAGGTTAAGCGACGTTACACTACTTTGAGTTTTCCATAAGCGACTTAAGTATTTCACATTGCACATATTAAATCATAACATAAAATAAACATTGCATAATAATAAAATTTCCATTCAAGATATATTAAAGTACAAACATGTTTCCATACATTGCATTGATATGATATTACAATACTCATCCATCTGATGAGGTAGTTCAAATGATAGTTACAATTACATTGTTCACCTCTTATACAATTGAGGGACGTTTTCAAATACAAGTTTACAATAAACAATGATGAAAGTACACATAAGATCCAAGTGCGAGCTCTCCATCCATGAAGCTCTCAATGCTACAAACAAACTGGGGAACCCAACGGAGTAAGGTGCACGTTCCACCCAACCATGTGGTACCCGTAGGTCCACCCCCCGTGCTAGGAGATAGTAATAAGGTTACCTAGACCTAATCTACTAACCCTAGACACTAGTACAAACAATCTATTGGTTACATTGCTTCCAGGTTTTGACAATTGATTGAAACACAAACTCAAGGTTGACTGTTATTTTAGGTGGAGTGTCATCACAACGATGCAATGGTTACCCTGGTGTTTCTTCCTAGGTTCCGGCCCCCAATCCTTGGGTTACCCTGGTAACCTCTTACGAAACCCGGCCCCTATTGCATACTGTTGCGGAATCGATTGTCTCTTAAGGAAATGAGACTCGATTTGCCATTCCAGGCCTTCTCAACTTATACTCAAGACTGAAGAAGCTCAAGAGTCATAAGAGAGGCATAAGCATCTTATTAAATGTTTTAAACTATCTAATGTGTACTTTAATTTTCACTGAGTTACTAACTATTTGTAAGTTACCCTGACACCACTTTGTGTGTCGGCCCTTACAAATAGCCACTCCCCTAAATATAACAAGGGTTTCTAAGTTTCCATGACTAGGGTTTACCAAGTACATAAATTACATCTCACAATAACAAATACACTTAACAGTATCAGACACCAAGTTTAACACTTGCACAACCCAAGTCAATTTAAAAAATACATTTGAACGTATAAACACCCTTTTTACACAATTCGTTCTGGAAGACTTTCACATCATAGACACTCCCAATTTTTCCCCAAAAGAAACACGTATGCAACAAACCAAGAAAAGTAAACTTTCTATTGTTTGGATACACTAAATCCATATGCAATCATTTAAAATCAACATTTATTTTCAAAATCATCTTAATTAAAAGATTTATTAAATCCATTCTTTCAAGAAATAAGCAAAAGATTATAATCACACAGAGGAATCAATATGATTTAATTCTGACTCTTATTTTCATAACTTCACAGATCAATGACCTCCAAATTTTCTATTTTAACTTTTCAGTTTTAAATCTTTTTTTTTTAAAACAATTCCTAATAACTTTAAAACAATATAATAATTTAATATATATATATATATATAAATATATATATATATACATATATATATTATTATTATTTTAATATATTTTAAAACCCTAATCGAAAGTTTTACTCATGGATTTTAGCACAGAGAAAATATCACACGGCCGCCATTGTTTATACACAGCCACGGCTGTCAACCATGGCCGACAGCCTTCCCCATATGGGGAAGCGGCTGTGTGGCAGCCGCCGCTGCCTGTGAGGGCAGCGTCGGCTGCCTCCACAGCTGTCGCCCCATATGGGGGCAGCTGTGGGGGTAGCCCCGCGGCCCCCTCTATACACATTATATATATAAAACAAAGAAAATTTTAACATATAAATCCCCAATAAAAATTCTGATAATAATCTGCGAAAATATAATTTCGCTTAAACGAAACTTCATACAAATTTCGTACGGCGAAATGAGGCGGAAATCCGATTACGGATTTTTAAAAAAATTGGTTTATAAATTTTTCTCAAATACTTTATATATATATATGTATATATTGGTTTATATATATATATATATAAAGGTTTTCAACAGTAGATAAATGCTGTCAATAAGTAAATACATACCAGAGAGTTTTCCAAAATAATTCTGGGATATTACTGTGAATATACATTTATTTTTTAACAGTAAATAAAAGAAATATTAACCCATATACCCATTTATTTCACAAAGAAATTTTTAAATCAATACACAACAAAATTCTTCACAGAGATTTTCTTTCACTATATTCCCTAATCTTGTTTTCTTGAAATTCATGTAGTTAACAGAAAGTTTTTACAAAAGAATTCAAAGATAAACAAGAATAATAACCAGTGAAATACCTGATTTCCTGTGTTTGAAGATTTGATTGTTGGAGAATACCTTCTGTCTGTAAATTACAATCCTCCAAATCTTCCACAAAAGCTTTATCCAATGACAAGAAATCTTCCACAAATATACAACCCCAGAGGAAATACAAATCCTCTCAGAAAGTCAATTTTTTTTTACACAGCAAGAATTTTTGCAAAAGCTTTGATAATTTCCCCGTGAGGAAAATTGAATAACCCCATGCAAAATCCCCGATCCACAATAACCTCCCCGTAACAAATTTTCAACAACCTCATTTAACACACTGACCCACATGTCGAGAAGAGGTTATCCAAATATCTCTTCATTTCTCGGCAAATTTTGCCAATTAAATTTGCATGCAAATAATTATTTTATTTAATTTAAATTTAAATTTAAAAATCAATTTTCAATCCCCATGCAATTTATTTTATTTTATTTTCTAATTTTCTAAATATAATTTAAATAATTTTCAAATGCAATATAAATTTCACACTTAATAATTTAATATAATTAATTAATTTATTTAATTAGAATAGTTTAATCTTTTTAAGATCAACTATTTAACCAAATAAGCTAATTAATGAATTAAATTATTAAACAAGTAATTCCTACTACATTTAAACATTAATTAAATATCAATAAATTAAAACACAATAATCTAACATTAAAAATTAAATAAATTTACCTTTTAAACAATTTAACTAACAAAAATGACAATACAACCTATGACTCAAAACTGAAAACTGACAATGTACTAAGACCAAGGTTAAAAACTAGACTAGGATAAACCTAACTACTATCTCCCGTTCAACATTTCTGTTGAGTCTTGACACGCTCAGACCTGATTACACAGGTGGAGTCGGTGTCATGTACCTACAAATCCTGCAACCAAGCAAATAACATGCATACATGTATATATATATATATAAAGCATTAAACAGGCACACCGTGCGGAGAAAATCACAGATATCGCAGGGCACTCACAAGCGAGTGATGTGATTCCGTTCTCCACACCAATACACTTCATAGCAAACTAACGAAATAAATGTTGTTAGTCCATCATAAGCATGTACATATCAATAAACAACAGAAAATAAACATCTACGCTAAATCATATCATATCTGAAAACAATAATCACCAAACAAGTAACATCATGTCACAGAATAATCCACCATCGCTCAAAACTAGCGATCAAAGTATCCAACAAAACATCATAGGTCTAATAGTATGAAAAAGTATCAACAGAAAGCATAAGCATAAACGGAGGGGTACTACATCCTCCCCCACTAGGATCAGGCTTGCTCCTGAAAGCCTGCGAACAGATAGGGATAAAGTTCCCTCATGCGTGTCGCATCCTCCCAGGTAGCCGAAGCCTCATAGCTAGGATCCCATTGGACCCTCACCTGATCAACGTCTCGACCCTTGAGACCGAGCGTCCGGTGCTGAAGAATGGCCACGGGCTCCAAAGCCAGCTTCTCGTCCTCTACTTGTAACGCATTCCAATCAAGTACATGAGATATGTCGGGATGATATGGTCTAAGTACTGACACATGAAAAACATCATGAATACGAGACAAACTGGGTGGTAAGGCGAGTCGATATGCCACGGGACCAATTCTCTCTAGAATCTCGAATGGTCCTACGAAACGAGGCGCAAGCTTAGAGCCTTTTCCATAACAGATTGGACTCTTTCGCAGTCACACTCGAAGAAACACTCTATCACCAACAGTGAACTGTCGGTCTATCCTATGCGCATCAGCATACTTCTTTTGCCTATCCTGAGCTGCTACCAAATGCTCTCTAATACGGTCAACCTGTTGCTCCATGTCACGAAGCATCTCAGGTCCAAGTAGCACTCTATCCTCAAGTCGATCCCAACTCAAAGGAGTTCGACAAGGATGACCGTATAATGCCTGAAATGGTGGCATACCTATGGAACTCTGATATCCGTTGTTGTAAGCGAATTCTACTACGAACAAATATTCTTCCCAACGTGATTGTTGGTCCATTACGTACATCCTAAGCATATCCTCTAATATTTGGTTAACTCTTTCAGTTTGACCATCAGTTTGAGCATGATAGGCTGAACTAAAGTTCAACTGTGTACCTAAAGCACGTTGTAACGAAGTCCATAAGGTTGAAGTAAATACAGGATCTCTATCCGATATAATCCTACGAGGAATCCCATGCAATCTAACAATGTCCTCCATGAATATCCTAGCTACGGATGAAGCATTGTAAGATGATCGTATAGGTGAGAAATGAGCTACCTTAGTCAAACAGTCAACAGTTACCATAATGGCATCATGTCAACGTGATGACGTAGGTAACCCCACAATAAAATCAATGGATATAATGTCCCATTTCCATTCGGGAATGAGATGTGGCTGCAATAATCCAGCAGGATGATGATGCTCAGCTTTGACTCACTGGCATTCAAGACATCTCGATACATAATCAGCAATATCACATTTCATACCAGGCCAGAAATACAATTGCCGAAGATCAGCATGCATTTTCTTGACTCCTGGATGAGCTGAATACGGAGCTCGATGAGCTTTAGTCATGATTAATGTACGAAGACTCTCTACATGTGGTACATAAATGCGACCTAAGTGTCGTAATATACCATCCGACTCTAAGACATACCCTGCAAATCAGCCTTCTAAAGGTCTACCCGACTCAATCTCTGACTTCACTTCCTGATATAATCTATCATTAGGAAGTGCAGCTACTATTTGACCTCTCAAATCTACTTCGAGAGTAGTAGTAGAGATCTCATGTCGACGTTGGCTAAGAGCATCATCCACTACGTTCTCTTTGCCTTGAACGTATTTTACTTCAAAATCGTACTCACACAAGAACTCCATCCACCGTCTTTACCTAGCATTCAAGTTAGGTTGCATAAAGATATATTGCAAACTACGGTGATCAGTATGAAGTTCGAAGCGATGACCTAATAGAAAATGTCTCCAACGAACTAATGCATGCACTACCGCAGCCAATTCTAGGTCATGAGTAGGATAGTTTAATTCGTGGTCCTTGAGTTTGCGAGACTCATAAGCAACCACATGCCCATCTTGCATTAAAACTGCTCCCAAACCCTCTAAGGATGCATCCGCACAAACTACGAAATCCTTAGTAGGATCAGGAACAATGAGTATAGGTGCATTAGTTAACTTTTCTTTAAGAGTCTGAAAGGCCAACTGACACTGTTCTGTCCAAACAAACTTCTTCCCTTTCCTCTGAAGAGAAGTTATAGGATGACCTATTCTAGAAAATCCCTCTACAAACCGCCTATAATAGCCAGCTAGACCCATAAAACTACGAACTTCACCCACATTAGTAGGTGCGGGCCAATCCACAATAGCTCGGATCTTTGAAGGATCCACAACAATACCTTTACCAGATATCACATGTCCAAGGTATTTTATTTCAGATTGAAAGAAGCCACACTTCTTCAGGTTTGCATACAATTGATTTTCCCTTAAACATTGCAATACCTATCTCAAGTGTTCTTCATGTTCCTTCATGTTCCTCGAATAGACTAAAATTTCATCGAGAAATACCAGGACAAAGTGATCAAGGTATGTACGAAATACACCATTCATTAAACTCATAAATACAGATGGTGCATTCGTTAACCCAAATGGTACCACTGTGAATTCGTAGTGCCCATAACGAGTTTGAAAAGCAGTTTTATGAATGTCTGCTTCAGCTATACGCAATTGATGATAACCAGATTTCAAATCAATTTTAGAGAACACCTTAGCTCCCTTAATTTGATCAAAAAGATCATCGATTCTAGGCAAAGGATAACGATTCTTAATCGTAACCTTGTTCAATTGACGATAGTCAATACATAGCCTAAGAGATCCGTCCTTCTTTACGAAGATGACAGGTGCTCCCCAAGGGGAAACACTTGGACGAATGAAACCCTTTTCTAAAAGTTCCTCTAACTGAATACGAAGTTCCTGTAACTCCTGAGTCGTCATTCTATATGGAGCTCTAGAAATAGGCTCAGCTCCAGGAACTAGGTCAACTCTAAAGTCGATATCCCTTTTCGGTGGCATTCCAGGAATGTCATCGGGAAACACATTCCCTAAGAATAGGATGATCATCAAGAGATACCTCTCGACTCTCACCCTCATCTAAATCAGTAACTGTTGTTGCAAATAGTTGACATCCCTGACGAAGACATCTCTTTAATTGCATAGCAGATATCATCCACAAAGAGATAGGTCTCTGAATACCTATGATTTCCACTTTCGCACCTAAATCATTAATGCAACTAATTGTCTTAAGTCGACAGTCAATTACAGCATGATAAGATGCTAACCAATCCATACCTAAAACTATATCAAACGATCCTAAGGGTGTAACATATAAATCTACTAAAGTAGTTAACGCACCTATTTTAAGTTCACAATTATGTACTAAGTTATCTACTGCTACTTCCACCCCTGAGGCGAATTCAACTTGCCATTTACCACCTTGTTTTACCGCCACAAGACCACAACGGTCAACAATGGACAGTGAAATAAAGGAGTCAGTGGCTCCGGAATCAAAAAGTATAGAAACACTAACAGCATTTAACTTACCTGAAGTCTCGACCACCGTATTCTGGTGATCGGCTTGGCGGTCATTAACCGCTGCATATGCAATATGTGCTCATCCTGCATCGCCCACTGTAGGCTCTGAAACTGTAGGTCGAGGCCCATAACCAGTAGAACCTCTCATCGGACACTGCCTAGCTATGTGCCCATGTTGCCCACAAGAATAACAACCTATGCCTGTGCCTCTACCAAATCCTTTGCCACCTGAAGGTGCATTGGAATGCTGAAAACTACCCCTACTGATGGTAGACTGAGCACTCTGCGCAGGGTGATCCTGCCTATTGCGCTTGTTGTGCCACCAGTTGCGACCCTTTCCTGATTGAGGACTATTTTGTTGTTGTGGTTGAGGGTTATTGTTCTTTTGAGGTGTTCTTTGTTGTTGCTGCCCACCCTTTGTGGGTGTCTATTGGTTCTTGGAAGAACCACCTGTCTGTGCTTGCCCACCCCGTGGACTAAAACCTGCTGCAAGAGCACTCCCAATCTGCACTCCTGTGTGCCCACCTAAAGCCATAATAAGGTTCTCCTCAACTATGCGAGCCTTCTCCACTGCGACTTCCATAGTCTTTGGCTCAAAGACTCGGACACCTCCACTGATATGGGCATTTAAACCCCTGATAAAATGTTGTACTAGCATAGGCTCATCATCTCCAATACCAGCATATTTCTTGAGTTCATAGAACCTACGTTCGTATTGCTCTACAGAAAGAGCTAACTGGCATAGATCATGAAACTCGTCAGCCCTACGCTGCCTCCAGTGTTCCGAAAGGAACCGAGCTCTGAACCTCTCGAGAAACATCTCCCAAGACACATAACCAATATCTATATGGAGCTTCTGCTCCTCTAGGCACCACCATGTAGAGGCGAATCCTCTCAAGTGCATAATAGTGCATCTAGCACGGGTATTGCTACCGTAAGGGTGCATGGCAAAGCATCTACCCAAATCTAATAGCCAAGTCTCAGTCTCTAATCCTCCTCCTGAACCATCAAAGGTAGGAGGGCGTGCTCTCAGTAAATCCCTCATATGACCTACGATGATAGCATCCTGATGTGATGTATCCTCTACTCTCCTAGGGGATCTATCCCTCTCTCTCACAACCTCCTGCTCATCTACCTGCCTAGGTCCAAGACGAGCTAGGACCTCCTCTAGTAGTGGACGTATTTGAGAACCCTCTACTGCTGACTGTTCGGGATTTTGTCCCTCATTTCTCTGACCCATCTGTTCTCCCTGATCACTGTGGTGAGGGATAGGAGGGGGAGTAACCTAAGGGATTGGCCCTCGGCCTCCTCCTCGACCTCTACCACGACCTCTTCCTCCTCGCCTAGGCATGTTCCTACACATAACAATTACGATTCTTAGATACTATTCAACCAAGGTTATCAGTTGCGACACTACGTACTAGGTCAACCTAATGGGCTCTAGATTACCCAGAGCGTCCAGTGTTTGTAACCTGGTTCTGATACCAATCTGTAATGCCCCGTCTTAATAACCTAAGAACGTTGCAATTGTGTTATAAAGGTGTAATAATTTTTTTTTTTTAAAGTATTAATATTAAGTTAATTAATTGCATACATTCTTAGGTTAAGCGACGTTACACTACTTTGAGTTTTCCATAAGCGACTTAAGTATTTCGCATTGCACATATTAAATCATAACATAAAATAAACATTGCATAATAATAAATTTTCCATTCAAGATATATTAAAGTACAAACATGTTTCCATACATTGCATTGATATGATATTACAATACTCATCCATCTGATGAGGTAGTTCAAATGATAGTTACAATTACATTGTTCACCTCTTATACAATTGAGGGACATTTTAAAATACAAGTTTACAATAAACAATGATGAAAGTACACATAAGATCCAAGTGCGAGCTCTCCATCCATGAAGCTCTCAATGCTACAAACAAACTGGGAACCCAACGGAGTAAGGTGCACGTTCCACCCAACCATGTGGTACCCGTAGGTCCACCCCCCGTGCTAGGAGATAGTAATAAGGTTACCTAGACCTAATCTACTAACCCTAGACACTAGTACAAACAATCTATTGGTTACATTGCTTCCAGGTTTTGACAATTTATTGAAACACAAACTCAAGGTTGACTGTTATTTTAGGTGGAGTGTCATCACAATGATGCAATGGTTACCCTGGTGTTTCTTCCTAGGTTCCGGCCCCCAATCCTTGGGTTACCCTGGTAACCTCTTACGAAACCCGGCCCCTATTGCATACTGTTGTGGAATCGATTATCTCTTAAGGAAACGAGACTCCGATTTGCCATTCCAGGCCTTCTCAACTTATACTCAAGACTGAAGAAGCTCAAGAGTCATAAGAGAGGCATAAGCATCTTATTAAATGTTTTAAACTATCTAATGTGTACTTTAATTTTCACTAAGTTACTAACTATTTGTAAGTTACCCTGACACCACTTTGTGTGTCGGCCCTTACAAATAGCCACTCCCCTAAATATAACAAGGGTTTCTAAGTTTCCATGACTAGGGTTTACCAAGTACATAAATTACATCTCACAATAACAAATACACTTAACAGTATCAGACACCAAGTTTAACACTTGCACAACCCAAGTCAATTTAAAAAATACATTTGAACGTATAAACACCCTTTTTACACAATTCGTTCTGGAAGACTTTCACATCATAGACACTCCCAATTTTGCCCCAAAAGAAACACGTATGCAACAAACCAAGAAAAGTAAACTTTCTATTGTTTGGATACACTAAATCCATATGCAATCATTTAAAATCAACATTTATTTTCAAAATCATCTTAATTAAAAGATTTATTAAATCCATTCTTTCAAGAAATAAGCAAAAGATTATAATCACACAGAGGAATCAATATGATTTAATTTTGACTCTTATTTTCATAACTTCACAAATCAATGACCTCCAAATTTTCTATTTTAACTTTTCAGTTTTAAATCTATTTTTTTTTAAAACAATTCCTAATAACTTTAAAACAATATAATAATTTAATAATATATATATATAAATATATATATACATATATATATATAAATATATATATATATACATATATATATATTATTATTATTTTAATATATTTTAAAACCCTAATCGAAAGTTTTACTCACGAAGTTTAGCACAGAGAAAATATCACACGGCCGCCATTGTTTATACACAGCCACGGCTGTCAACCATGGCCGACAGCCTTCCCCATATGGGGAAGCGGCTGTGTGGCAGCCACCGCTGCCTGTGAGGGCAGCGTCGGCTGCCTCCACAGCCATCGCCCCATATGGGGGCGGCTGTGGGGGTAGCCCCGCAGCCCCCTCTATACACATTATATATATAAAACAAAGAAAATTTTAACATATAAATCCCCAATAAAAATTCTGATAATAATCTGCGAAAATATAATTTCGCTTAAACGAAACTTCATACAAATTTCGTACGGCGAAATGAGGCGGAAATCCAATTACGGATTTTTTAAAAAATTGGTTTATAAATTTTTCTCAAATACTTATATATATATATATGTATATATTGGTTTATATATATATATATATATATAAAGGTTTTCAACAATAGATAAATGCTGTCAATAAGTAAATACATACCAGAGAGTTTTCCAAAATAATTCTGGGATATTACTGTGAATATACATTTTTTTTTTAACAGTAAATAAAAGAAATATTAACCCATATACCCATTTATTTCACAAAGAAATTTTTAAATCAATACACAGCAAAATTCTTCACAGAGATTTTCTTTCACTATATTCCCTAATCTTGTTTTCTTGAAATTCATGTAGTTAACAGAAAGTTTTTACAAAAGAATTCAAAGATAAACAAGAATAATAACCAGTGAAATACGTGATTTCCTGTGTTTGAAGATTTGATTGTTGGAGAATACCTTCTGTCTATAAATTACAATCCTCCAAATCTTCCACAAAAGCTTTATCCAATGACAAGAAATCTTCCACAAATATACAACCCCATAGGAAATACAAATCCTCTCAGAAAGTCAATTTTTTTTTACACAGCAAGAATTTTTGCAAAAGCTTTGATAATTTCCCCGTGAGGAAAATTGAATAACCCCATGCAAAATCCCTGATCCACAATAACCTCCCCGTAACAAATTTTCAACAACCTCATTTAACACACTGACCCACATGTCGAGAAGAGGTTATCCAAATATCTCCTTCATTTCTCGGCAAATTTTGCCAATTAAATTTGCATGCAAATAATTATTTTATTTAATTTAAATTTAAATTTAAAAATCAATTTTCAATCCCCATGCAATTTATTTTATTTTATTTTCTAATTTTCTAAATATAATTTAATTAATTTTCAAATGCAATATAAATTTCACACTTAATAATTTAATATAATTAATTAATTTATTTAATTAGAATAGTTTAATCTTTTTAAGATCAACTATTTAACCAAATAAGCTAATTAATGAATTAAATTATTAAACAAGTAATTCCTACTACATTTAAACATTAATTAAATATCAATAAATTAAAACACAATAATCTAACATTAAAAATTAAACAAATTTACCTTTTAAACGATTTAACCAACAGAAATGACAATACAACCTATGACTCAAAACTGAAAACTGACAATGTACTAAGACCAAGGTTAAAGACTAGACTAGGATAAACCTAACTACTATCTCCCGTTCAACATTTCCGTTGAGTCTTGACATGCTCAGACCTGATTACACAGGTGGAGTCGGTGTCATGTACCTACAAATCCTGCAACCAAGCAAATAACGTGCATACATGTATATATATATATATATAAAGCATTAAACAGGCACACTGTGCGGAGAAAATCACAGATATCGTAGGGCACTCGCAAGCGAGTGATGTGATTCCATTCTCCACACCAATACACTTCACAGCAAATTGACGAAATAAATGTTGTTAGTCCATCATAAGCATGTACATATCAATAAACAACAGAAAATAAACATCTACGCTAAATCATATCATATCTGAAAACAATAATCACCAAACATGTAACATCATGTCACAGAATAATCCACCATCGCTCAAAACCAGCGATCAAGTATCCAACAAAACATCATAGGTCTAACAGTATGAAAAAGTATCAACAGAAAGCATAAGCATAAACGGAGGGGTACTACAGCTCATGCTATAGGAAGTCTTGATTTTCTTCCAATTCTTCTGCAATGCTAGAAAGATCGGCCAATGTTATGTTTGTTGCTCTCTTAAATATGTCTTCTTCTTTTTCAGCATGCTCCTACTCCATTAGAGCTTCAAGATCCTCATGTGAGGTCTCACTAGGTTTAGGGATTTCCTATAGAAGCGTACGAATCGTAGGCCCGCCTAGTCTTGATTTTCTGTGAGGTCTCACATTTTCCTTTGGCTACAAGATGAATATTATCAGCCTTCCTCTTTTTCAAACTTGGCACTTTTATTTCTACAGGCTATGTTTTAGCCTTTCCTTTTCTCATTTCTACCTCTCTCCACTATGCCCTAGTTTTCATGAGGGTTTCAAGTGGAACTTCATCATCAAAATCTAAGGAAAATATTTCTTTTTCTGAGTGCTCTATTCCATAAGAACTAATTTCTATGGTTTCCTCAGCTGCATGAGGATTCATGCTAGAGCCAACACCAAAGGCTGAAGCACTAGGAATGGGTTCAACCGTGCTTACTTTCCTGTTAGATCTATAGGATCGAGGTATAGCCCTAGGTTGAAAATGCTCAACATTAACAAACTCCAACTGGAAATAATCTTGATCAACCTTACTAAACTCTTCCCAAGTCATTCCAGAAACATCATGTTGAGATTTTTCAACTAGCAATTTAATCAAGCAATGGTGAGAAACAAAGTTATCCCTACCTTCTTGGGTCTCGGCCACCATGATTGAGAGAAGATTGTACAACACATTATGCACATCCATCCCCCTCTTATGCCTCATGTGATTGAAAATATTGAAATGGAAAGAATGAAAATTTGATTGGTGACCCTCACAAGTGATGTATTTGATGACATACACAACTATCTGCTTCCACAGCTCAGACAGAGACATTCTTTTTGCACCCTACTTGTCTACGCTCAATGGGGGGTCATTTGGCTCTGCGAATTCAACCTTGGCTAACCTAGCGTCTCTGGAAATAGGGTAATTTTCACCATCAGTAGGTAACCCTATAACTTATGCAATTCTTTCCTCTATTGCCACAACTTCTAACCCTTTTATTGTGGCATTGTTTTTACTTATCCAACCACAATTTTGAAATTCGGCCAGGCATTGTGCATCTTGCAGTAAAATATCACTCGTTGTGGGTTCGTTTCAGACTAACCCACCTCCCATTGTCTGCAATCAAACAAATGCTTTGCAACCTCTTTTCCTATAATTCCCCTTTTAAAAATCAAATGAACTTCCCTGTAGTGTCTACTAATTTCCAGTTTTGGCGTTGATTGAATTTCCTTTCTTTTGTTTTACCTTTTTTCTTGCAACTCAATATTACAACAGAGCAATACTAACAAGATAAGGAGTGATAAAGGGAAATTATGATCAGAATAATTGGTAGTAAGTCATTCTCTTGAATTTCAAATCAACTCATTTTAAAATTTCTGATGCATCCTAACATGGTTTGACACATGGACAATAAAATATTTGCATCTTTTTTGTTCCCCTCCACCCAAAAAATTTGGACATGTGTCCACACATGTGAGATGGGAGTGGTGGTTAACAGGAAATGATGTAATTTATGCGAATACCTATACTAACGTATAGTGATTAAACGAGCACACTTAAGAGATTATTAAAGATAGCAATTAATGCACACATACATGAATGTGTGGAAGATTTTTTGTAAAGATCATAGATAAAGTAACACTCGCCTTGTTGGAAAGTGAATTGAGTAATGAATGAGGATGGGATGGAATGAAGTGACGGAAGAGAGAGAAAGGTGGTGATGGATGGGTGGAGAGGCAGATGATGAAGAAATGGACTTCCACACAATTGAAAGTATTTATTATGGAAAGTACACACCTCAATTAGGCTAAAGGAAGGACACTAGGTCCACTGCCTTCAGCTGCAGGAAGCTCTAAATGTTGGGTGAATTGCTACAAGAATTCTTCTTTAGAAGTTGGCTTATGATATAATCTGAGGTGATGACCATTGACAAGTAATTTGAACTTGACAAGGTCAATGGTGGTAAGCTAAACAACTCCATTGGGAAAGACCTAAGCAACCTCGTATGATCCTAGCCACCTTGTCTACAATTTTCCTATATTGTCTTGGTATCTTGAATCATAGAGCAAGGCCTAATCTCTTGGTTTGAACTTCTTGTCTTTGATAAATTTTTCATGCCACTTGATTCTTTGATTTTGCACTACTTTTTTTATGCTGCAGGGTTTCTCTTCTTATTTCATCCAAAGCATTTAGCTGCATGATTATTTCTCTCTGTACTTCAGAGATATCCATCTCTAAATCCACTACAGTTCACGTAGTTTTATGTTCAAATTCAATTGGCATCATAGTTGTCTTTCCATACAACAACTAAAATAGGGTGAAGCCTGTAGTTGTTTTCCATGTTGTCCTATAGGCCCAAATAGCTTTGGGTAATATGTTTGCCCAATCTTTCCTATGGATAGCTACTATTTTAGTCATAATGGCTTCAATTTCTCTATTTTTCACCTCAACTTAGCCATTAGCTTGGGGGTGATAAGGAGTAGACTTTTTGTGCCTAATATTGTACACATTTACCAGTGCTGCAACAAGAGTTGATGTGAATTGTGGCCCTTGATCAGTCACTATTTCTCTTGGAACTCCATATCTTGTGAAAATATCCTCATAAAAAACTTTGCAACCTTGTTATCTCTTGCATGCTTCATGGCCTTAAGTTCTACCCATTTTGTTACATAATCAGTGCATACCAATATATAAGACTTACCATTTCATGGAGGGTTGATCGGTCCCACAAAATCCAATCCCCACTTGTGAAAGGGAGTGATTACTATTTGATGGAAAAGTGACATCTCATTAGATCTAGTTGGTCTACCCATTCTTTAACATCTATCACATTATCTGGTATACCTTCCTACATCCTTGTGGAGTGTTGGCCAGTAATATCCTATGTTCAAAATCTTCATTGTTTTCCTTTTGGCTACAAAATTTCCTCCAAATGGTTCATTATGAAATGCATGCAAAATGTCATATGTATCATCTTCTCTCACAAATCTTCTCATGGCATGGTTGGGTCCAGTAGAAAAAAAAATCCAACAATCCAAGAGAAAGGAAAGGATTTTTCAATGAGTGTCCTTTTCTCTTTTGGGGAGAAGTGAGAAGGAATTCTACCTATAACCAAGTAATTGGCTATGTCAGCATACTAGGGTATTTGTACACTAAGAGAGAATAGATGCTCATTAGGAAAAGAGTCATCTATGGGCTGATTGTCTTCTGATGTAGTTAGCCTTGAAAGAAAATCTACAACATTAGCCTTCCCTAACTTATCTACAATGGTTATATCAAACTCCTGCATCAATAATAATCATCTTGCCAATCTACCTGTGATCAAAGGTTTATTCATGAGATATCTAATGGCTGCATGATCAATGTGCACAAATATTTGGTAGCTTGTTATGTAGTGTCTGAATTTGTTTAGTGCATAGATTACTATCAGCATCTCTTTCTTTGTCATTGTATAATTGAATTAAGCTCCTTGCAAATTTTTACTGAAAAATTAAAGAGCATTTTCAATAGCTCCCTCTTTCTGTCCTAAGACTACTCCTATAGCATAGTCTAATACATCAGTGTGAATGTGGAAGGGAAGCTCCCAATTGGGTCCCTTGAGTATAGGAGCATGAGTCAAAGCTTCCTTCAAGTCAGAAAATTCCTTGTCACAAGCTTCAATCCACTGAAATTCAACATCTTTAGTGAGAAGGGTATATAATGGTGTTGCTACCTTGCTGAAATCCTTGATGAATCACCTATAATATCTTGCATGTCCCAAGAAACTCCTAACATCCTTCAGTTTTGTAGGTCTAGGAATATTTGTGATTACCTCAATTTTTGCAAGATCTACTTGAATTCCCTTATGGGAGATGTAGTGGCCAAGAACTACACCTTCTTGCATCATCATAAAGAAATTTTCACTATTTAAGGACAAGTTTTGATCCTCACATAGCTGTAGGAATCTCTTGAGATTTTCCAATGCTTTATCAAAATCAACACCATAAGTGGTGAAGTCATCCATATAAATCTCCATTCAATCATGAGAAATGTCTGAAAATATACTAATGACTACCCTCTAAAAAGTTGTAGGTGCATTGCACAAGCCAAATGGGAGTACTGAATAGGCATAAGTTCCCAATGGATAGGTAAATGTGGTCTTCTCCTAGTCTTCTAGTGCAATTTGCATTTGGTTGTAGCCACTGAATCTATCTAGAAAAGAGAAGTATTGTTTTCCTGCAAGTGTGTCCAAAACTTGATCAATGAAGGGTAAAGGAAAGTGATCCTTCTTGGTGGCAGCATTAAGTTCTCTATAATAAAAAAAACTCACCACTCCCCTCCTTTCTTTGGCACAATCACTAATGGAGACACCCACTGACTATCTGAAATGGGCTAGATAAATCTTGCATCTAGTAATTTCTACAGTTCTCCTTTCACAATTTCTCTTAGTGCAGGGTTAATCCTTCTTTGTGGTTGTCTTACTAGAGTGCAATCATCTCTGATATAAATTTTGTGGGTACAAAGTTTAGGATTCAGTCCCTTCATATCATGATAATCCCATGCAAATGCATGTTGATGGGCCTTTAATAGGCTCACCAATAATAGTTGTTTCTCTTCATTCAACTTACTATTAACATTTAGGTATTTTCCCTCTGACACCTGTACTTGTGTAGTTAATTCTATCATGGTTGCTTCATTAACACATGGTAATTTTAGTTCATATGGCAGAAATGTATGGTACTTACCTATTGTTGTAGGAAGTCTATCTGCAAGAACAACATCTGCAGGAATAATGGCTGCAGGAAGATTGTCTGCAGGAAGAATGTCTACAGGAATAGTGGCTGCAGGACGAATAGGCAGAAGTGTCCTGACTGAAGTAGAAGATGAGGCTTCCTCCACTCCATAATGGTTTTGAATGATGTTAGTCAACAATTCATCCTCATCTTGGAGTTGCATGAAAGAGCTTCTGCCTAGCATCATAAGCTGTGCCACATAATTAACTTCCTTAGCCTCTTCACCAACTTGTGGCCATACATAATCTTCTTCATCATGAGATAGATGAGTAGGTGGATAAAGAATAAATTTTTTAGTACTCCTTCCATCTAAAATGGTCATGTCATGGGATTGACATCCAATGTATGCATCTGCAGTTGCCAACCAAGGCCTTCCAAGGATGATGGGGTACCCGCCTAGTGTAGCCTTAGGAGAAATAATCATAAAATATGTTGGATATTCCCAGGAGTCTAGTACTACCACAAGATCCTCCACTACACCATCAAGCTTGACAATAGAGGTGTCAGTAAGTTGTAGGACAGTAGGGGTAGATCTCATCCTTGCAATATTTATTAGTTGTAGGATGTCTTTGCTCATTACATTGATTGTTGCCCCTAAATAAATCAAAGCATTTTTCACTTGGATCCCATTTATGACAACTTCTACTATAGGACTGGTTGGGTCATTATACTTTGGCATAATCACTTTTCCCAACATGATATCAGCTAGTTGGCCCACCACATGAACTATAGTTGGGTCTTTCTTCTTCCTTCTTGGCCTCTTAAGACAAGCTTCCTTAATAGCTTTTATGTAGATTGGAACATCTTTTATGGCCTGAAATAGGGGTATTTGAACACATATATTCTTTAGCTAGTCCACAATGTCAAAAGCGGTATCCTCTTTTTCTTCTTTCCTCTTGGAAACTTATAGTCTTTGAGGAAATGGTGGTTCTTGCTCGATTTTCTTAGCTTGGACTGGTTCAATATTTTTAGGTGCATTTGGCTGAATAGGATCATTTAGAGGCTCCTCCTCCTCTTCCAAAGGAAGCTCAGTAATTTTGGGCTTGGAAGGGGCTGGTAGTGTGGTTCCTGAATGCAAGTGGATATCACTTACACTCACAACATATGTAGGGAATTGATTTGAATCAACAGAGTATAAAAGCTACTATTGTGGTTTGTTATTAGGATTGGGTGTGGGTTGAGCTGGTAGTTGAGTTGGTTTAGGTGCATTTGAGCTTGGATTAGCAAGTGGAGGCATTATAGTAGGTTGTTGGGGCTGAGAAGGTGGCTTCATGTAACCGGTGTTCTAAGTAGGGAATTTTTGTCCTCCTCTCCATTAATTTGTTTGCTCTCAATTTCTTGGAGGTGGTTGCTAGTGCCCTTGAAATTGCTGCCAATTACCCTGAAGTTGTTGCCATTGAGGTGGAGGACTTTGATGGCTAGGCCAAGCATTTGGAGGGTTACTCCAAGGTTGTGGTGGATATCCTCCATGATTGGGTGGATATGGGGGCTTCCATTGGTTACCAGATGAATAAGAGTTAAAATATGGCCCAACATAGGATAGTGGATTTGGTGGCATACCTTGTCTTGGAGCCCAAGGCTTCCTTTGTGCAACATAGTAAACTTGGTCTTCTTCAATGTGAATTGGCTTGAACTCAAGTGAAATCTTCCTACTTTCCAGGTTAGCTGCCATCTTCAATATGTAGTCCTTATTTTGTCTATAGTGGGGACAATACTCTATCAACATCATTTCTGCCTCCTCTCGCTTCTTTTTGGCCTAAAGTGTATCTAGCTAAGTAGCTAGATTGTTGATAATATCTTGCTTGAAATCTTCCAGCAAATGAGTGATCTTGATTCTTGAAACTCCATCGGTAGTTGAATTACCCTTTGAAGATTGATAAGCTCTCCCTTTCTTTGAAGTTGCTCTAGAGTAATTCTAGCATATTTTCTTGATATCTTTCCAAGGAACTTGGGAGATATCTCTCCTGCCATGAGGTCCAAAGCATCAGTGCAACTATCATTGATTCCTCTCAGGAAAAGAAACTTTTGTGAGTCTTCATTAAGTACATGGTGTGGATATTTTTGCAAGAAAAACAAAAACCTCGCAATGTAATCTTCCAAGCTTTCATCTTCCTTCTGCCGCATCCTGAAAAATGTCTCCTCCTCTCATGTCACTACCCCTGCAATATTCCTTTTACTTCTCAAGGAATTTTTTCGTCATGTCTTCCCAAGTTTCCATAGTATCTCTGCCTAGGCTCATGAACCATCTTAATGCAACCTCTTTCAAAGTGTTGGGAAATAACTTAAGCCTATGGGCATTAGTAGTATAATCATAACTCCTATAGAGTATGTCAAACTCAAATAAGAAGGTATCAAGATCTTCTGTCACAAGTCCCTAAAACTTGGGGAGTGTTGAGGCAAGAATGTTAATGATGTTGTCAACTTCATTTTGATGGGAAATAGGGAAAGGAAAAGTTGGTTGGTTTTGTCTATTCCCATTTGCATTTCCCATGCCTACTTGACGTGGTTCAAAGACAAAGGGGCTCGCAAGCTGATTTTGATATTTTGAGGAGACTTTAGAGCTAGTCAGATTAGGATATGCATCTGCAAAGGGGTGTGGATCTTCTTCTTCTTCTTCTTCTTTTGGTAGGTTCTGGTACTCAACTAGTTGAAATGGATGAGGATTGTTAGGAAGGAATCTCCCATAAGCATCCCTTCTCCTTCCTCTATGCATGTGGTATGACTCACTATTAGTCAGCTCACACAAAGAATTGGTAAAGATTCAGGGGATCATTACTTCCTAAATGAGGATATGCTAAGAACAACTTCCAAAAATACTATAGCAAGAAAAACTACCAATGACTCCAAAAGAATTCCTAGCTTGACACCATCCTTGACAATGATGCCAAAAATGTTAGCCTCCTACAATGATTCCATAACTAAGCCTTTATATCCATGATTCAGAGATTGGACATCTAACCTGAATAGCCATTCAATCATCATGAAGGTGTATTTAACTTGTCAACACAGGGACATGAACTTGAAATGGGTCAGCATTGTATGTGCACTAGGGGCTCAAGTATTCATTGCCTGCTACAACTAAGAAACACAATACTGAAAGTAAATAAAGAAAATGTTGAATATCAACCGACAACTATACTTATGCTGAAATGTGAATAGGAATAAAGATCTAAGCAACAAACAGGAAACTACTATTTCTGCTTTGGCTGTAGGAACAGACGATGTCAAATTTCTAACTAAGTACCAAACATCAAGTAATACTAAACTAATGCTAAACTAAGAAGATAGATTACTCACCAAGTGGGACCCCTTGGATAAGTATCCTCTACACTAACAAGAAATCAGATGCTCAAACTCAAAACTTTATTTTATTCACTATAAATCATGCATACAAAGAGTAATGTATCTGTATCAGTGAAATTGAAAATGAGAGTATAATGTAAAATTGTGCAACCTCCTAAAGAAGGAGCATCAAATTATTACTTATACTACAACTAAACAAGCCAATCAACTCCACGACTGGGAGGACAAAATTTAGGGAAAACAGGGGGAAGTGGAGTGATGGTGGTTACGCATGCATGGAATCTGGTCAGACATGTAAGTCAAGCATAGATCCAACACAATAGTAATGCCCATGCATGCTTGATCATTAAGGTCCACTACAAGGCAGTTACGTTCAGTTGCATGAAGAATCTTTGTTGCTAGTTTCCTTTGACTTGGAGCGATTTCTTAGCTAGCGGTGTCTTCCTTAACTTGGCGTATTAAATCTAAATGTCAATGTTAGTACACATAATAACTACACATCAATAACCACTCTAAGAAACATTCATTAATCACATGCAAACTCAATATAGATGACCCACATATTATTCCAAATATCATTAAAGCTTGTAGAGATAGGGTAATGTCAAATGTCAATGGTTTGAGGGAAACAGTATGCCAATACCAATACTTAAGAATTAAAGTCCATGACATCTATGAGAAAATAGACTATAGATTATACCCAAAACTAGACCAAAAACTAGGCTCATCAACCACCATCGATTAAGCATGAACATTCTATATTTCTTAGAAAATACAAAGAGCTAGAGAGTGAGACCATTTCACTCTATCACATTTGTAAATTCTATTCATCTATTAGTGGGGCCTGAGTGGTACAAACTCTCATTACACAAGGTCATTGAACACTAGATTGGACAAGGAGGTATTTGGTTTGTGTTACAGTTGTGAAAGAAGATAGTATGAGAAAGATAAAAGATTAAACTTCAAAGGCTAAACACTATGCACAATGGGGACAGTCAAAAGCTTCTATATACATGATATAGAGGGCAGTCTTCAAGAGCTAATGAGAGCTCACAATCATTAGCATGAGATTATAGGGAACAACATCATGTGAAGGAAATAAGGGACAAGGCATAGGTGACAGTCTAGTGGAAAAATGGGGAGGTCATTGAAATGAGTAACAAGTCAACAAAAGATCAAAGGCAATCCCAAGAAGAAGTTTTCCATCAAGTATGACAGTCAACACGAAAAGTTTACAAGGGTCTAATACAAATTTTGAGATCATAAAATGGAAAATCAAAGTCAAGTCCTCAGAAGACACTCTTTAATTTAGACGATTGAAGAAGGCAGTCAATTATGTAGGTGTCTTAATGGTTGTACCCCATGTTAATAACCTTTGTGACTATGTGTTAACAGTGATACATGACTATGAACACCTTATAAGAGGTATGAGATTGAAAAGATGATGAGGTAATAATAGTTTTTGGGTAGTCTTATGATTGTCATGACTATCCATAGGGGTTTAAGGATAGTCCTTTAAAGGATAGTTGATAGGTAGAGATGACAGTTGGTCATGCTATTAATGTATATGGACAGTGATCTCATAGAGAAAGCTAAACAAAGGTAAAGATGAAGAAGACAACCTTTAAAAGGTAGGCATAAATGAAGATCTCAACTGTGAATGAGAATGATTTCAAATGAGTTCTCAAGTATAGAGGACATCAAGCAAGCAAAGAAGATACACAAGCTTTAGAGGATTGAAGAAGACAACTCATCAAAGAATGGTAGCTACAAGCATGTGAATTAGAACAGTCCTAAACTCTTTTTGTAAGCATGTCAATGCAGTTTTGACCTTAAGGGACAATTTTCCAAACTATCACAACTGAGAATAGCAATCAATGCTTGCAAAGAGAAAAACCTTTGTCACCCATTCAAGAAGCCAGGTTATGAAGGAAAAACAAAGTATGACAATCCTCATCAACAAGTAGATGCTAAAAAATCAAGCTGATCATGTTCGTTTTAATGATAGTTAGAGGCAATTTAGTCCTATTTTCAAAACCCACATGATTATAGTTGAAGATAAGTGGTCATTAAAGTCTAAAATCATGCAAGATCAGTCAATTTGGAGCCCTTAAACTCAGGCTTTTGAGCCTTATACGCCCAACAGCTTCCAAACTCATGTAAATTGGTTCAAACCACCATTTAGGGAGGATTTTAAGGCACAAAGGGCTGTCCTACATCAATTTTGAAACCCCACATGGTTGACCATCACTCAAGGAGAGTTTTTCATACCAAATCTGTCAGTTTGGAGCACTTTCAACCCCTTTTTGCATGCTTTTCAATCTTGCACAACCAAAGAAGCATCTTTCACATGCACAAATCAAGGAGATCAGCTTCTTCAACAAGAAAGGGACAATGAGTTCAACTAGGAGAATTTTCCACTTCACTATTGATCACCTTCCAACCTTCTTTCTCTTGTTTTTCTCTTTATATTCAAAGGCCTAGACCTAATTCTAAAGGTTATTTTCTTCTTTCTTGTTGAAAACAAGAAAGATATGGTATTGTAACTCAAGTTTATCTATTTGAAGGCATTTCTCAATGCTCTTTGTACAAAATTCCTTTATAATTCAATAAAGTACAATAATTCCTTCTAGTTTTATTCTTAGTTCTCATTATTATTGTATGATTGTAAAGAAATTACTGTTGTTTAATCAAGTAAATCCTTTGATTCTTGTCCATATTTGCAATTGAACAAGTTATATCATGATTAGTGTAGGTTATATGTTGTGTTCAACTGCTTTTTAGTAGTTTTTCTTTGTGAAACTTTGCTTTCCTTCATACAAACACTAGGGTCAACTACCTCCATATGAAATATTCATGTACTTCATGTCCTGAATGAAGTTGTGAATAGGTTAACCTCTTTCTTGAAGCAAATTGTGAGTTTGTGCAGTAGTTTAAACTCTCATCCATTAATAGTGCATCACCTCCTAGAATTAGCATTTCCTTTCATCAGCTATCCTTCTTCCCTTTTCCAAAAAAAATCATTAGTTTCTAGGAGATCTAAAGGGAGCCAACTCTTCCAAAGGTTCATTCTCATAATAGTCCAAACCCACAGTTTGAGAACATTCCCATGTTGCACGTGATTTCCAAGCTTACAAAGGCTTAGCATCAAGGGCACAATCCTTCATGACAACACTTATATTATACCAAACCTTACCTAACTTAATGTGTCTTAAAATTAGTTTATGATTATTAAGCAAGAAGAATTAATTGACCCCTTGTGTAACATGGACTCAATTGATATATTTTACATTAAAGAGATAAGATTTAAATTAGTGGTAAATTTAAGTTAATAAGATATTAAATATGTTGATATCTTAACTCATTGAGAAACAAAATCAATAAATATTTTACTACCTTATATTTAAATTAAAAAACTAGATCAAGATCCACATTAAGGATTTTAATCCCCTTACGAATCATCGCATATCTAATTTGTATTACATCTAACCTAATATAAGGTGTTATTAAATTAATTAATCTTAGGTTGACCCTTGATCATAGACTTTAGTCTTGCTAGTTCAAAATCGATACTTGTGTTAACCTAGTCAACCCAAGGAGAGTATAAGGGATGGTGCTGTAAGTAAGCCCTAGTTAGTAGTCATTTGGTGAGTCCTTTAAATTTCACATCCAAACTTGGGTAAAATACCACAACACGAAGGTGTATAGTTCATACCTTGACTAGGTCCCATATGAAAGTTGTTACACAGTGAATTCCTAGGAAGCTCAATACTTAATTTTAATGTCTTAAAAAAAATAATTAGAATTTCTTAGCAAAAATATTAGACATGACAATAATAAGAAAATAATAATATAATTAAAAAATCAAAAAGTTAAGATAAGATAATAAGATCAATAATATTATAATAAAAATATAACAATATAATAATATGATAATAAAAATAAACATAATATAATAATATAATAATACTGATATATTAATAAAAATATAACTATCTATATAACCAACAATCACACATTGGTGTGTAATGGGTATGCCAAAGAGGCATGGAATGTCAATTAGGGAAAATTTAAGCCTAATTTTTACATAAATTTGTGCATTACATGAGTTCAATTGGTTGGCCATTCATAAAATGATATTGTTTGTGCAACAAAGGTCCCTAAAAATGAGTGAAATAGAACCTCTAAATCAAGGAAATAATGAAGGTCTATGAAGAGGGAGGGGTGAGAGATAGGGAGAGATGGATGGGTAAAGAGAGGGAGACATTTCTAGAGATGGAGGGGGAGAGAGGAATATAGAGGTAGAGAGGAATATAGAGCGAGAGAGGAAGAGTGAGACAAATAGATAGAGGTAGAGATGAATATAGAATGATAGAGGAATATGGAGACAAATCGATAGAGATGTAGAGAGAGATAGAGGGGGAAATAAATATAGAGAGATAGAGAGAGATAGAGGGGGAGAGATAGAGAGGGATAGATAGAGAGGAAGAGATGAAGAGATAAAGAGGAAGAGGAAGAGGGAGAGATAGCGAGAGAGAGATATGGCGAGATAGAGTGATATAAAGATAGAGATATAAGAAGATATAGAGAGAGGGGGAGAGGTGTTGGAAACAAGCAACACTGAGGAGGGTGAATTAGTGTTCTACAAAAATTAACTTTATTATTCTGAACCTTAATCCACTTAGAACATTCAACCAAAAGTAATATGTAGAAACATAAAGAAAACAACCATAACACTATAACACAAGGATTTTTATGTGGAAACCCTATTAGGGGAAAAACTGTGGTGGATGGCCAATCCACAATAAGTTCTGAGTATACCCAAAAGAAAGATTACAAAATGGGAATGCACTTGCATTTAGGCACACTGCCTAGAGCTCACTGCTCAAAATAGGAAGGCTCACTACATTACAAAGAATTGGATTAGATCCAAGATAATGAACTGAGAGATTAGCATCTACAAATGCTTGATTATAGTTTTGGTTAGGCTTTGATGGAAATCTTTTGTCCTTATGACTGATACTAAACTTCAGCTCAGCTCTACTCTGACTCGCTTAACAAAATATTTATGCGCAAGTGAAACTGTGCATAAAATCACTCTAACACTCTTCTGGTATCTGTAATACATGTTGACAAACCACCCACACATATCCAAAAGATATAATCAATCATCTATATATATCCATGACTAAGGATTTAATCGCTATGAGTCGGCTCCAATAAAACTTAGAAATATTTCCAACTTGTTGGCTAAGATCTTAAGTAAAATTCAATGCACGTCCACAACAGTTGGCTACAACTTAGCCTGGACCTAAAACATAATGAGCAAACACAAAAATATTCGAACAAACATTCCCTGAATATCCACAATAAACTTTATCAACTGAGTCGGCCCTAAAATGTTGAGAAATAGAAAAGTATTAACCAGATCTCCAAGCTTGCACAACACTTGGTACTAGGTACTAATATTTTCAGATAACACAAGAAATATACTGATGAACCTCCCATGAGATCCACAACACAAAGTAACAACTAGAAATCTGTATGTGTATCATTGAACGCCAATCTGTCGGATGCTCTGTTCTTCCAAACTAACCTTACTCTAACTGTCGATAGGAGCAAATGATGTCATGTAGATTCAATTACCGACTAGGGCTGCCATCAATGACAACACCAAAGCATAACTATAGTGTCTCTTTCCAACAAGAGGGAGATAGACAAAGAGATAAAAATAGAGAGATGTAGAGAAAGACAAATAGATATGGAGAGGGAGATAAAAATAGGGGTAGATGAGAGAGAGAGAGAGATGGGAAGAGAAAGAAATAGATATAGAGATATATGGGAAGATAAAGGGGGAGAGAGAGGTTGAGATATAAAGATAGATAAGGGAATAGGGAAGGAGCATGAGAGAGATATAGGGAGAGATATAGAGAGGGAGGGAGAGAAAGGGAGAGAGATAGGTAGAGGAGGGGGGAAAGAGAAGATGGGGAAGAAAGAGATATATGTAGAGAGGGAGAGGGAGAGGGAGAGGGAGAGGGAGAGAGATAGAGATATAGAGAGGGATAGGAAAATAGATAAAGAGATAGGGAGATAGATAGATAGATAGGGATATAGAAAGAGATAGAGAGATGAGTGTGAGGGAGATTGAGCTAGAAATAAAGATAAAGATATAGAGTAGAAGAGATGGAGGGAGAGATGAAGTGAATAAGATAGAGAGAAAAGGGGGAGAGAGGGAAAGGATATAGATCTATAGGGAGAGAGATAGGGAGATAGATGAAGAGAGGTATAGAAAGAAAGAGATAGAGAGAGGAGTGAGAGAGAGAGAAAGTGATAGAGGTAGACATTATGAGAAATATATAGAGTGGGAGGGAGACATAAGGAGATAGAGATAAAGGGGGCAAGAGTGAGAGAGAAAGAAGGTGATAGAGATAAGTAATAGAGATAGATATAGATAGGTGAGAAGATAGAGAGATAGCGATAGAGGTAGGTAAGGAGAATGAGGGAGTGTGTGTATATGAGTGAGAGAGATATGGGGAGATATAGAGAGGGATATATATATTTATAAATAGATAGAGAGGGAGGGAGAGGGGGGGGAAATAGAGAGAGGAGAGAGAAGTAGAGGGAAATAGAAAGAGGGAGTGATAAGGAAAGAGGGAGAGATAGGGATAGAGATAGATATAACTTGGAAAATATAGAGGTGGTGTGAGAAAGATAGATAAACATATAGAGGGAGCAATGGAAAGAGAGATAAAGAGGGAGAGGGAGAAATAGAGATAAAAAGAGGGAGATGATGAAAAAGGGGGAGATGGAGAGGTATAAAGATAAATATATAAGAAGTGATAAATAGAGAGAGAGAGGTAGTGAGAGAAATATATAGAGGGGGCAAGAGTGAGATACAAGAGGTGATAGAGAAAAATAGTAGAAAGGGGGTAGAGGTAGAGAGATATAGATAGGGTGGAAGGAAAATGGATTGTATGTGTTAGAATTGTGAAACAAGCACAAAACCACGAGCCACAGGATCAAACACAAACAAATACACCTTCCAAACAAGAGATCTGCAAACAAATGTGTGCAATTAACTTCAACAAGAAAAAGCTACAGTAGAGAGAAAACTTTCAAGAAGAAATGAAAGCTATAGATATTCTCTCATTAATAATTACAATGAGATCAATCCTTATAAAAGGAGATCAAGAAACCCTAAAGAAAAGCCTAAAGGGAAACCCTAGTGTGCACACTTAATAATTAATAAATAATTAATTATTAATGTGCCTAAGTTTAGCTTAAATAACTAAAGTGATAAGTGACTTAATTAATTAACCAATATGATTAAATTAATTAAGTAAAACAACTTATTACTCTAACACCCCCCTTAAGATGAACTTAGGAAGTAGCTAAAAACACTAAGGAAAAGATGCATGAAAGCAAAGATGGGTCCTGATAAACAAGGCCAAGTAAGGAACCCACGTACGAATAGAAGATCTATGTAAAGCAGAGAAATAGAGAAAACCTCATGGGAAAAAAACTCTACTCCAAGAAGAGATCAAAGGTGATTGAAGGTCTGAAAAGCCTCCAAATCAAGGAAATATCTTGAAAAAGAAGAACATGTAGAACATCACAGAAGCATGAAGAAGCTGCACACTCTATCAAAAGATGACTACTACGGTGCCAAAGAACCTCCTCTGAAGATAGGATGATCAGGATCAAGAAGACAACAATCTGCATGAGTGCCCCCAATGACACTACTCGAATCAGATGACAAACAAAGGAAAACACCTGGAATGAAGATACAAATGGCACAAGTACCAATAGTCTGAACAACACTGATCAACTGAGAATGGAAGATTCCTTCCAAGGAAAAACCAAGGAAGCATTAGCATGAATAGTACAAACCCCCCCATAATGCTAAAAAGGGAGAGACATGACAGGTACACAAAAACTGAATGCCAGAAAGTAGTGCATGAAGAGGAAACAAGAGCATCTAAAGGTGCAAACATGAAAGTACAAGCTAATAGAAAGGATGTGAAACCAAAATTCACATACGCATGAGAAAGGTATGAAGGCAAACAAAGGAAAACATCAACCCCCATGGCACTTTATATCATAGTGCGAGTACAATAAGGCACAAAGTGATGTGCAAGAAACCCAATACTACACATACAATGCTAAGGCACTTTATCTTAGTGCGTTTACAAAAGAGAAATACATGCAATGTGAGCCCATAATGTCTACAATGTCCAAATAGGACAACATACTGAAAATACAATTCTCTTATAGAAAATGACGAAAATTGTAGCACCATGATGAAGTACATAAAAAAACATGCACTTTAAAAAAAAACGGTACCCAAAAATGTGTCTGGATGCAGAAGCTATGGCATGTCAAAGTCTCCAAAACGAGAACTGAACAACTACAACACTGATAAAATAGAATTTTGGAAAAAACCAGAAGTCAAAACTAGAAAATACCTACACCACTATGAAGAGCATGAAATTTCACCCCATTTCAAAAAAAAATCACGTAGAAAGACCACCGTATGGCTGACATATGGCCTTTGGAAGTTGAGGTGCAAAACTGAAAAGCCCAACGGAGAGGGGCTGAGAAGAGCAAAAAGTGATTTCCGCTAAATTTAGAAAAACTACCTCCAAAAGTGAAGGTCCACCAGATTTAGTGTGTAGGAAAAAAACTCCTCCAATTATAGTGCATTATTTTGCATACCAGGGCTTATTACAAAAAAATATTTTTTTATAAAAAAAAACAATAAAAAAAAATTACAATGAATTTTTTTTTTTGAAAAAAACAATTAAACAAAATTTGTATGGAGGGGGGGCATGTGGGCCCCATCCCCATAGCACCTCTAGGCGTAGGTACGCTTGCGCAGGCCTGCGTAGGTACGGACTTGCACAGGTCTGCGCAGGGTACTTGTACCCTGTGCTATTTGTTTTTAAAAAACATTTTTTTTAAAGCTTTTTTATTTTTAAAAAACAATTTATAAAGCTTTTGTAAAAAACAAATACTTTTTACATTAAAAAAGTTTGCGAAATTTTTACACAGAAAAAAATTATTATTATTTTTTGTGACGATTTTTTTACCTCGATCCACGTGCAAATGGCGAACAGGGCCGTATGGGCAAAAAAAAATTGCCTCAGAAATCAACTGCTCGGATTTTGATTTCATAGTCGATCTTAGGTTTTTTGGACCCTGCGGACGCAATGACAAGGTCTGTTTGGGCTGAAAATGCTCCGAAAAATCGAGCACCCCCTAGATCTAGCGAAAAAAGCCCTTTCTTCAAACCCTCATAGATCTAACAAATGGAAGCCAACTTTGACGAAACAAAGGTCGATCTTGACTATTCTGACAACTCTGGATTCAATGGAGAGATCTGATTTATGCCAAAATGCTTCTAAAAACTTCCTCCTCCAAAATTTGCAAAGAAAGCAAAGGGGATTCAGATCTGAAGCCTGCAACCCTTGTTCAAGAAGAAAACCTCATAAATCGAGAAGGGGTTTGTTGAATCCACGCTCTGATACCATGTTAGAATTGTGAAACAAGCACAAAACCATGAGCCACAAGATCAAACACAAAAAAATAAACCTTCCACACAAGAGATCTGCAAAAAAATGTATGCAATTAGCTTCAACGAGAAAAAGCTACAGTAGAGAGACAACTTTCAAGAAGAAATGAAAGCCATCATATTGGCTTTCATTTCTTCTTGAAATTTGTCTCTCTACTATAGCTTTTTCTTGTTGAAGTTAATTGCATACATTTGTTTACAAATCTCTTGTGTGGAAGGTGTATTTATTTGTGTTTGATCATATGGCTCATGGTTTTGTGCTTGTTTCATAATTCTAACATGGTATCAGAGTGTGGATTCAACAAACCCCTTCTCAATTTATGAGGTTTTCTTCTTCAACAAAGGTTGTAGGCTTCACATCTGAATCCCCTTTGCTTTCTTTGCAAATTTTGGAGGAGGAAGTTTTTAGAAGCATTTTGGCGTAAATCAGATCTCTCCATTGAATCCAAAGCTGTCAGAATAGTAGAGATCGACCTTTGTTTCGTCAAAGTTGGCTTCCGTTTGTCAGATCTATGAGGGTTTGAAGAAAGAGCTTTTTTCGCTAGATCTAGGGGGTGCTCGATTTTTCGGAGCATTTTCAGCCCAAACGGACCTTGCCATTGCGTCTGCAGCGGCCAAAAACCCTAAGATCGACTATGAAATCAAAATCCGAGCAGTTGATTTCTGAGGAAATTTTTTTTTGCCTGTACGGCCCTGTTCGCTGTTTGCACGCGGATCGAGGTAAAAAGATTAGTCACAAAAAAATAATTATTATTTTTTTCTATGTAAAAATTTCGCAGACTTTTTTAATGTAAAAAGTTTTTGTTTTTTTACAAAACTTATATATTCTTTAAAAAAAACAAAAAAAAGCTCAATTTTTGTTTTTAAAAACAAATAGACAGTACAAGTACCCTAAGACACTCCACGAGGTCTGTACCTCCACGCAGGCCCCACAAGCCGCACCTACGTAGAGGGGTTAGGGGGATGGGGCCCACGCCCCCCTCCATACAATTTTTTTTAAATGTTTTTTTCAAAAAAATGTTTTCATTGTAAAAATTTTTTATTGTTTTTTTATAAAAAAATAATTTTTTTTAATAAGCCCTAGTATTTTGCTTTTTTATGCAAAATAATGCACTGTAATTGGAAGATTTTTTTTCCTGCACACTAAATCTAGTGGGCCTTCACTTTTGGAGGTAGTTTTGCTAAATTTAGCAGAGATCACTTTTTGCTCTTCTCAGCCCCTCTTCGTTGGGCTTTTCAGTTTTGCACCTCAACTTCCAGAGGCCATATCTCATCCATACGGTGGTCTTTCTACGTGCAATTTATTTTGAAATGGGGTGAAATTTCATGCTCTTCGCAGTGGTGTAGGTATTTTCTAGTTTTTACTTCTGGTTTTTTCCAGAATTCTATTTTATCAGTGTTGTAGATGTTTAGTTCTCGTTTTGGAGACTTTGACATGCCATATCTTCTGCATCCGGACACATTTTTGGGTGCCATTTTTTTTGAAAGTGCATATATTTTTGTGTACTTCATCATGGTGCTACAATTTTCCTCATTTTCTATAAGAGAATTGTATTTTCAGCATGTTGTCCTATTTAGACATTGTAGACATTATGGGCTCACATTGCATGTATTTCTCTTTTGTAAATGCAATAAGATAAAGTGCCTCAGCATTATATGTGTAGTATTGGGTTTCTTGCACATCACTTTGTGCCTTATTGTACTCGCACTATGATATAAAGTGCCATGGGGGTTGATGTTTTCTTTTGTTTGCCTTCATACCTTTCTCATGCGTATGTGAATTTTGGTTTCACATCCTTTCTATCAGCTTTTACTTTCATGTTTGCACCTTCAGATGCTCTTGGTTCTTCTTCATGCACTACTTTCTGGCATTCAGTTTCAGTGTACCTATCACGTCTCTCCCTTTTCAGCATTATGGGGGGGTTTATACTATTTGTGCTAATGCTTCATTGGTTTTTCCTTGGAAGGAATCTTCCATTCTCAGTTGATCGGTGTTGTTCAGACTATTGGTACTTGTGCCATTTGTATCTTCGTTCCAGGTGTTTGCCTCTTTTTGCCATCTGATTCGAGTAGTGTCATTGGGGGCACTCATGTAGATTGTTGTCTTCTTGATCCTAATCATCCTATCTTTAGAGGAGGTTCTTCAGCACCGTAGCAGTCATCTTTTGACAGAGTTTGCAGCTTCTTCATGCTTCTATGATGTTCTACATGTTCTTCTTTTTCAAGATATTTCCTTGATTTGGAGGCTTTTTAGACCTTCAATCACCTTTGATCTCTTCTTGGAGTAGAGTTTTTTTTCCCATGAGGTTTTCTCTATTTCTCCACTTTATAGAGATCTTCTGTCTGTACATGGGTTCCTTACTTGGCCTTGTTTGTCAGGACCCATCTTTGCTTCCATGCATCTTTTCCTTAGTGTTTTTAGCTACTTCCTAAGTTCATTTTAAGGGGGGGTGTTAGAGTAATAAGTTGTTTTACTTAATTAATTTAATCATATTGGTTAATTAATTAAGTCATTTATCACTTTAGTTACTTAAGCAAAACTTAGGCACATTAATAATTAATTATTTATTAATTATTAAGTGTGCACACTAGGGTTTCCCTTTAGGCTTTTCTTTAGGGTTTCTTGATCTCCTTTTATAAGGATTGATCTCATTGTAATTATTAACGGGAGAATATCTATAGCTTTCATTTCTTCTTGAAATTTTTCTCTCTACTATAGCTTTTTCTTGTTGAATTTAATTGCATACATTTGTTTGCAGATCTCTTGTGTGGAAGGTGTATTTGTATGTGTTTGATCCTGTGGCTCGTGGTTTTGTGCTTGTTTCACAATTCTAACATGGTATCAGTGTTGTAGCTATTCAGTTCTCATTTTGGAGACTTTGGCATGCCATATCTTTTGCATCCGGACACATTTTTGGGTACCTTTTTTTTATTGTGCATGTTTTTTCATGTACTTCATCATGGTGCTACAAGTTTCCTCATTTTCTATAAGAGAATTGTATTTTCAGCATGTTGTCCTATTTGGACATTGTAAACATTATGGGTTCACATTGCATGTATTTCTCTTTTGTAAACGCACTAAGATAAAGTTCCTCAGCATTGTATGTGTAGTATTGGGTTTCTTGCACATCACTTTGTGCCTTATTGTACTCACAATATGATATAAAGTGTCATGGGGGTTGATGTTTTCCTTTATTTGCCTTCATACCTTTCTCATGCGTATGTGACTTTTGGTTTCACATCCTTTCTATTAGCTTGTACTTTCATGTTTGCACCTTCTGATGCTTTTGGTTCCTCTTCATGCACTACTTTCTGGCATTTAGTTTTAGTGTACGTGTCACGTCTCTCCCTTTTTAGCATTATGGGGGGGTTTATACTGTTTGTGCTAATGCTTCCTTGGTTTTTCCTTGGAAGGAATCTTCCATTCTTAGTTGATCAGTGTTGTTCAGACTATTGGTACTTGTGCCATTTGTATCTTCGTTCCAGGTGTTTGCCTTTGTTTGCCATCTGATTCGAGTAGTGTCATTGGGGGCACTCATGTAGATTGTTGTCTTCTTGATCCTGATCATCCTATCTTCAGAGGAGGTTCTTCGACACCGTAGCAGTTATCTTTTGACAGAGATTGTAGCTTCTTCATGCTTCTGTGATGTTCTACATGTTCTTCTTTTTTAGGACATTTCCTTGATTTGGAGGCTTTTTAGACCTTCAATCACCTTTGATCTCTTCTTGGAGTAGAGTTTTTTTCCCACGAGGTTTTCTCTATTTCTCCGCTTTATAGAGATCTTCTGTTTGTACATGGGTTCCTTACTTGGCCTTGTTTGTCGGGACCCATCTTTGCTTTCATGCATGTTTTCCTTAGTGTTTTTAGCTACTTCCTAAGTTCACCTTAAGGGGGGTGTTAGAGTAATAAGTTGTTTTACTTAATTAATTTAATCATATTGGTTAATTAATTAAGTCACTTATCACTTTAGTTACTTAAGCTAAACTTAGGCACATTAATAATTAATTATAAGTGTGCACACTAGGGTTTCCCTTTAGGCTTTTCTTTAGGGTTTCTTGATCTCCTTTTATAAGGATTGATCTCATTGTAATTATTAATGGGAGAATATCTATAGCTTTCATTTCTTCTTGAAATTTTTCTCTCTACTATTAACTTCAACAAGAAAAAGCTACAGTAGAGAGAAAACTTTCAAGAAGAAATTAAAGCTAAAGATATTCTCCCCTTAATAATTACAATGAGATCAATCCTTATAAAAGGAGATCAAGAAACCCTAAAGAAAAGCCTAAAGGGAAACCCTAGTGTGCACACTTTATAATTAATAAATAATTAATTATTAATGTGCCTAAGTTTGGCTTAAGTAACTAAAGTGATAAGTGACTTAATTAATTAACCAATATGATTAAATTAATTAAGTAAAACAACTTATTACTCTAACAGTATGTATATAATATTTATATTTAATAATATGCATCATATTTCATATAATATGTAATAATAAATATAAATTGAATATATTTTTCAATAAATATAATATATATTTTAAAAAATAAGTATAGATCAATATTAAACTTCTAATATATTTAATATTTTAATCATTTTTAATAAATATAATATATATTTAAAAAATAAATATAGATAAATATTAAACTTATAACATATTTAATTAGTAATATATGTAAAAAGTTAAAAAATATTTATATTTAATAATGTATAGTGTATATAAATATTAAATATATAATATCTAAATATTATAATATTATGCTAAAACTAGTTAAATATATAAAATGTAATTTTATTTCATAATATTAAATTAAAAATATTCTAGAAAGTTATATTTTATAATCTAAAATGAAAAATAAATACCATAATATATATATATATTGAAAAATAATAGAAATTATTAATTAAAAAATAAATAATTAAACTTATAATATATTTCATATTTTAATTAATAATATATGTAAAAGTGATATGATATTTATATTTAATAACTTATAGTGTATATAAATATTAAATATATAATATCTAAATATTATAATATTATACTATAAATATTTAAATATAAAAAATGTAATTTAATTTCATAATACTAAATTAAGAATGAATTTAAAAAAAAAAAATTATAATCTAAAATTAAAAAAACATAAAAGAAATTATTTTTGGAGAAATAATAAAAAATATAAATTATAACAACTTATATATATATATCCAAGCAACTTTCCCGCTTCTTGGTTTTTTTGAATTTTTGCTAGTTCTTCAAGTTTGATTTGATTGATTGATGGGCTGGTCTAGTTGGGGGGGCCACCAAGGCTCCCCCATCTAGGAATGTTGTTCCCAAGCCTGGTATTGTGTATAGGTCTATTGATTCCAAAAATGTTATTCCCCATTGTGGTACTCTATTTGGCACTATTGTCCCTTCTTATGCAGAACTGGTAGCTTGTACATCTAGCAAGTCACCTCTGCCCCCCCTCTAGGTTTGGAATCCTTTTTCTCTAAAGAAGATCTAGTTTCGTTTGTAGAAAAATTGGTTGGTGGAGGTTTGCTTGCCATGGCTAGGATAAATACCAAATTTGTCTCATTTTCAATAGATGGTCGGGAAATTAATGTTCCTGAAGCTCTAATGATTAGGGAAATTGATGGCCTCAAGCTATCATCAGTGGGAAAATTCTTAGCGTACTACTCAAGTATAGACCAGGTAAGGAAATGGGTTGACTCTGTGTGGAATTTAAAAGGAAGTGTTTCTATTAGTGCTATGCCCAAATGTATTTTCCTTTTTTACTTTTTTTGTTTATGAGGATAAGATAAAGGTTCTCATGCGAGGTCCTTAGGCTTTTGATGTTGTTTTTAAAAACTTTCTTTCATTGTACAAATGGAAACTGGGTTTTGATCCCTTTGTTGACCTAGGTGTTGTTGTCCCTACATGCGTACACCTACCTGGGCTACCCTTATAATTCTAGGAGTTAGGTATCTTCAAGGGGATTGCTAACTCATTTGGAAGCCTTTTGATTGTTGATAAAATCACTCAAGAGAAATCTCAAATTTTATTTTCTCAGATATGTGTTAATGTGGTTATTAATACCGTTTTGCCTACTTCAGAAGGTCTTGAAGTCAAAGTTTGGTAATTGGTCTCAAACTCTAGAATATGAAAATTCTAGAGTATTTTTTCAATCTTGTAAAAAAAATTTCCATCTCATTGATACTTGCAATAGGAGGCCTCAAAGTTTGAAAAGTGAGGATACCAACTCCTTGAAAAAATATTCTATTCATCCTATAGCCACTCTTGATCCTACGGTTGTTGTTGATGCTCCTTCAATACTTGGAAAGGAGCATAGTGGTGGTAATATGACTACCTTAAAAGATTCTACCCCTCTATTAGGTCTGAATTTGGAGGAACAAATAGCTACTCATGAAGGCATTCTACATACTTTGGATATCCCAGACGTGTCTCTAGATTTAGGTCGAGATGCAAGTTTGGAAGTGTTCTCTTCTAGTGATAGTAAACATAATATTAATGAAATGCAACAAGTTGTGAAGGAAAAGCTGAAGAGGCCAACCAACCAAAAATCCCCCTTGATGGACTTGAAACAAATCTGGGTTTGACAAGAAATCCCACTCATCCTCTTGAAGATAATTTTGAGTTTATTAAGGAATGAAAAATAGTATCTCAAATTGGCTTGGATAAAGATTCTTTTTCCCCCTCTCATCTAAAAAATTCTACAGAGAGTTTATCCCCCTATTATAAAGAAGGAAAGAATTTAAAAGACTCAATGGAATTGTTGGGTTTCCCTTCTTCACCCTTAGATGAAGTTGATGATGAGGACTAGGTTAAGGCTAATAGTAAGTCAAAAAAGAAGAAGAAACTAGATGTAGGAGGAGGAAATAAGGTAGTTAGACCTTCTCAAAAGGAAACAATAAATAAAGAAATTGTTCGTGATGTGGCTTTGGGAAGACAAAAGACCTTGGACTCAATTGTAGGGACAAAGTATAAGAAGTAAGGGATGTTGCATACCCTTCCCTAATAGAATCAAGGTGATTTTTTTGTTTTGTTTATTTGATTATGAAGTTAATTTCCTGGAATATTAAGGGCCTTAATGATCCCTATAAACAACACTTGGTAAAAACTTGTCTAATGGACAATAAAGTTGATGTTTTATTGCTTCAGGAAACCAAAATGAAGAAGGAAAATTTTGATAAGATTGTTAAGAATATCTAGCCTAGTGCTAATTATGTTATGAGTGATGTTGAAGGTGCTTTTGGGTATTGCAACTCTATGGAATCCTTCTAAACTCAAAGTTTCTATGGGATTCTCTAGAAAAAAACTATCTTATGGTCTCCTTTGAAGACCTTATAACCTTTGAAAAGTGGAACTTGATTAATTTTTATGGTCCTAACTCCTACCAAGATAGACTGCTACTTTGAGATTTCTTGGATGATAGCATAACGGGAAGATTGGAGGATTTTTGGATGCTTGGAGGATATTTCAACTCTCCACTTCTACCTTCAAAAAATTTGGGAGGCCTTGATGACTATTCAGATAGCATGATGGACTTGTTAGGTTTCATTAATTTTGTTAGGCTCTTTGATATTCCCTTACTTGGCACCTAGTTCACCTAGTCTAATAAGAGATTAGGAAATCAACTAAGTTAAGTCAAACTTGATCGGTTCCTTTTCTCCTCTAACTAGACCATTTCTTAGCATCTCTCCTTATCTGCTTTTCCTAGAACTAGATCTGATCATAATGCCATTGTGCTAAAGAGAAATTTTGATGCTGCCAAAGGTCTATTTCTCTTTAGATTTGAAATTATTTGGACCCTCCACCCAGATTTTGGTGCCTTAATTGACAAAGGTGGAATGAACCCTTGGTTGGCACCCCTATGTTTTTTCTTGCTAATAAACTAAAAAAAATTAAAGAGATAGTGAAGGTCTAGAATAAGTTTTCCTTCACTATTATTTTTGGCACCAAAAAATCTTTGGGAGACAACATTAAGGAGGTGCAAGATATTAGGGTTAGAAAGGCAGATATCTAATAATTAAATGCAGATTTAATTAATAAATAGAGAAACTAAAACACACACAGAATAAATCATAACATAGAGAATTTAACGTGGTTCACCCAATCCGGGCTACATCCACCAAACCGCAGCCATCCAATACTTTTATTATCTAGTGCAAAACCTATTACAATCTTGTGAATAATCACATTTTTCATCATACTGTAACACCCATTTGAACCCCTTTTTAACAAGCTTAGAAGCTTCTAGATTAGGTTTCTACAAAGTCGGGTTTTTTCCTTTTTTCGGTGACGACGCGAAAAAGTAGGAGGACCCCAGTTGGATACATGTCGGGATGTACAGTATAGCATGGTCAATCGCCACACACCAGCACAAGATATGATGGATTCAGGGGTGGTGGATGAATCTACTTTCAATCATGAATGCAACCTGAGAGCTCAATGGTTGAAGGTTAACAAACAAGAGGATATTTTCTAAAGAAAAAAATATCGAATTCAATGGATTTTAGAAGGGGATCGTACATGAAGTTCTTCCATCAATCCACTATGAAACATAGAAGTAGGAATATGATTAGATAGCTTAAGAAAGAAGATGGTAGTATTGTGAGTAATGAAAAATAAATTGTGGTTGAAGTTGTGGCTTTCTTCTCCTCTTTCTAGAAGTAGCATGTGGTTGCTCAACAAGAATTCGATGAAATCCTTCAAGCTATTCCTAGGGTGATTTGTGATCAGGATATTCAAGAGATGTCTAAATTTGTTTCACTCCAGGAGGAGAAGTTTGTTGTTTTCTCCTTTGGATCTTACAAAGCTCCTAGGCCCGATGGTTTTCCCCTGGCCTTCTTCTAGCTTTTTTGGAACATTGTGAATAAAGACCTCTTATTTGCTACTAGAGACTTCTTCAGATCTGGTAGGCTTCTTAATCAACTTAATGTTACTTTCATAGCTCTTATTCCTAAATAGGAAGATGTTTCCACAATGCATGACTACAGACCTATTAGCCTATGCAATACTACATGTATAATTTTTTTTCTAAGATCATTGTGTTTAGATTGAAAGCTTTCCTAAGAAAAATGATAGCTAGAAATAAAGAAGGGTTTGTTTAGGGAAGACACATTTTGGATGCAGCCATAACTATTCATGAAATTCTACATTCTATGGACCTTAGTAAAAATGTGGGTATGGCTTTGAAACTTGACATCTCTAAAGCCTATGACAGACTCTCCTAGCCACTCTTGTTTGTTGTTCTCATAAAATTTGGGATCAATGGTAGGTTCCTCAAATAGATCACTACTTGTGTTACTACTCTGAAGTGTTTGGTCTTGGTGAATGTGGTTCCTCAAGGTTTCTTCTCCTATTGTCATGGTCTTAGGAAAGGGGACCCTTTATCCCCTTATCTTTTCATTATTGTTGTTGAAGTCTTGGGAAGAAACATCCAAAAAATCCTAAACTCTAAGGTGCTAAAAGGTGTTAAGGCTACTTCAACCCTCTTTCCTACCTCTCATCAATAGTTTTTTGATGATACTATCCTATTTGGTGAAACCTCAATTGGGGAAGATGGTCAGTGGAAATTCATCTTGAATGACTATTCTCCTTCCTTAGGTAAATATATCACCTACAACAAGAGTAAACTATACTTTTTTAACACCGACCATATTGTGTAAGATAGAGTTGTCTGCATATTAGGTTACTAGGAAATTATTCTTCCTACTGCTTACTTAGGCCTGCCCTTGATCTCTAAAAATCCTAATAGAAATTATTGGAACCATATTGTTGAGAGAATTCAAAATAAGTTAACTAGATGAAAGGAAAAAATCTTAAGTCAAGTTGGGAAGCTCCAATTTTTAAAAGCCTCACTTCAAAATATTTTGGTCTACTACTTATCCTTATTCAATATTCCTACTTTTATAGTTGAAAAAATTGAACAAATCCAAAAAAAGATTCTTGTGGTCAGGAATTGAGGAGAGAAATAGAATGGCTCCTAAAAGTGTTGGATGCCTTGGGATAAGGAGAATTAAACTCTTTAATAAAGATCTTGCTGCCAAATTGGAGTGGAATTTGGTGGAAGGAGCCAAAGACTGGGTTATGATTCTTAAAGCTAAATATCTTAGAAATAGAGAGCAAGGTTGCTTACGTACTACTATGACTCTATTTTCTAGAATCTCCTTCTTAAAACTAGAAGTGTGATAAAAATGGGTGCTAGAAAACACATTGGTAGTGGTATTGATACAAAATTCTAGAAAGATTATTGGAACATTGTGCCCCCTCTCACATCCTTTGATCACCTCAACCCTTTAAAACAAAGGTTGATTAGAACTTGTGGCAAGCAGGTTGTTGGTTGTATTGATTGGGATGGATCGGAACCTAATTGGATTAACTTTAATAATAAACTTATGGGAGCTAACCTAAGGGGAGATAGACAACAAAAATGCCCCCCTATAGTGCAAAGGCTTCACCAATTAATAAGTGAGGTTTCCTTATTATCTAAAGACAGTAAGGAGGAGTGGTTGTGGACGAAGAGCCCTTCAGGTTGTTTCTCTATTAAAAATGCCTATGTAGAATTAGAAAAACCTTTATTAGCTAACAAGGGCTTCCAATGGAACAATGTTTGGATAAAAAATATGGCTCCTAAAGTTAATTGCTTTTAGTGGGCTACTCCTCATAGAAAAACCCTTATGATTGACAATTTGGTTAGAAGAGGGTTCTAATTTTTTAACAGATGTGTTCTTTGCAAAGAGGAGGAAGAGACAATTATGCATCTATTCTTCCACTATTTTTTTCAAGAGAAATTTGGTCCTTCTTCCTTCCCCTATTACTCACATAATGGTTTTCTCCTCCACTGAAAATGTTTATTAGCAGCTGGTCCTTTTTCCCTTTCTCTCATTAAATTATCAAGAATCTTTGGCGTCAAGTCCCTCCCTTCATAACTTGGGGGATTTGGAAGAAGAGAAATAATAGGATCTTTAGGGAAACAACAAGAAACAATGTGACTTATGTATGGCTATTAAGAATCAAATATAGGAAAATGTGGAAGTGGGGGGATACAAATACTCTAAGGTTATGCCTTCCTATAAGGATATCAGAATCAAGAAAATATGGGGCCTTAAAAAGGATCTCACTAAAGTCAATTGGTCTACTTATATATCAAGGAAGAATGCTATTTGGACTCCCCTCGAGAAGGACTAGGTTAAATGAAACTTTCATGGTTGTTCTAAAGGAAACCCTGGTTTAGCAGGGGTTGGAGGTCTTATTAGGAATAATTGTGGGGATTGTATTGTTTGCTATGGGAAAAATATTGGGGTCTCTTCTAACAATAAGGCAGAGGCTATGGCTGCTTGGGGAGGTATTAAACTTTTGAAAGATTTAGGCTTCCAAAAATTTATCCTAGAAGGAGACTCTAAGTTTTTTGTTGATATATTGAAAGGTGATAGTGTTGTTCCTTGGGAATTAAGAGATATTATGGATAATTATAAATTTCACATGTAGTTTGTCACTTACTATAGAGTTCAACATGTTTACATGGTAACTACTCTATGTATATTGTTGCTAATGAGGCTCTTAAGTGTCATACTTGGACTTGTTGGGAGTATGGTGTTGCTAGGGGAAATGAGAGTCTTAAAAGAAAAAATTAAAAATGATTATAACTTATAAGTATTGGATAAAGGGTCTGGTTGGTGTGATAATTAGATTTGGTGATAGGATGGACATAAATGTTAATAATTGCAAGGTTAGTATGTTTCAAATTATGGAAAGTGATAAGGAGGTTTTTATTGGGGAGAAAATTAATGTGTTAATCATTTCCAAGTACCCCTCATATCACATGTTTATTTGCAATAACAAGCTTTAGGCATTCCAAATGTTATTGGTGTGCCATACGTCTCTTCCCACCTCATTTTCAAGGATTGGCTCAATTTTGATAATCTAGAAAACTTTATTATGGTGATAGTTAATCATTCCAAATCTGTACTTGGGCTTGTGTACCTTGTTCCTTTCATCTATCATAATCTTTTAAGTAACTTAAATTACTTTCTTCTTTCCACTATCTACATTTGTTCTCTTTGCAAGTTTGGTGTTAGTTTTGGAAGAGCTATTGTATTTTGGGGTGGTATGAAGAAGGGGACTAACCAAAAGAAAGGTCTAAAAAATATGCATACTTCTAAAATGGGAGAGCCAAGGAAGAGAACTGAACCCCCTAATTGTGTCATCCTAAAAAAAAATTCCAATCTCTGGAGAATGTTTACAGGGGTTGGCATGGCTTATTTCTTTGAAGCAATGTGTGGTTACAATGAGAATCTAACCGCTAAGTTCACCAATTCATGGAAAAAAGGTCATGTTTCTATTGGCATGGTGAAATTTAAAGTGACATCTCAATTAATAGCTAAAGCTACTAGTTTGGTTAATGAAGGTAGAAAGGTGGTGTTGATTATCAAAAGTTCGTGGAGAAATTATTGCATGAAGGTGATGTGCTAATGAGGTTCCAAAATGGTTATGCTCAACTCAACATTCCTCCATTGTTTTCCCTAGTTAGTATATTTGTCATGTGTTACTTCACCTTAGAAGGTAGGTATATGACTATTCACACCTTTCATTTCTCCATTTTGAATCATATTCATCATAATGATAGGATAAATCTACCCTTTTATTTTATTTCTTCCATGTAGAAAAACATTGAGAATGAGACCTCGCCTCCTTTGCACCAAGGGCTAATGTTGGCCATATATAAGTTTTTCCTTGCAAATAATCCCCATGGAAACCCATTGATTCTTAGGTAGGATAATCCCCCCATAATGATGATGAGGAGGCTAGTATACCTTTGACTATTGAGCATCTGAACCTTGTGCCTAACCCTAGGCCCCCAACTCCTGGTATTGAACCTTAGGAGGGAAGCCCCTTGAATGTTTCCCTTTTGGCTAACCCCAGTTCCAAATCCTCCACCTCTAAATATAAGCTAGCCTCTTTTGAAAATTACCTTGAGCTAGAACTACTCAAAGCTACTCCAGAGAAAATGAAATACTCCCCATTGCTTTTGGAACCCCCCCAAAGTTAAGAAATTGAAAAAATATTAGCAAAACCCAAAGTAGGGTAATGTCTATGAACCAAGCTTCCAAACCTGAACAAACACAAGAGATGAACACCATATTATATCAAGTGCAAGCTAGTATCATGATTCCCCAAGAAATCCATTTAAATTGTAATGAAAAGGAAATGAAATGAAGAACATAAATAAGCATAAATGAAAGATAGTAAATCCTATTCAAATGCAATGCAAACTCTTGATCTCTTGGGGGAGTTGGTGCCAATTTGATGTGGAAATTGGCCCTTTCCCAACTCCTAAGCAAGATTTTTTGACTGATGATGAAGAGTGATCCACTTTTTTGATGATTGAAGTGTGCTCCAAGATAAAATCTGCACAACCTAGCTATGAAACTCAATGAGATGGATGAAGATTGCTATGAATTTGAGTATAGTAAGTTTACTCAAGTTGTGGATGATGAGATGAGAAATGAAGCCTCTTATTTATAGATTGAAAAGTTGGAGAAATTCCCAAAATGGAACAATGTGGGACTAAAATTCAACCAATGGCAAGGTGCCACTTGTCAAGATGTGAATGGATGGAGGATGTGCACATTTTGATGAATGTGCCCATAAATGAAATTAGGTGATATTTGAAAATGGTGAAATGACATGTAAGAGGGAAAAGGAATGTCTTAAATGCCACTTGGCTCAAGGAAAAATGACTTATTAGGTAAAGTTAATTTCTTGTTGGAAGGACAAAGTCCACTTGGATTTGAATTCAAATTTGAGAGAATATTCCTCCATTATGCCATGTTGAGAGAAAATAGAGATTTAATAAATGAATTAAATATATTTTCATGTGCAAGTGGAAAAAGCTAGAGGATGGGACATGAATAAGGATTAAATTAATCAAGGGTTAATTAATTTAATGAGGGATTAGATGATGCGACAAATTTGACTTAGATTTATGGGTTTATTTAAATCAGATATGAGAAGAATATGATGTAAAGATTAATTAAATAAAGATTTATTGATTTATTTAATTAAAGGAGATGAAGTTAGATTAAAATAAATAAGGTTTTAATTTATTTAATTTAATAGGTGGACTTTAGAGATTTTAATTAAATAAAGGGGATTATTTAATTAAATATGGACATAGGGTTAATTAGATAAGATAGATTGATTTAATTAACAAGAGAAAAAGACTTAACTAGATAAAATGGTCTATTTAATTAAGAGAGGGAAATTGGTGAATTTAATGAAATAAAGATATTTGATTAATTAGTTAGACTGAGGGATTATTTATGATGAAATGATGTTAGTAGTCGGGATCAAGTATTTCGGTATATTTTCCATGTCTACATTTTGCCACTCTTTGAAGAAAAGTACTTGTTACCTTGGTTCAAAGAATACACTGTCTCGATCAAATGCCAAAATTTTTTGATTTAAAAAAAATTTCCCTAGTGCTGCCTTGGCAAGAGAAATATGTAATATACGCCCCCTCGAGAGATCGAACGGAAAGCTTGATTTTTGGGTGATCTCTTGAAAAAAAAGAGGACAAGGTGCCCAACAGGTCCAGAAAGGCTCTGGGAGGCTAAAAAATGATAAAAAACGGCCTTCAGACGGACAAAAATGGGATCAAGGGACCAAAATCCTAATAGCGTAGCCAAACAGGGTTAAAAATCCTAATTTTGAAGCTTAAATAGGCGTCGAGGGGTCACTTTCAATTTATTTTCACACTTAGCCCTTTAGAGATTTTGCAATTTTGAGCTCTGACACCCTGATGGGATGGCGCAACAATAGCTCCCGATGCACATTTCTGACCAAGTTCAAACGTACCAAAGGCTTCCCGACACTGGAGCATCGGTGAGTCAACTTGAACCAAGCTTGATTTTTCGTTTTACACGCTCATTTAATGCATTTAAGGCTAGGTCCCTAGGCCCAGTGCTATATTGCACTGCTCAAATTTTAAATTGGACCGCTCTGTCTTTTAAACTACACTGCCATCACATGATGGACTACCACAGTGGAGTTTGGAGTTTGAGTACAAACTTCAAACTATGATGCCTTTATGAACTGTACTACTATGTTTTAAACTATGGTGCCGCGGTGGACTTTGAAATTAGGATTTCCAACCAAATTGCGTCACTTTGGTAAAGTACACCGTTGCGGTGCAATTTGAGACTTTGAAGATTCCAGCATTGCAGTTTGCAAATTTCAAACTGCAATGCCTTCACATGTTGCGATGTTGTGGTGATTTTCTAAACGTTGAATTTAGCTCGAGCAAAAAAATTTCAATGAATTCTAACACGGCGACCTTTCCTAATGTAGGAGGAGGTGAGAGCAATTTATTCACACAAGCACAAGTCCCAGGAGATCTTTGACCTTTTACAGGATTTGTCCGAGCAGGAGTAGGAGCATCTTAGAGAGATGGGACTCTAGTATATCACCTATGCACTTCCCGTGCGGGCGCACTTGGGCATGATGACAATGCTTGCTGAGAGATGGCATAGTGAGACTTCATCCTTTCACCTTTCAACTAGTGAGGCCACAATTGTGTTAGAGGATGTGTGGTAGATTTTGAGATTACCCATCCATGGCAAGTGGGCGATCTATGACATGGTTGCTAAGATAGACACCTGTTATGCCATCCTATAGACTAATCATATTGTATTTTGCGAGGGACAAATTGAACTGGAGTGCCAGAGGCCCCTCACCTCACCTTAATGCTTGGTTATTAATACAATTATATTAGGTCTTGTTACCCTAGATCGATGAGGCTGATATTTTAGTCTGGGATGGGGGCTTGCTTGGGAGCAGATGGTCTGACAGCGAACGACACTTTTTTCATGGGGCCCCATTTTGCTAGCCTCCCTCTATAGGGATTTACATGAGTTTGCATACCTAGATGACAGAGCACTTGGGGCAGTAGTTACACTTTTTCATATCTAGGCATGGGAGCCAATCCTTGTGCTTCGTTCATGAGTCCTTCTAGTGCTAATGGAGCCAAATGATCCAATTGTTTGGTGCTACAGGGGAGGCCTTTCATTCATGCACACATGACAACACAATATTCCTCACTAGAGGAGGGTCCTTGAGGATTTGCAAGTATTTAGATGGCGGTCATACCTTAGACATCCCACATGGTTTGATGATGCACAATAGTTATTCTTTGCTTGCCAAGACTGCCTAATGCAGGGATGAGAGAATACCATGTTGGAGATGTATTTGTTGGGTAGGGTTTAATGTCAGTTCGGGGAGCCTCGGGATAGGCCAGATGATGGTTACGTGGCCATTTTTGTGAGGACAACAACATAGGGTGCCTGGGGCTGATACCTTACCCATGAGGTAGTAGAGAGCTTTAGATAGCTGGTGGCTTAGTCGTGGCCATATGATCAGGGAGAGGTAGATCCCGGAGTGACATAGGCATATAGAGATTGCTTTCAACCTCCTCTATGTCTTATAGTGGCAGGGAAACCATCCGCTCGACGCAAAGTGAGAGGTAGTGGGGTAGGGTGAGGCTAGAGAGGACAGGTTCAAGATCAGGGAGGCAGAGGGCTAGCACTAGATCAGCCAGTTCAGGACCAGGTACTCCCAGATCAATAGGATGGTGAGTAGAGGCAGGAGACCCCATGACAGGATTAGGATTCAGGTCACCAAGATGGCCATCATGACAAGATCCCGACACCACTCATGGATGGGGATGAGGATCAGCCCCATGTATAACCACCACTACAACCAGATCTCATGGATGGGTAGATTTTGCAGCTATAGGCCTAGGTACAACCACTGACAGTAGAGAGAGATTAGGCTAGGTTCGAGTGGGACCAAGCTATTTTGTTGAGGCAGGCCATAGAGTTATAGGCAGTAGTAGAGATGGGTCACCTACAGTAGCTAGAGGGCATGGCTATCTCCTCCTCCTGAAACATAGTATCACTACGGTCTTATAGAGAGGCAGTTCAGGAGGCTGATTACTACCAAATGCATTATCATCAGGCTCTACCAAGAGCAGCCAGGGTGCCATATTTTTCATAGAGGACTAGCCACATGCCAACAGAGTAGCATGGGGAGAGAGCAGGTGGCGAGGGCAGCAACCAACAAGGCTAGGCCTTCATTTTTTTTTATCAAAGACAGGATACCTTTTGGTGCCCCATGGGATCGTTTTTGATAGCTTGATGGACCATTGTTGTATTTATATACTTGATACTTGATCCAATTATTTGTATCATGATAGTACATATTTTGATGATATATATGAGATCATCTTGATGTGATATGCTATGTGATGCATTGATGGATGGTTTTTCATTTCTATATGATGTGCAATGATTTATAATTCCATGATGTAATGTATGTTGTTATGATGCGATGTAGTGATAATGCAGATGTTGATGGATGAATGCATTTCTTTTTCAGTATCTTTTTATGCACTTTTTATGATGATTATGTGTGAATGTTATGCTATTCAAATGCTTAGACTAAAAAATCTATATTATGCAATGATGGATGGTATATGCAGTGCAATGTTATTATATGGTAAATTCAAATGATCCTTATGATATGGGATGGTTTATGTTGTGCCTATGATGATGTAGATATTTTGTGGGATGAATGATTTATATCATGCTTTATATGTATGTATGGAAATGCAATGATATGCTATGCAATATTCCATATGCTAATGGTTTATGGATGCAGGATGGATGCAATAATAATGATGATTTGATTTAACTATAATGGTACCACTGTTAGCGTGAAAAGCAAGAGATAGAAGAAATCCAAAAGATTCCAACAAGACATGAGATGATGATGATTTGCTTGCCTAGGAATTAGAATTTTCAAAGGGCTAATTACCTTATGTTTGATAACACACATAGGTACAATGCGTCAAGGTATAAAGAACCAGGATGGAGTTGTACCTAGTGTGATGGACTTTGACTCAACAATCAGCTAGGAGTATTCTTATTCACACCTGGCATACAAAACCTTATTTAGAGTGCAGTTTGGATATTTTAGACATCTCAGGCATAAACATAGAAAGGAAAACCTTCCTATGTGGTCAACAAGACACCTAAAACATCTTCCCTATAAACCAAGCAAAGCACGAATGACCAAGTTATATTACAAGAATATCCAACAAGCATAGTAGATAAAAGATAATGATCATTGCCCCCTTCTTATCTCTCTAAATCTTTTGATTAGGCATCATCGAGAGGTCATTGGGATGAGCACAATAAGATAAATCAACAAGATAAAGACAAAGTAAACAAACACACCTATGCTCTTCAATACCGCTAGCCAAGACTAAACTACAGTGATGCCTGATGTTGATGTCCATTGTAGGAAGGATACATCCTAGGAAATGATGATATCAGATGATTTCATATGGGACTAATTGGATAATAGGCTATTGACACAGAGATTTGATTGACTTGTTTATGTATTGACCTAGACTTGAGACTTTGAAGTTTAAGTTTTCACTTTCAAACTGCTAGACTTGTTTCTGACTACCTTACCAAAGGTTGGGGATGATGATTGATTTATTGTGAGTGATGTCTACTGTGGGTGAAAGCGAGATGAGACAGATGGATTTTTTCAAATATTTGGATGTTTTTGATGTTTTTGCAATGTTTTGAGGTTGTTTTTGGTATTTTTTGAGATTTTACAAATGTTTTGCTTTTCAAAATTTCCAATGTTTTGGGGTTTTTTGAGATTTTGACCAACAGACTAACCTAAAGACCTATCCTAGGGGCCTTGGGGGTTGATTGAAAAATTAGCCTTTCCTATGTTATACACAGAGACCACATAGTTTGACTAACATAGACTTGATTATTGATGAGTTATGAACAAATGGATTGCTAGTTTATTATGACAGACTCTAAAAGGACTGACCTAAGTGTCTCAGGGCATGATCAAAGATTAACCTTGCCTACGTTCAAGGTTTATAGACCCGTAGTTCGACAAGATAACTCTTTTTATGACTTTTTGACTGACTTTTTGACCTATTTTTGGATATTGATATGTTTTGAATGTTTTACGAATTTTTGATTGGTTTTTCGATATTTTTGGAATTTATTATTTTTTTATGTTTTTGGATTTTTTGATTTAAGGACTTGAAGAATATACACGAATCCGATCTGATGATAACATGCCCCGAGCATGATGCAATAGACTACTCTGATAAAGGAAGGACAAACTGACCTTGAGAATGGCCGAGTAGTACTAGGAGGGATCATGATATGAACATAGGTCAAAGCTATGATGTAGATGCAAATGGGTGATGGATGGAGATATGGAATGCAATGGATGATGAAAGCATAATGGATGGATGATGCAGAACAAGCCATGAAGATCCTAGTAGATGGAACATGCTTATTTACACAAGGCACCTGCTTGCCAAGTTTTCACCAAGGTACTTGCCCAAAGTGCCACCGAAGTGGTTTTCACCAGAGGATGATTTTTCTCTTTACTATTTTTGATCCTTTTTTATTTTTTTTTTTGGATTATTTTTACTTTATTGATTTTTTTGTTGTCATCAAGATGCTGTTTTCTAGTTTTTCATTAGGGTAACCATTTTTTCAAGACTTTTTTATGATTTTTTTGATTTTTGGTTCTATACCTTGAAAGATTAGACATAAAACTTTTTGAGATGGGAGTTGTTCATGGGCTCTTGCAGAAGTTCCCCTTCGGGTGTTGATAACTGATATGCCCCTGACTTATAGCTTGCTGTGATAATGAATGGTCCCAACCAGTTGGGCTTAAATTTTCCTTTGTTGTTTGGATTTGAGACATTCTTCTGATTTTCTTTTAGTACTAGTTCTTTGACTTGGAAAGTCATGCTTCTAATTTTCTTGTTATAGCTCCTCTTGAGTTTGTTCTGATAGATTTGCAAATGATTTAAAGTGTCTATACACTGCTCATCTAGTAGCTCCAACTAATTTAGTCTTGATACTTGGTATTCTTCATCTATGATGAGGTTTTGCAATGATATTCTTAGTGACAGAAGCTCGATCTCGATGGGCAATATGGCTTCTGATTTGTAGACCAAGGAGAATGGAGTGGCACCTGTTGGTGTGTAGATGTTGGTTCAATAGGCCTAGAGGGTGGGATTTAGCTATAGATGCTAGTCACGACTTGTGTCATTGATTGTCTTTTTGAGGATTTTTAGAATGGTTTTATTGGTAGATTCTTCTTGGCCATTGCCTTGGGGATAATACATAGTGGAAAAGTGATGTTGGATTTTGATTTTTTCACAAAGGTCATGAACATCTTGATTCTTGAAGGGTGTCCCATTATCTGAGATAATAGCTTGGGGAACACCATATTGGCATATTAAGTAGTTCAGGATGAAATTTGATATCTTCTTTCCAATGATGTATGTCACGGGGATGGCTTCCACCCACTTGGTAAAGTACTCAGTGGTGGTTATGATGAACTTGTGGCAATTAGATGAGGTGGGAGTTATCTTTCCAATGAGATCGAATCCTCACTGTGAAAAGGGCCATGGTGTGATGATGGGATGAAGTTCTTGAGCTGGAGCATGGATGAGGTCCCCATGCTGCTGACATTGTAAGCACCTTTTGATGTAGTCATGTGCTTCTCTTTCCATTGTAGGCCAATAATACCCCATCCTCAACAATTTATTGGCCAAGGTCATTCCACTTGAGTGTGATCCACAAATACCATTATGCACCTCAGTTAAGGTAGTCAATGCCTCCTCAACATTTAGGCAACGTAATAAGGTTCCTTCTATGCTCCTATGGTAAAGGGTGTTTCCTACGATGATGAATCAGGATGCTTTCTTGACAAAGGTCCTTTTAGGCTTGAGGGTAGGTCAGCAGGTAGGACCCCTATTCGCAAGTAGGTATAAATGTCATGGTATCAGGGATCACCAGGACCAACAATTTTGCACAAAAATTCTGACTTTGGTACCTCGAATGTGGGTTCGAGAAGTTGCTCTACCAAAAATTCATGTTTTGAGACATTGCAAGGGATGTGCAGTAAGGATCCAATCATTGCCATGACATCTACTACTCTGTTGTTTTCTTTGGGAATCTGCTCAAATGTGATATCAATGAATGATTCTTTGAGGCTCTCTACCAACTTTTTGTATGGAGTCAGCTTATCATCCTTTGTTTGGTACTCATCATTCACTTGATTTATTATTAGTTGAGAGTCTCCATATACTTTGAGGGTCATGATGTGCCATTGCACTACTTTTCTAAGACCTATGGTTAAAGCTTTGTACTTTGTAATGTTGTTAGTGCAGGGAAATGCTAGTTTTTAGGATCAAGGTATACAATCCCCCTGTGGGGTGATGAAAAATACACCAGCTCCTGATCCATGTTGCATATAAGATCCATCAAAGTAGAGTTTCCAATGGTCGGCTATGCTGAGATTGAAGATGGATTCGTCTAGAAATTTTGATATGAGTGGATTCTCTGAGTACATGGGTGCTTCTACAAGCTAATCTCTGATGACTTGACCTTTGATTGCTTTTTGCTCCACATATTCAATGTCATACTTTGATAGTATCATGACCCACTTGGACATTCTTCTGGTGAGTGTTGCTTTTGAGAGAAGATACTTTAGGGGGTCGATCTTGGCGACGAGTTTGATCTTGTGTGCCAACATGTAATGTTTGAATTTCTATGAAGCAAACACTACTGCTAGACATGCTTTCTCAATGAATGAGTAGTTTAACTCATGCCTGACCATTGTGCAACTGATGTAATAAATAGCCCTCTCTATCCCATTTTCATCGTGTTGTGCTAAGAGAGCTCCAAGGGTTGCTACTGTTGTTGACACATAGAGGATTAATGGCTTTCTTGGGATAGGTGGCATGAGGACCGATAGTGTAAGCAGATATTCTTTGATCTTATTGAAGGCTTCCTCACACTTGTCTTCCCATTTGTACGCTACTCCCTTGTGAAGTAGGTGAGAATATGGGTTTTGCTTGTCTGCCAATTGTGCTATGAATCTGCAGATGGACTGAAGCTTGCCTTGGAGACCTCTCAACTGTTTCGATGTTTTGGGTGCCTCCATCTCTAAGATTTCTTTCAATTTTGATGGATCTATCTCAATACCCCTCATTGACACTATGTAGCCCAAAAAATTTCTTGATTGTATGCCAAAGATGCACTTCTTTGGGTTGATTCTGACTTTATATTCCTCCAGCCTATCAAAAATAGCATCAAGGTTGCTATGTGATCGCTCCTCTTCCTGGATTTTGCTAGTATGTCATCAACATAATCTTTGACAATTTTGTGGATCATGTCATGGAATATTAGTGTCATGGCTCTTTGATAGGTAGTCCCAACATTCTTTAGACCGAATGGCATCATGTTCTAGTAGTAGGTCCCCCATGGACAAGTGAAGGTCATTTTGTGTTGGTCTTATTTAGCAATCATTATTTGGTTGTATCTAGAGAAACTGTCCATTAGAGAGAGTATTTCATGTCCTTTCATCATGTCTACAATCATGTCAATGTTAGGCAATGGGAAATAATCTTTTGGACATGCTTTGTTTAAGTCTCTAAAATTTGTGCAAACTAAGATGTTGCCATCAGGTTTTGAAATAGGAACCAAATTGGATACCCACTCGGGTAGTCAATTGGTCGTATGAATCCTGCATCAAGTAGCTTCTTCATTTCTAGTTTGACTAGTAGGGCAATCTAAGGATGCATTTTTCTAAGTTTTTGTCTGACTGGATTTGCTTCAGTATACACTGCTAGATGATGGACCACAATCTTTGGATCGAGCCCAAGAATGTCTGCATAGATCCATGCAAAGTTAACTTTGCGTTCTCTTAAGAAAGATTCTAGGAGCTCTTGTTCCTTTGATAGTAATGATTCTGCATAGAATGTGATGTGTGGGGTCTCCTTTGTTCCCAAGTTAACCGAATTGCATTTTTTGGCTAGGACTGCTGATTTTTCTTGGTGTAAAGCTCTGGGAGGAAGATTGAATCCCTCATCCTTGAGTGCCTTAGAGAGGTTTTCACCATCAGATGTGTCCTTTCTTTTTACTATTTTTTGGTTAGCAAGTGCCACAGTTTGGTTTTCACTCAAGGACCTAGAGATTATTCTCATTTTTTTGCTTTTGTGGTTGAGGGATTCAATCATTTCCCCATAATATGCATGTGTATCTAGATCAATGATGAATCTTACTTTGTGGTCCCCACATGGAATATTATCCCACAGTCCCATGAATTCTAAGAGTGCCTCATCATTTTTTAATGTGTCAAGAATTGGTGGTCCTTGTTGGTCATAATTGATGAGTTGGGGGTAGACTAGGTGGTTTTCATGGTTTTGATGGTAAGACTCATAGGATAGGGTGCTAATGAGTAGGGAGGTGTCCTTGAAAAGAATGGGTAGGTTGGTTATAGGATCCTCATCATCACTACTACTATAGATTTTCGTTATGTCAAATGTGAAGTTGTCTATGACTTGACCTGTAGATACGGGTAAGCGAAGTTTGACTGCCATTTGCTGAGGAGGTTTGATTTTCCTAACTGGGGGATTTCAGCCACATATGGTTATACTTAGAGGGGTACATCCAAGGCCAAGATTTCTCATTCGTGTGTCTGGAATGATAGGTATTATAAGCCCATTGTCATTTTTTCCAAGTCTTTGGTTTCTGTCATAGCCCATTGCGAGCATCATTTGCAAATCTTTGTTGCTATCATCCATTGGTAGATTGGTTGCTGGTCTATTATCTTGATATAGGAGGTGGGATGGGTCCTCCTCTATGAATTATCAACCAAGATCTCCCCAACTTCTAAATTTGGGATATTCTTCAAGGGACGTTTGAGATGTGGAGGATTCATTTGATTGCAGACGTCCTCGTGATCTAGGAGATTGTGGTAACTCTCCTACCATAAAAGCATTTTTGGGAATCATATAGTTTCTACAACCATCATCTTGGATGATGAATTTGATATCAGAGATGGTGGGGATGGTGGGAGTGGAGGGTGTCTCTTTCACATAAGTGGAATCGAGAGTGGATGGATCAACATATGGTGTTGATGGGCCTTCATCATTTTTAGGAACTTGAGGGATTTTGTAGTATTTTGTCTCTAGGTTCTTATAGTAGGAGAATGGTTTAGGATCTCCGTGGATGGTGACCTCTTGTCCTTCATATGTGAATTTGACACATTGATGGAAGGTTGATGCTACTGCTTGCATTGCATGGATCCATAGATGTCCCAAGAGAATTTTATAAGGCAAGTCTAGGTCTAGGACTTGACACGTAGTTTCCATGATAGTTGGACCTACTTGAATAGGGATTTGGATTGTACCTTGGGACATTATTTCTTGATCATCATACACTCTAATTGTAATACCTTTTCCTTTGTGAATGGAATCCTTTGAGATTTTTAGGTTCTTAATGAGCTTGAGGGAAAAAATGTTCAAGCCTGCACCTCCATCCACCAAGACTCGCTTGCCTTTATTTTTCTACACTAGGACCTCTAAATGGAGTGCGTGGTTATGAGATGGTTGAGAAGGAAAATCCTAATTAGAGAATGTAAGTAAATTCGGGGTGATGATGTTTTCGACCATAGCTTGGAATTGTTCTGCATCAATATCTATGGGGATAGTTGATGAAGTCAATGCTTCCTCAAGGATTTTCTTGTGGGTAGATGAAATTTTTAGCAACTCCATGATGGCGATTTGTGTTGGAGTTCTTTTTAGCTGGTCAAGGACATTGTAACCATTGGGAGCTGATCTGGGGTTGGGAGCAGGTGCTCTATTTAGCTGGGATGATCCTACAATGTTAATTTTGTCACCTCTTATGGTGACTCCACAATCGACATGGGATCCTTTGATGGTGATGGTAGAACAGTAGTCATCTAGGGATGCAACAACATGGTTGTAAACATGATTCCTACTTTTTAAGGTGCCTTTCCCTTTATCAGTGTTATTGTTCCCTTTATTGTTATGGTTTGGCATCGGATTTGTGTATATTTTGAGGTTCTGATTTCTTGCTCATTGCTCCACATTTATGATTTTTTGATCAATGAGGTCTTGGATTAGATTTTTTAACTGCATGCAACTTTTAGTGGTGTGCCCCTTAATTTTGTGAAAGTTACAGAGCTGATTTTCATTATGCCAAGGAGGTTTGACATCTGGTTCTTGGTAATTCTCATACGTGGGGGCTTTGATGATATTTTCACAAGTATTAATTTCTTCATGATGACCTCAAGTGGTTCCCCAAGGGTAGTGTATTTTTTCTTGGGAGAGTTCTTATTTCGTTGAGGTGGTCCCCTTTGATCATTAACATTGTTAATCATTTGATTGTTTGGTTGTTGTGTTGTTGTGCTCACTTGATGGTTGTTTTGATGATAGTTTTGGGGTTGTCATTGTCGTGCGGGTGTGTTTTTTCGAGGGGCGAAGATGACAAATTTGGCATCCACAATACCATTGTTAATAACATTTTTGTTTCTTTCCCATGTGTGAGGTTTGTTGTTGTAACTTGTGGATGGGTGATTTTTTTGTTCAGAATGTGTAGTTGATCAACCAGGTTGTGTCATAAAGGCTCATTCGATGTTAAATTCCTTGAGATCAACTTCTCGTATGTTGTGATTCCTTAGACTTTGAGATGAAAAGCCAAGGTTCCTTCAAGGTTGGATATGATGGTGCACACTTGTTGTTCCTCAGGCAAGGTCCATTTGCTCCGATTGGCCTTGGATTGCCATCATTGTAAGAAGGAAGCAAATTATTCATTCTTACCTTGTTTCAAAGCTGATAGTTCCTCTAGGATGACATCCATAGCGATATTGCATGCATAGTTTTTGATGAATTAGTCTATGATTTCTTGGAATGTCTTGATTCCTTGAGGTAGGTAAGAGAACCATTCCATAGCATGTCTAGCCAAACTCCTAGGAAACAACCACATCAAATAGGTATCGTCATATGCGACCTCCATGCAATGAACCTAGAATTCCCTAATGTGATCTTTAGGGTTTCCAGTCCCACAATATTTGTCAAATTTGGGGATCTCAAATCCATTTGAGAAAGGTTTCATTACAAGGCTCCTATCAAATGGATAAGCACACAAGTTGTTGGGTGTTCTCATGGTTCACCCTGATTGAAGGTCGAGCACTTGTTGCGAGAGCAACCTGATTTGTGTTGTCACATTGTTTTGTGGATCAAGGGATGGGATGAAAGTGTTTCGATGTGGTTCAAATGTTGGTGGGATGGGTGGATTAGTTAGTATGTTGATGGATGGTGTTTTCATATTCTGTTGTGCCCAATATGCTAGTATTTGTTGTACCAACAATGCTTGTTTTTTTTCCTGTTGTTGTTGTGCTATTAGTGCATTTTGTTGAGCTTGTTGTTGCTATTGTGCCAACAACGCTTGTTTTTGGGCTGCTAGTTGAGCTACTTCTTGTTGCTCTTGGTATTGTTTCAGTGCTTGTTGATATGCTTGTTGTTGGGCTACTTGTTATTGTGCAATATATTGTGCTTGTGCTTGTGCTTGCGCTTGCACTTGTGCTTGAGATTTTTGGGCTTGATATTGGGCTTGTGCCTGAGCTTCAGCTTGCACTTGGGCTTGAGCCAGTGCTTGTTCTTGAGTGGTAGCTTGTGCAATCTATGTGGCTTGAGCAGCTTGCACTGCCTATGCAGCCTAGGTGGCTTGTGCAACTTGTTGTGCTTGTAGTGATTTTTGTGTAGCTTGAGCAACTTGAGCAGCTTGTTGAGTGGCTAGTTGTGCAGCTTGTCAGATTTGAATTTGTTGTAATGCCTTTTGATAAGTAGCTTGTTGAGCGGCTTGCAATGCAATACTATATTGGCTTGATGTGTTTGAGTTTGGTGGTGGTGGTGGTGGAGGTGGTTTGGAATGGTGCTTGTTGTGGTGATGAGAGGCACCATCGTGTTGATGATTGGGGTTTGAGTGGTAGATGGTGTGATTGATATGGTTAGTCCTTGAGAGACCATGATTTGAGATGTTTGGGAGATGGTTGATGATGTGATGGTGGTGGTTTGCATTGTTGGGATGGTTTCCATCTGTTGTTGTGATATTGATGGCAAGATGGAAGTATTTGGAATGATGTTTTGATTGATGCTTGGTAAAGGGGGAAGTCCTAAACCAAGAGGTGATGTTGATATTGACGGAAATGGTGGGAGTGGTGGAAATGTGGGGGGGGGACCTCTTGAGGGAATGGTGTGGTGTCGAAGATGCCCCCTGGCCCAAATATGTCACCTTCTCCTTATGAGGCTATGGGGAGGGGTGTTGCATGAAAGGATGATGATGATGGGTCATTTGGATCATGAAAGGTGAGAGGGACATATGTATGAAATGGATTTTTGGGTATGGTCTGTCCCAAGATGGTGTTTACATCCAAATCTTGATTGTTTACAAGAGGGTGTATTTGTAATACATTGAGAAATGCATTCCCTTTGTTAACGATTGGTTGAGTTGGAGCTATTGATGCTGTGATTTATGGGATGGATTGAGTGACATTTTGAAATGGTGATGTTGATGTGATGGGGGGTATGAACGATCTTGATAGTGGTTCTACCATGGTGTTCATATCATATTCTAAAGAGAGTTTTGTCCCTCGTTTTGCTAGTTTGAGCATGTAATGTTGGGGATGGAATCTCATCATGATGTTAACAATCCTATGATTTTCAATAATTTGAATCAGCTCATTGATTTCGTCTTGGGTCATACCAAAAGGATCTTGTGTAAGGTCTTCCACTTGTCCATCCTCTTGATGATCTTGAGGGAGTGAAAGATTGGTCATGGGATTGCTTGATCCAACAAGATTTATTTTAGTGTTGGTTTGACTGAGATCACTTGAAGTGGATGTTTCTTTGTTGGCTTCCATGTTCCTCTTGTGTTGAAATCAAGGAAAGGGTTACCTATTGTTAACTTTAGTAAGAAAATCGAGATATAATCCAAGTGTTTAGAAACCTCTAAGGATAAAATCCCAAGGGAAAGCAATAACACATGAATTTGGTCAATTGTATTTTCTTCCTAAAGGGTTTTAAGTTTTAATGGCAACATTAAATGTCTTTTTCCAAATTTTTTCGAACAAGCAAAGTGTTTTGTAACCAAGAATAATTGCAATCATATGGATATGAAAGACCATATTTGTTGAGTCCCCACTTGGACAAGTCCAACCATGCTTATTTTTAGCAAATGGTTAGATGCTTGACCCCACTGGATCCCCTCCACGTCACTCACTTATACGGGGTAGCCAAGCATTAGCACCCATGAAACTCCCATGGCATACTTTCCATTTCTACTAAAAACCATAAAAGTGTGGGGTAGCTTCAAAACAACCATTCTTGCTGTAATACCCATCCTGTTACTATTTAGATTTGTTTTTCTATGTTTTGATTTGGTACTTTGATATTGTGATGAGACTGTTATTGTTTGGTTTGGTTAGTAGACCTTGTTGTTTATGCCTATACATTTGAGGACATGGTTATTGATATGATATTGTGGTTGGTGATATTAGTTTGATTTCAGTAACAATGCGATGCATTAATTTAGTAAATTATGTTATGATATAATTTGTTAGTTTAGAAATGATTAATTTATCGGTTATATTATATTGTTTGGATAGATGTGATGAAGGACAGTATAGCACCACTCGTTCGCGGGTGCCCTGCTACGTTGTGATTCCTTCTCACAATAGAATGCTTTGATTTTATATACGTATGCACATGTACATGACTTCGTTTGTATGCAGGGATTGTAGGTACATAGTCTCGATTCCACCTGCTTCGGCAAGACAGGGCGAGCACCAATAACCCAATAGGATAATGTTGAAACAAAGATGACTTGGAAGTCATCCCATTCCATGTTGTCAAACCGTTCCGATTGAATGGTATTGTGTGTTATTGTAATTATCCTTTCTGCAATTATTATTGTGTCCATGTGAGTGTCTTGTCATATGTTATTCATGTTGGTATTTTATAAGTTGTGACTAATTCAATTAAATGATGGTAATAATTGTTTAGTATAATGTTAGATTAAATTGTATTAAATATTTAAAAGTTTTAGTTTAAAAGTCATGTATTTTATTATATGCTAATTAAATATTAAATTGTGTTTTGTTAATTTAATTACATTATCTTGTTGAAGATAATTATAAATTAAATAAATTAAATAAATCAAATTATGTGCAAAGCAAGTAAAGCTTGCAAAAGCTGATTTAAAACAAAAAGTATTGAAGAATAGAAAAATAAATAAATAAAAGAATGGAAAAATTTGTGTGAACGAAGGAGATTTGAGATAATTATAAAATAAATAAATTAAATAAATCAAATTATGTGCAAAGCAAGTAAAGCTTGCAAAAGTTGATTTAAAACAAAAAGTATTGAAGAATAGAAAAATAAATAAATAAAAGAATAGAAAAAGTTGTGTGAACGAAGGAGATTTGAGATTTGACTGAAAAGCTTGCTTTCAAAGATATAATTTCTTTTATGGTGGATTTTTGAGAGCTTTTGGAAGAAATTGGTAATATCTTTTATTTAATTGAAATTTTTGAGGGTTTTTCCACACAGAGAATTATTGAGATAGAAGTTGCACAAGTTAGTTGTTCTATAGTTTTGGGGAAAAAGAGTTTCTTTCATTTGCTTGCATTAAGTTGGGGAGGTTTTCTGAATAAAGTATTGGATTTGAATTCGAGTACGGTATTCTGGAGATGGTTTTCAAAGAAAGAATTAGAAGCTCTTCGTAGAGGCATCGAGATCAAGTAGGATTCATTAGATTCTCAAGAGCGCAGGAATCTAGGTTCCACTTATTTTCTCTTTCATCTTTCTGTTTCAGAGAAAAATAAAATTAATTAAATATGATTTGTGTGAAGAAAGAGAACTTTTGTTTGAATAGAAAATTACTGAAGGAGATTAGTCTAGTTTTTTTTTATAAAAATAAAATAAAATTGTTTGCAATGTTTGTTCTTTGGGGTTTGCATGACGAGCATTACAACATTGGTATCAGAGCACTAGGTTTAGATACTGGGCACTTTGGTTTCATATGAGCCCATTATGTTGTCCTAGTGAATTTGTTAAGTGAAGTTCTTAAGTGATCACGATGATCATGTTGGATTTTGGAAAGGATGTAAAGATTTGAAGCATGTAGTTGTTGGAAAGTAAGTGTACTTGTGGAATTATGTATGTAATTGTACTTCCCTTGTAAATGTGAGAAACCAGTAACTGTGCATCGGTTGAGTGTTGTGAATACCCCATACTTGCTTTGTGGGCCCATAACCCACAGGTCTTAGGATGGAGATACGGTGTACCCATCCATTCTGAATATGTTGTATTTGGTGTGGGATTAACCATACCATTATGCATGTTTGTATGTTTGTTACTTGATTGAGGGCCAACCCACGTGTGGTTGAAAATCTATATATATAAGAGTAGCCAAAAGCTAGTTTCATGGATTCTTTTCTTTTGGTTCTCTAGTCCCTCAATCTGTGAAGGGGTAGTAGCAGCCACAAAGTTCCTTGGGTGGAGTGTGCAGCGTATGCATATTGCGATGCAGAGTAGTCTTAGCTCAACCGATCCCAAGGAAACGTACTCACTACTTCCCCTTATGATGGATCAGGGTACTTGATCCATATGTGCTAGCCTAAACCCCACAGTTTTGAGTATAGCAGCATTGGATTTTTAGTTTATGCCTGGTCATCCATAGGGACGTTGACCTGGCATTAGCGAGTCAACCTCGTCTGTATGAGAGGTGAAGCTCGAGTGGCCCCATATTGATATGCTCATATATGTATTGCATACACTGTATCTGCACATGTTCTGACATGATGCAATGGATACAATGCCACACCCCACTAATGTTCCGACATAGTGCTGGTGATGATGTCGTGTTGCTAATGGTAGTGAGCTAGGCTCAAGGACATGATGCCACATGCATAGACACATGAAGGTGCACTATGAGATTGTGTTATGATAGCCTACTTGTGTGATGAGTGTAATGGGGCCTCACACACTTGTAGAGGGATACTCATGTTTGCTTTTGATAGTGTTTGGGTCGGTTAGCATATGGGTATGTCCTAGCCATGTATACCTCTGGCAATGATGAGTACCTGCATGTGCCTTCTCCATGAGGAATTTCTATGCGGGGTGTGTCTACGCGTGCCTACTTCCGCGGAGCCACAAACACACCACCATGCGGCATACATCAGTGCATGCCTTCTCCGGCTGGCATATGACCATGTCGCATGATGACACGAGGCAGGGTGTAGCGGAGGAGCACACTCTGGGTCATGTGGATGGCATGCTCACTCTACACCACATGAGGGCTATTGTTATAGCTAGATGATGTTCCCTCCTTCCTCATTTGGTGGCTAGTATCTAGTCACACAGTGTTGTATTGTGAAATTTTGAAGATTGAGGATTTCCTATATGATTGTTGATGATTTTCAATTGACCTTGAAGGCTGACATTTTGTTTATGTTTGTTTGTAATGGTTTAGCCACACTTTGTGATTTATTCTCTCATAGCCCTCGTGGTTACATTTGATTCAGTGTTGACATTGTGTACATTTCTTGCTTTACTATTGAAATTGAATCTTATTTGAATTTTTTTTATGACTTTGGTGGCTAAACTAGTTTATCCTTGTTGTTTTCAAGGTTGGCCATGTGTTGTATTGTGATTCCTCTCCAAGGACGTATGAGGCAGACTTGGTGAGTGTATACAAGGAAGTAGACGCAGGGAACCTTGAGGATGGGGGTATGTGAGGTTATTTTATAGCTAGGACCCACTACCCACCTATGTGTGATGACTATCTCTTGGAGGCTAACCACCTTATACAACAAGAGATAGGTCATTGTGGCCTTGCTTGGATGGTTTCACTATGTGTGTGTGGCCTAACTCCATCAAGCCATTGAGTGTGAGGTATGGTTTATGTGAGATGGATTTTGGCTCTTGGCTCATGGATTATGTATTGTGGATTAGTATGCTGATTTCTGGCATCCAGATGGACCCTTGTGTAGCCTCGTTATGTGATTCCCAGTGATGTGAATTCGTGTGTATGTGAATAATCCATGGATATAGTACTTAGATTCTTGAGATTTTATTTACTTCCCTTCTATTGTTCTCATCTAATATTTGGAACTTGTTCTTCGGTGGTGTTGTAGGATGATGCCTAGAGGTCGCAATCTTGATAGGGGCGGTCATCAGAGCACTCTTTTTTTTAATGTCCATGAGGGTGGTCATGAGGAACATCTGAGCCCTCAATTATGCCCCTTGCTTGAGGAAATTCTTAACCGGCTTGGCCCAAGATTGGAGAGAAATCGACAAATGGTAAGGGAAAGAGAAAGGTTCCCTAGGAGAAGAGGTGTTTCAGCTATAGTAAGACTTATAATGGATCTCTTAAGGGAACATTCTCCTACCTTCCATAGTCATAGGGTGGTTTGGAGGATGAGACTTGGATGATTGGTGTCCGAATTGGTGGGCCTCTTTTGTCTAGGAGAATCCGGAGTTGGTTGCGAGCCCAACTTTATCGGCTTGACTAGTCAACTCAGAGCACTCAGACTATAGCTAGTAGGGGCCGACTTTGACAGGATGGTGCACCTCCTCGAGGTAGAAGAAATGGCAGAAATGCAGGATGTTTCTCTTGTGGCCAGCAGGGTCATGTAGCTAGGCAATGTCCTCATAGGAGCACACCTGAATTCAGTCAGAGATCAACAGTCACAGAGCCAACAAGGGATGATGCGGGTAGGATCCACAGAGCAATTGAAGTAGTTGATGACTGCCAGGTAGGGCATCAGAGCACAGATGTGGAGACTATAGGTAGTAGACATGGAGCTGACTCGGGAGCCCATGAGAATTCTACGATATAGGAGATTGATATAGTGCTTCTTATGTTGTGTAATACCCCCATGTTACCGATATTCTTTGCTACTATTTGTTACTCTTATGTGGTAGTGTGATACTGGTTTGTGATGGTGACTAGTTCACCGATTTGGTGTGTGTGGATGCCTCCCGTATTAGGGAATCTTATTTTCTTTTGTTTGTCGGCTTCCAGGAGTAAGCCGAATTTATGGGGGGGAGGATGTAATACCCCTCCTGTTACTGTTTAGATTTTTTTTTCTATGTTTTGATTTGGTACTTTGATATTGTGATGAGACTGTTATTGTTTGGTTTGGTTAGTAGACCTTGTTGTTTATGCCTATACATTTGAGGACATGGTTATTGATATGATATTGTGGTTGGTGATATTAGTTTGATTTTAGTAACATTGTGATGCATTAATTTAGTAAATTATGTTATGATATGATTTGTTAGTTTAGAAATGATTAATTTATCGGTTATATTATATTGTTTGGATAGATGTGATGAAGGACAGTGTAGCACCACTCGTTCATGGGTGCCCTGCTACGCTGCGATTCCTTCTCACAATAGAATGCTTTGATTTTATATACGTATGCACATCTACATGACTTCCTTTGTATGCAGGGATTGCAGGTACATAGTCTCAATTCCACCTGCTTCGGCAGGACAGGGCGAGCACCAATAACCCAACGACATAATGTTGAAACAGAGATGACTTGGAAATCATCATGTTCCATGTTGTCAAACCATCCCGATTGAATGGTATTGTGTGTTCTTGTAATTGTCCTTTTTGCAATTATTATTGTGTCCATGTGAGTGTCTTGTCTTATGTTATTCATGTTGGTATTTTATAAGTTGTGACTGATTCAATTAAATGATGGTAATAATTTTTTAGTATAATGTTAGATTAAATTGTATTAAATATTTAAAAGTTTTAGTTTAAAAGTCATGTATTTTATTATATGCTAATTAAATATTAAATTGTGTTTTGTTAATTTAATTAAATTATCTTGTTGAAGATAATTATAAAATAAATAAATTAAATAAATCAAATTATGTGCAAAGCAAGTAAAGCTTGCAAAAGCTGATTTAAAACAAAAAGTATTGAAGAATAGAAAAATAAATAAATAAAAGAATAGAAAAAGTTGTGTGAACGAAGGAGATTTGAGATTTGACTAAAAAAGTTTCTTTCAAAGATATAATTTCTTTTATGGTGGATTTTTTAGAGCTTTTGGAAGAAATTGGTAATATCTTTTATTTAATTGAAATTTTTTAGGGTTTTTCCACACAGAGAATTATTGAGACAAAAGTTGCACAAGTTAATTGTTCTATAGTTTTGGGGAAAAAGTGTTTCTTTCATTTGCTTGCATTAAGTTGGGGAGGTTTTCTGAATAAAGTATTGGATTCGAATTCGAGTACGGTATTCTAGAGACAGTTTTCAGAGCAGGAATTAGAAGCTCTTCGTAGAGGCATTGGGATCAAGCAGGCTTCATCAGATTCTCAAGAGCCTAGGAATCCAGGTTCCACTTATTTTCTCTTTCATCTTTCTGTTTCAAAGAAAAATAAAATTAATTAAATATGATTTGTGTGAAGAAAGAAAACTTTTGTTTGAATAGAAAATTACTGAAGAAGATTAGTCTAGTTTTAAAAATAAAAAATAAAAAATAAAAAAAATTGTTTGCAATGTTTGTTCTCTGGGGTTTGCACGACGGGTGTTACACTTGCACCAACAAATAGATAGGGATTTGGGCCTTTCTACAACAAGGGTTTTAATTCAGACTTTCCATTCATACAAGTTGACCCAACGTGGCGAGAGACCATTGCTACCCTTCTCATTAGAGCCAACCACATGATACTGGCCTTTGTTCTAGTACCCACTTTTATATCTCGGCTGGAAATACTCTTGGCTTTAGAGTGTTACTAGTTGAGTCGTTCCCTTGGGTGAGTACTTTTTCCCCAAGGTAGGCCCTCTAAGATAAAAAAGTGAGAAAACATATCCGCAACTCAATCGATCTTTGTTGAGAAACAAAGAGAGAATACACGCAATAGGTTTGACTCACACTCGCAAGATGTTTTGTTCAATTTTAATTCCCAAAATGAAGTGTGGAGGCAATCACTTTGTCCCAACCTAAAACCACCAAAAATCCTTTTGATTCTCAAGATCACCATGAGGTGCAAGAGAAGCGCATACATATTTTCAATGGTGTTAGTTTGAGTAAGCAATCACAAAACAAAGTAGCACATGTTCTTTTTAAACCCACAAGGCAAAAGTGAATTCCCTTTTTTTTTAAGCACCAAATCAAATGTGGAATTTTCCTTGTTCAATTTGTTAAATTTGAAAACCAACTCTAGTAAGTTTGTGTCCTAAAGTTCATTTTAACCTTTTTGTAACAAGAAATTGAAGTGTACTTTTTAGAGCCCAAAATGAAAACTAGTAGGTCCTAAGCATGAAAGATAACAATATTCCTAAAGAGAGATAGTGAATTCTCTAAGAGTGTTGAACAAACACTTAAGGGTTCAAAAACACTTGGTATAACGAAATGGTGATGTTATCATGCCTCTTTGCTCTTTCACCTTTGCTCAAGTCAAACTACAAGAAAAACCAGTCAAACCTGCAAAACAGAGGTCAGGAAAGCAAGGAATAACACTAATGATCATAAATGAAAAAGGCACATGTCATAAAAAAGAACTGAAATTGACTTTTTACTTCCTTCCAGTGGTGGAACCCATGAAGGCATCATAGTTTGAAGCCCTCCAGTGATGCTATATGGTGTTGCTTACTAGTCAGCATCGCTCTGCAGCAGGGACATAGAGCATATAGGCATCGTTATTTGAGCTAGTGGTGGAGTTTGGAATTTGAAAAGATTCCAACGTGTGGAAATGAGTCAGCAGTGGAGTTTGGAAATTTGAATTCTAAGCAGGAAACATAAAGCGTTAGAGTTTAGAGTTTGGAGTGGTCTGATATAGCAACGTTAGAGTCCCAGTAGTCCTAAATTGCAATGCTACCCTGTCAGAGGTGGAGTTCCCTATAGACAAAGAAAAACACAAAAAGCATGAATTTTTTAAGAAAAACATGATTAGAAAATGATATAGAACCCTCCTTCTAGCGCCAAATGTATGAACCAAGATTCCAAACTTGCACAAACACAAGAGATGAACACCATATTAGATCAAATGCAAGTTAGTATCATGATTCCCCAAGAAATCCATTTAAATTGTAATGAAAATAAAATGAAATGAAGAACATAAATAAGCATAAATGAAAGATAGTAAATCCTATTCAAATGCAATGCAAACTCTTGATCTCTTGGGGGAGTTGGTGCCAATTTGATGTGGAAATTGGCCCTTTCCCAACTCCTATGCAAGTTTTGTTGATTGATGATGAAGAGTTATCCACTTTGTTGATGATTGAAGTGTGCTCCAAGATAAAATCTGCATAACCTAGCTATGAAACTCAATGATATGGATGAAGATTGCTATGAATTTGAGTATAGTAAGTTTACTCAAGTTGTGGATGATGAGATGGGGAATGAAGCCTCTTATTTATAGATTGAAAAGTTGGAGAAATTCCCAAAATGGAACAATGTGGGACTAAAATTCAACCAATGGCAAGGTGCCACTTGTCAAGATGTGAATGGATGGAGGATGTGCACATTTTGATGAATGTTCCCATAAATGAAATTAGGTGATATTTAAAAATGGTGAAATGCCATGTAAGAGGGAAAAGGAATGTCTTAAATGCCACTTGGCTCAAGGAAAAATGACTTATTAGGTGAAGTTAATTTCTTGTTGGAAGGACAAAGTCCACTTGGATTTGAATTCAAATTTGAGAGAATATTCCTCCATTATGCCATGTTGAGAGAAAATAGAGATTTAATAAATGAATTAAATATATTTTCATGTGCAAGTGGCAAAAACTAGAGGATGGGACATGAATGAGGATTAAATTAATCAAGGGTTAATTAATTTAATGAGGGATTAGATGATGTGACAAATTTGACTTAGATTTATGGGTTTATTTAAATCAAATATAAGAATATGATGTAAAGATTAATTAAATTAAGATTTATTGATTTATTTCATTAAAGGAGATGAAGTTAGATTAAAATAAATAAGGTTTTAATTTATTTAATTTAATAGGTGGACTTTAGAGATTTTCATTAAATAAAGGGGATTATTTAATTAAATATGGACACAGGGTTAATTAGATCAGATAGATTGATTTAATTAACAAGAGAAAAAGACTTAACTAGATAAAATGATCTATTTAATTAAGAGAGGGAAATTGGTGAATTTAATCAAATAAATATATTCAATTAAATGGCTAGACAGAGGGATGATTTAGGATGAAATGATGTTAGTAGTCAAGATCAAGTATGTCAGTATATTTTCCATGTCTACAATGTCATCACCATTACTGAAGACTTTGAAGGTCTTCAAATGGAGGATATGGATAAGGGTAGGTGGGCATGTTACATTGTGGCCGAAGATCAATGAGATTAGCTAAGGTTGCTTCCTTTGATAAAAAAAGATAAAGGAAAAAAGAAGGAAATTGAGGAAGAGGAAGAGAAATAGATGAATATGGAAGAATTTGAACCCCAAATGGAAGAGGAAAGTGAAGGAATGGATTGTGAAGATTGTGACTATGAGATGGATGAAGAAGAACTGGAGGAGGAGGATGATTATAAGGAGGAGGAAGGAGTGGGTGGGGAGGATGATCTTGATGCTGTTGAGAGGGAGGTTAGAGAAGAGGCAGACAATGTTGGGTGCTACTCTTTCTAGAGATACTAACATTAAACTTTTGAAAAGTAGCATCACTTTCTCGTAGGTATAGGTTGAGGACATGGAAAAAGCTATCATCACTATGATGAAGGTCACTAATGGGTTGATGCATAGAGCCATGGTCGAAGTGGTTTTTGGTCAAACCAATATCAAAAAGTATTTAAAGAAGGTCGGGAAGCATGAAGACATGAAGGACATGGAAAATGAAGCCACCCCAGACTAGAGGGAATTTGTCTCTCGGATTGGAGACAATTGGGAGTTGATTGCTAATGCCAAATAATGGCTTTTTTCATCTTGCTCATTTTTTTGATGTTTGACTCTTGGTTTCCTAGTTTAATTATTATTTTAAAACTTCGGTTTCTCTAGATGATATTATTAGACTGTTATTTTATGTTAGCTATGTTATGGTTTGGGACTAGTTGGTTTATGGTTAATCTCTTCTTTGGTTTGCATGGCACTTTTTGGGTTAGTCTGTGGTATGCTTATAATGTTTTTTATTATACTTATAATGGTCCCGTGGATGCAAATACTGGTTAATTAGCCTTTGAGCCCCATATGGTTGCTTAATAGTATGTAGTTTGGTTGTTGTTTTGTTGGGTGTGGTTGGTGTTGTTTCCTAGCCTATCTCATTTTTTTTGCTTCAGCTCATTTTGTATCTAACAGGATCATGACCCTTTCCATGGTTATATAATAAAAAACAACTTATATAATATAAAATAATATAATTTATACACTTTGAATATTAGTGGAAATTTATAAACAATATATAATTCTTTGCTTTCTTTCTTTGTATAAGTGTTTTATTTTTTAATATGATTTTTATTTATTTTATATTGGGTTCATCAAATGGTCAGATCTTTTTCAATGGTCAACCATCATTCTACCACTTTCTCAACCATTGATCATTAAAGCCAACTGGTAATGTTCATATAAGGAACACCTTCAATGTAATTAGTATAATATAATAATGTTTTTAAGCAATATAAAAATTGCATGAAGCTATTGAGAGTGTTGTAATTTATTTTCTTACTAAAAGGTAGCAATATAAAACTATGTTGCATATGTTCCACTTACTTTACAAATTCATAGAAATATGTTAGTTCATATGTTAATGGAAATACAAACGCATTAACACTTATGTTAATATTTACGATAAGAGGTGTTTATCAATGGTAGAATGAGAATTAAAATTTTGTGTACATAAAATTAAAAGGCGAGGATAAGATAAGGCAATAAATAGTAATAATATAATAACAATATAATAAAAAAAAGAGAAGATAAGATAAGATAATAAGATAATAATATTAACAAAATAATAATATAATAATAATAATATGATAATAAAAATGATACTAATATATTAATAAAAATATAATTGTCTATATAATTAATATAATATAATAATATTTTCAAGCAATATAAAGTTTGGTTGAAACTATTCAAAGTGTTACATCATTTATTTTCTTACAAAAATGTAGCAATAAAAAACTCTATTTTCCATTTAGTGTTACAAAGTCATAGAAATTTGTTGGTTCATATGTTGATGTTTACGCTATCAATAGGATTGAAAGTTTGTGTACATAAAATAAAAAGAAAGCATAAGATAAGATAAGATAATAATATAATTTAATATTATAATAAAAATATAATAACATAACTATAAATAGTATTAATATATTAATTAAAAAATAATTATCTATATAATTAATATAATATAATAATATTTTTAAGCATACACTTCGAAAATGATATCTTTGAACATCTTCTACATAGAGTTTTCAAAATATAGACATGCTAATAGTAGACCTCCTAAAACCATATTATATAGGAATTGGGTAATACAAATTCTTATGCATCATAATGACAGCAAAAATATGTTGCTTCATACTACAAAATAAAATATGCATTAAAAATTATTATATTTACTAAAAAGATTGTGCTGATAGACATATATGTTGCAAATGAAATTAATATTAAGAATAGTTTCCATTTATATAAAAAATTATAGCATTTTATTAATAAAATTGTATACAATCCATTATCTTTGGCATTGTTATCTTGAGGTGCTCTTTTGTTTAAAACTATATAACTATATATATAGGCTATGGTTATTGTGTTTTTCTATGTGTCTTATTGTTGTTACAATGACGTATTAAATCTTTGTCAAAATCATTTCCTATAATCTAATTGTTAGGGATCCAAATCTACACCCTAATGCCAAGTTGTGAGTGAACTTAGAAGGTTTGGATGTAACATGGGATTGCTTTCAGGTTGTGGGTTTCCTATTTGAAAGCAGACCTCTAGATTATGGGTTGGATTCCCATTTTGATGCCACCTAACTATTAATTTCTGAGGTAAAAGGTGATAATTGAATGGAAAAAAAGAACCTAATGCTAAAAATATCTAAGGTGATACACCAAAAAACAACTAGGACCTGATAATAGCCTATCACATTCAAATCAATATCATAAAACTTGGTTTACACAACTCATTTTCAAATGCAGTTCACATAAGTAATTTGTAAGGAGGTCTCCAAATAGGGATTTTAGAAGGAAAACAAAGGTCTCACAACTAACAACACTATTGAATAACACAGCTTATAACTTGTCAACATGCATTTTCTACTAAATAGATGCATAAACATGAGACATGTTTGCAAGGAAAGATAATTTTTCTAAAAGACAGACCGATGAATCATTAACAACATACCATGAAACATGAAATGAGAAGGTAAAATGCTCTATTTTATTAATTCAAAGTGCTTAAACTATATCACAAGTCCATCTAAGTTACAATACTGCTCCATGATGAAGAATTGCTCCAAAAAATAAAGCTATCCTATTGTTGGAAAGAAAGAACTCCCCCGCAATGCCAAAATGAAGCTACTTAAGCAAAAAGATCACACAAATCTCAAGCTTTCCCATCTAGAAGGTTTTGGTCGGATGAGTCACAAAAGCCAAAAAATAGCCTTCCAAAATCATTTCAAAAGACCTCTAAAATGGTGAAAGGTCAAGCTCAAACCCAAGTCATGCCAAAAGTGTGACAAAATTTCCTCCAAAGTGGTCTAGTCCCTCCAAAATAGTCAAACACAACTCTTACACTTTCCACATGTCTGCAAGTCATCACCAAATTTGTCACATGCCTCCAAACTAGTCGAGTCACACTTTTAGTGTGTTTGCAAAGCACATGACTCAATTAAACCTCCTTTGACTAGATCATATCAACACATGCTTCTTTTCATTTTGCATTTAAAAAACATTTAATTAAATGGTTTATAATCACACCATTTAACTAGATGTTTTACATTTGAAAGTAAAATACAAAAGTGAAAACTTGGGCTCAAACCCCTTGACTTACTCTTTGAAAACACATCAACATTTGCATTATAAATATCATTAAATAAAGTGATTTGCAAATCACTTAAATAATGCTTTATAATCTGAATAAATGCAAAAAAGTGATAATAAATCACTAATTACTCCAAATGCTTGAAAAATCATTCAAGCCAAAATTAAATTGCCCCAAGGCATCTAACCAATTTTCACTCACCTCCATCCGCATTTGAAAGCCAAGTGACATGACTATCATTGGTCAACCATCCTAATTTTCAAAGACAACCAAAAGACCAATATTTCAGCCTATGTGATCATAAGGGAACTCCAAATTCCTTCGAAGACATGTTTTTAAAGTCTTGGAAGACTTATCATTTTTCAAAGATGGTGAAAAGCACCAAGGCACATGATCTCCAAAATGAAATATAAGACAAAATTGCCTAAGTCTTGAACCTCGTCACTTGGGCCACATAACAATTGAATGTGTTAGGAATTTTTAAAATACAAGGTAAAAACACCTTGTCATCCCTCAATAAGGTTCAAACCCTAAAACAAAAAAAATACTTTGTAAAAAAAATATTGCATTTCCATTGAACACTTTGGGGCGTTGCTTTAGGCCGCCATGGGGTTTCAGTGTTGAGCTTTGTAGATGGTTTTCAGACTAGTTTCTTGGCCAATTTCTTGATGAGATCTTGTTGATGAGATCTTGTGATTTCCACTGAGAACAACAGGTAACTTGATTTTTTCTCAATAAAACTGGCTTTCTCCATTTTTGGAAAGCTAATTCATGAGTTAAAGTCATAGCCCTAAGTGCATTTCTGATGCAATTGTTTAACTCCACGTTCTTTTGTGTTATTCATTTGTTTTATCCGCCATGATAGAAGATCTTTGAGGCTCGAATGGAGGATTTATATGGTGAAAAAAACCTACCTTTTGATGAGAATGAGCAACTTCTAGCTTAGGAGAGCTTCACATCAGAAATACATTTCCATTTTCTACAAATAAAGCTCAAACTCAAGCTTCCATACTAGAGAATGCAACAAAAGAATTGTTTTCCTCTGTATTGAATCAACGAACAAACCCTAGATTTATTTTTCTTGTATCCTTCTGCAGAACGCTCTCCATGAGATATCTCTTTCAACTCCTTTGTACTTGAAATTTTCTAAGACAAACCCAAGTGGTTTTTTTTATTTGGTGAAGAAAATCAGGCTTTTAGCCACGGCCATGAAAAATTGCATTGGTTTTCTAACATACTTTTATGCCTCTGCTTTTAATGGTATCCATGAAATGTCTCTTTCAATTCCTCTATACTTAAAATTTTTACACAAACCCAGATGGGTTTCCTGATTGTGCAAAGAAAACTAGTTTATAGGTCATGGTTGTAAGAATACATTGGGGTTTTCGATATACTTTTGTTGCTCTATCCAAAAATAAAAACTCCATGCTTCTCTTAATGCTTGCATAAGACTAAGCTTTGGTTCTCAGATTGTAAGTTGCATTGGAAATTTCTGGAAAATGGCATAATATGCTCAGAATTGATCATTGCATAGTCATAGCTTCAGAAGTTGCAATGGAATAGAACACTCCCTCTTATGGTCTTCAAAATATTTCACATGCTTAATTTTCATAGAGAAATAAAGAACAAGAATTACCCAGCTGATCATAAAAGTATCTAGATTGAAACTTGTAATGTTCCAAGTTGGCACTAATTCTGTGTGTGTAGCCTTTATCTTGCAATCATTATACCCACTTAAATGAAGTCCATCTCAATATGGTGTTTCTTTTCTCTTTTTCTGATCATGAGAGACTATCAGCCTCCACGTTCCTTTGACATTCTACTTTGGATTTCTGACTCACCATGGTTAGCTTCTTGTTCAAACATTGCTTGCATATCAATATTTTTTGTGATCATATGTTCTTTAATGTTCACATCCATTTTAGGCTCAAGTGAAGCTTGGTCATTTGCATGAATGGCATTGTTGTTGTCATTCTTTGGTTCATTTTATGATGATTCATTGTCTTTCAGTAAGCATGTTTGAAAGATTTTCCAGCTTGAATTTTCATCTTCACCTCCATTGTCTGTGCTCTCCTCATATTTTCCATTATTTTCACTAGAATTATGGCCTTCAACAAATTTATTATGAGACCCCCTTTTCTTGAAAATACCCTTTCATCCTTATGTTTTATCTTAGAAAGATCAATTACAATTTCAGGGTCACTATCACTTTTAGGCTCTAATTTCTCTGATATTCCATCATATTCCTTTGAAGTAAATAGTTGATATTTTGAATAACAAGCATTCCAGAGTGCTTATTATCTAACTTGTTGGAGGATCTTCTATTTGAGGTCTTCAGAGGCTAAACATTACATTCTTTCTCTAGTTTAGAATGTCCACCTTGGTCTGTAAGACCTTGAGATTGCATGGCAGATCTTAGACTTCCTGGGCTTCCCACTTCTATTCCATTTGTTGGATAATGTTTTGAGCCTACATACATAGTAGATTCTAACATTTGGGGTGGATGAAATATAGGACTGAATTGTGGCTAGTATGAATCTCCAGCATAACTTTGATAATATGGAGAACCAAACTGAATCCCTTGCACTGGAAATCTAGACCCAACCATATGGGATTGGAAATTATGGGCATATTGTGGAGGCTGACCTGACCATACAGGCATTGTAGGTTGTTGAATATTTCATTGCCTCCAGTTATTCCCATAGGATCATGTGTTGTTGCAGATATCCCATTATCTCTATTATGACATAAATTTGTGTAGTTCCCATTTGGACCTTGCATGTTGGCTGTTTGTTTCAATTCATTTATATTACTTGGATCATCATTGGCAGCATGAATCTTAGTCTGAAAAACAGACTTGTTGTTCAGCATGAACTCATAAGTTCCTACAAAGGACACCTCAGATAGACCAGAATTATCCTCCATAGCTAGAATTTCCATCTCTTCTAACCAAAGCCCAACTTCTTGTTTTCTCCTATACATCTCCATGATGTTCAAACATGATTTTCTCAAACAAAGAGCTCCAAAGTATTTTGTAAATGAGACTAGATCAGCCATGTGCTTGTTATCAAAGTTAGTTGTTACGCTTGTGCATAGGCCATTCCTTGTTCCTTTGGAGAACTATTTTTCAACTCTCCAGTATTTTTAAAAGTTGAACTTATGAATTTTCTCCTTGTATAGGTGTGATATCATTTGACTATAATCTCCATTTTTCTACACCATCTTGTGTCACTTGATTGTTGTTGATCTATCCAAATTCTTGTAAATGTTCAAATGTTGGCTTCATTTATGAAACACATTTTCTTTTCATATCCTTCTTTGATCATTATGTTCAGGGGCTGCACCATCATGTTCTGAAACTCTTTGTGATTGAAGACATTATGTTGTGATTTCTTATGAACTATGGTTGTTGTCCCACTATAAAATGTAGAATGTATTCTCCTTTCTTTGACTACCCCAATCCTTATGACTTCTCCCAACAATTGATTGCTGCCCCAAAAGTTTGTAACCTAGTTTCCACAATAGTTACTTACCTTTTCAATCATGTGCAACAATTAACACTGTCTCCTCACTTTGATCCTAGTGGGTAGACACATGTCACTTATGTTGGTGACTTGAAAGCTCACCGTCCTATGTGATGTGTGGCTATCCAATAGGGTTAAGGTGAGAGGGACTTGAAAACACCTTGGATTTCTCCCTCATTATTTAAGAGGCGCATAATTGAACTCGGTGCATCTTTTGAATTTGATAATGAAAGTTGATCAACTGATGTGATTCCATATTGATTTGATGCATTAATAATAGGTATATATTTGATCAAGTTGCTCAATTTCCTATTCCTCTTAAGACATCATAGGGAAACATGCTGAGCTCTACCCTCATGGGAGCCACATTTACCCCACATGTTGTATTTAACTAAATCAGAACGGTAATAAGACTTGTCCTATATCTGCACATGAAGCAAACAAGTTAGAAAAATAAATGCATAATTAGGATGTGTTTGATGACTTCATTATTTTCTAGGACATCCAAGTTTTGCATGCTTATTTAATGCATTTAGAGATCGTTTATACATGCATAGGTAAGTGTTCATGTAAGGTTTGAGATCTTTCATTGCTTAAATCATTGCTCTAACATCATTGTTATTGCCAGATGCAGGAGCTAGGAGCACTATGGGGCTAGAAAAGACACAAGCAGCTTGGGGCAGCAACATGACAAGATGATACATCCATAACCAGTTATTCTCAGGCAATGACTGGTCTCCACCCTTATATGCACATTTTATTTCTTTACTTATTCATGTATAAACTATTCTTTATTTTCATTAAATAAGTAAAGTTAGTCCCTTGGCTTGTGAGGGACATGTACACTTCATGATTATCAATAAAGATTACATTTATAAAATATATGGTTTTCTTTTCTCATTTGTTGTAATTGCAGCATTGGAATGAAAATGTAATTTGTTTCATTTGACAATCTCTTTCATGCATATTGAACTTGACCTACCAGACTATGGTTTATCTTTCAAATTTTTAAGCAAACAACACAAAAAGAATAAACACTAAGTTACTTGATTTCAACTGAAATCAAGTAACACTAATATATACTATGTTGTTTAATTGAATTTTATGCAATATAAAAATTATTTTTGGTTATCTATGCTTTAATAAAAATATTATCATTAATGCTTTCCATTGTAACAAAGGACCTAAATACGACTCAACTCCAAGATATATCCTTGTTTTAATGGGGAATTAAGATTGATCCATAATACATATTTTTCATAATGAACTATGATTGGTCCATATTATTTTATAAGAAAATGAACATGGATTGTTTTGGAAAAACTCCCAAATCCTATGTTTAAAATATCTCAAAATGTATGCTCAAAATGAATGCTATTAATAGTTTTATGAAGAGATATTTTCCTACATATTGTATCTTGAACCTACTGTGTGGATAAGGCATATATCAAAAGGAAGTTTTCATCAATATTTTTTTTGTGGAGAAGCCTTATTAGATGCTATTATTTTGGATTCTATTTTTCATAACCTATTTTTCATCCATTCATGTGTGTAGAACTTAAACTTTTTAGTTAGATATGTTTCATGCTCAATAAAATTATTGGATCTAGTGCATCCATTCATAATCAATAATAATTTATTACTAAATAAATTTTTAATGTTGATATATGCCCCATGAATTGATCATAATACATCAATTTTTTCCTCCTAAAGTTCCTAATATAGTGGAGAGGGGCCCATAGTGGAGCTAGGTCCAATAGTGGGGATAGAAGTAGTCCTTAGTGGGCCCCATAGTGGAACACCTTAATATCCAATTGCAAAATGATTTTTATCCATAAAGTACATAAACTAACAAATCATGTGATGCCACATCAATGCACTAATAAAGCATGACTTAGTGCACCACTGTCCGTCTCACTTTTTTTTGGCCTTTTTGGATACCTCAATAAAAAGCATGCTGATGTGGCATCATATTTGATGATGTGGCCCTAAAATGAAATCTAGAAGCATGTGAGTTGCCAAATAAACCGTTGTACAAAATTTGGGGTGATTTGAAATTTCCACATAGGATTTTGAGAAACGTGAAGTTAGGGTGCTCCACTATGGGCCCCTCTCCCCTAGATTGCATTGAACCTGCATTTATTTTATAGACAAGTATCCATAATATCTAGAATGAGTGTGAAAGGATTGAAGTTTCATAATGTTGATGTGCAAAGATACATTATGCTTCATTGAATTGTTACCCTCTATATGTGGAAGGACGTAATCAAATTGGACACTTTTCCCATGTAAGGACTAGCATTTAAAATTGATGGCATCTCAAAAATAAAGGGCCATATAATTTTAACTGAGATAGTGTAAAAAAAATTGGTAGAAAACCTTAATTTCTACACAAAAAATAGTACATCCCATGACACTTAAATCTTTTCCCTTGAAACTATCCACCCTTCAAAGGGATTATAGATTACAAATCTTCAAAACATGAGGAATGTAGTAATCCATCACAACTCATAATTGATATGTGCGTACATTGAACTTCCCATGTGGCATCATCAAGCAATGTGAGAAATTATGTTGGAGATAAGTAGGGAGAACATTAGTTTCTTCCACAATTTATAAGAAATTTATAGCATAGAGGCTAACTTTGTATTGAGAAGTTGTGGAGACAAGTCCAAGCAATTAAATATACAATAAATACATGTAACCTTTGACAACTCTATTAATTACCAACTTTAAGGGAAGAATTTGACATCTAAGGAGGACGTTGACCAATAAATATATTGATAGATTGAAAGGAGAAAACTAGATCAATGCCAAATGAGCTCGAAAAGGGAACCATAATTGAATTTTAAAGTATGAAATATGGGTATCTCACAATTGAAAGTTGAATCACCTAGGAATATAAGTTCATGAATATATAAAAAGGGTAAGTGCACAAAGTTGAGTCCACAAAATGTGGAAGTTTTTTCCTTAGCCAAAAAAAAGAAATTGACATTGCAAAAACAAGATCCTAATTTTCATAAATGGGACCCCGATTTTTAAAAATCGGGATCCCATTTAGCTTAGGGATCCCAAGCCTAAATTCCAAATGGGATCCCACTTTTTAAAAATCAAGATCTTGTTTGTTAAAGGGTCCCGAACCAACAGACATGAAACAGGATCTCGATTTGTGAAAATCAGAATCCTGTTTTGTAATAATCAATATCCAATTTTAAGATGGTATTTATTTTTTAAAAAACAAACAAAACTCATTATGCTATGCATGGGATCCCGAATTGGCATGGGCAACAACAAGTGTTTAACGACCTCTAGGTACGCCTCCACCCCCAATTTTTTCCTTTCTTCATTTTTTATTGAAATTTTTAATACAAGAATATATTTTAGCATGTTTTTTCCAATTTATTTAGCGTTTTAAGCATTTTATTTTGTGTAACAGTAGAAATGATGATTTGTAGAAATAGATGAAAAAATGCAATGAAACTTGAAGATATTGAATAGAAAGGAAAAAATGAACCTTAAATTGTATTTTAAAAACAAAATTTAGCTTTTGAAACCTAAATTGTTCAATCAAACCAAAACATTTGCATTTGAAAACCCTAATCGAGGAAACAAAAAAATTGCATTTCAAAACCCTAAATTGAAATGAAATAAAAAAATACATTTGAAAACCCTAATCAAGCTTTTGAAACCCTAAATTTAAATCAAACAAAAATTAGATTTGAAAACCCTAGTTTGAAATGAAACAAAAAAATTGCATTAAAACCCCTAATTGCTTAGTTTGAAACCCTAAATTAAATTGAAACAAAAAAAATTTCTAAAACCCTAAATTGAAATCGAACAAATCATTTTGCATTTGAAAACCCTTATTTCAAGCTCAATAATATTTGATAATGGAAAAAAATCATTTGCATTGCTTAAATGTTTTAAATTTCATTTGCATTGTATGGAGAAAACAATATGTTAAACTTTACTTTCAATGTTAAATTATAATTAGATTATAAAACAATATGTTAAAGAATAGTTACAATTCATAAATGTTATCAATGTTTGTTTGCAAATTTAGTTAGCAAATTCCTAAATCCTTGTACAATCCATTTCCAATTGTCACTTAATAAATAAAGATAATGTTTGCATTCATTTCTATTTTATGTTTTGATCTCTCTTAGTCATTCCTTGTTTCCATTTCTTGTTTGCATGTGTTGTCTCTTGTCTTTCGACAATCTTAACCCTCATTAGATAGTCAATTAGTTGCTAATTAGGCTTCTAGTTTAGTCTAAAATCTCAATTTGCACTAGTTAATTACCTAGACACTAAAAGAATCTAAATATTTTTCTTTTCTTTCTTTTAGGTTCTTTCAATTCCAAACAATCCAAAATAAAATACTTGATTCAACATTAACTAATTTTATATTATACATTTTATATCATTAAATTCATTTAAGTGGGAAATATTAATGAAAAAAATGTTAAATAAAATAATCTTATATTCAATTAAAAAAATATCCAGTTAAAATATACATCAAACTCAATCTTAATAATACATAATTATGTGTTTCTATTTCAAAGAGTCAATCTATTCATAAAATAAAAAATATTCACAAACTAGTCAATAACTTGCAAGTCCATTATTCCAAGGGTCACCCAAAATTCACCCTAAGTTCCCTAAACCCTAAACACTAAACTCTAAAATCTAAACCCTTAACATTAAAGCATTCATTTTGTCCTAGGACCTTAAAATGAAATTTGGTTGCCTTAGGCAACTCCACAAAATTTTATTCCCTTAAGCCATGTCATTTTGTCATATGACCTTACTATATTGATCCCCTTAAGCCATCTTATTACCCTAAACCCTAACCTCTAAACTATAAACCCTAAACCCTAAAGCCATCATTTTTTCCTAGGCCCTTAATGAAATTTGGTTGCCTTGGGAAACTTCACCAAATTTTATTCACTTGAGCCATGTCATTTTGTCCTAGGACCTCACTAGACATAGATCCCCTTAAGCCATCCTATCACCCTAAACCTTAAATCAATGTCTTAAGGGGTCCTAATATGAAATTTCTTAAGTGGATCAAAGAAGTTCTCAAAATTTGGTGAAGTTGCCCAAGGCAACCAAATTTAACAATAATAAGATCGTGCAAGATTATAATATGAATGAGATTTCATGATCTAGGTTGGTCAGTTGAAACAAGAGCTATCTCAATCAGTTGTTCCACAAGAAAATGTTGTTCACTAACTTGCAAGTCCATTATTCCAAGGGACACCAAAAGTTCACCCTAAGTTCCCTAAACCCTAAACCTTGAACTCTAAAATTTAAACCCTCAACACTAAAGCATTCATTTTATCCTAGGACCTTAAAATGAAATTTGGTTTCCCTAGGAAACTCCACCAAATTTTATTCCCATAAGCCATGTAATTTTGTCTTAGGACCTTACTACATAGATCCCCTTAAGCCATCCTATTACCCTAAACCCTAAACCCTAAAGCCATCATTTTTTCTTAGGCCCTTAATGGAATTTGGTTGTCTTGGGAAACTTCACCAAATTTTATTCACTTGAGCCATGTCATTTTGTCCTAGGACCTCACTAGACATATATCCCCTTAAGCCATCATATCACCCTAAATCATAAATCAATGTCTTAAGGGGATCAAATAAGTTCTCAAAATTTGGTGAAGTTTCCCAAGGCAACCAAATTTAACAATAATAATATCATGCAAGATTATAATATGAATGAGATAAATCATGATCTAGGTTGATCAATTTACGGTTTAGGGTGATAAGATGGATTAAGGGGATCTATGTCTAGTAAGGTCCTAGGACAAACTGGCATGGCTCAAGTGAATTAAATTTGGTGAAGTTTCCTAAGACCTTAATGAAATTTGGTTTCCTTAGGCATCTTCACCAAATTTTATTCACTTAAGCCATGTCATTTTGTACTAGGACCTTACTGCATAGATCCCCTTAAGCCATACTTTAGGATGTCTTAAGGGTTCCTAATATGACATTTCTTAAGGTGATCAAATAAGTTCTCAAAATTTGGTGAAGTTTCCCAAGGCAACCAAATTTAACTATAATAAGATCATGCAAGATTATAATATGAATGAGATTTCATGATCTAGGTTGATCAATTTATGGTTTAGGGTGATAAGATGGCTTAAGGGGATCTATGTCTAGTAAGTTCCTAGGAAAAAATGACATGGCTCAAGTGAATAAAATTTGGTAAGTTGCCTCGGACCTTAATGAAATTTGGTTGCCTTGGGAATCTTCACCAAATTTAATTCACTTAAAATCCATGTCATTTTGTACTAGGACCTTACTACATAGATCCCTTTAAGCCATCATATTGCCCTAAAACCTAAATCCTAAACTCTAAACCATAAACCCTATAGCATTCATAAATTGTCCTATATTAATAGTTAATTGTTTTTTCATTCAAGTAACATGCCTTAGACATAAACAAGGCTTACATATTTTATCATTTGTATTCAATTAGGCCATTTATATTGAATGGTTTAAAGGTATTTCCTACACATGTATCTTAAATTTTGAAATTACAAATCTAATGCAGGTTCACTTATATCTTAGAGATCACATGGATTGATTCAATAATATTCATAATCCATCTCCACCACCTTCACCTCCACCTCCACCCACTCCACCTCATAACCCCCAACCTCCACCACCTAAAATCAATGGTGCTCATTTGCAAGCACGAATCAATGCCAATGTTAGAACCATCCAAGATCAAATCAACATTATTCAAAATGAAGAAGGTATCGCACCACTTGTGAGGATGTTTGCATCTAGGATGCAAACCGTTGTTGATGTTTTTAGGGCTATGGATGGGATCTTAGATGAGCATCAATAATGACTAGAGGAGAGTATAACTTATGATTCTAAAAAGGAAAACACAAAGAAATAAAGAGATGCAGTAGAGAGCCACAACAGTTTCTAAATTAAGACAATGATCTTATAGTTATGAATTTATGAATTTGGTTCGATGGATATTTTGTGTGATGAATTTATGAATTTGGTTGGATGGATATTTTAGTGATGTGAATTTATGATTTTTGGTTCTAGATGGATATTTTTAGTGACATGAATTTATGAATTTGGTGGAATTTAGGAACTTATAATGATGAATTTATAATAGTATATATTTTTAAGACTATCTACTAGATCATGATTTCTCCTATTGGAAAAATGTAATATATATATATATGCATTAGACATAAAATGAGATTTTTGTGAATGTTTCAAGTTTATTTTTTAGTATGTACATGTATTAAAATTGCATAGTTCTAGATCTTAAATTTTGAAATTTGTATGTATGTACATAGTTTAGTTGAATGATGCATGCATGCAAATTATGCATCGTATTTTTTATTTTAAATGTATGTACATGTTAAATTTTGAATTTTGTATGCACATGCTCAAGTTCAATCAATGTATATGTATGCACATCCTATTTAAACAAATTTGCATGTGTGTTTCAAATTTAACTATTTCTTGTAATTTTGTAAGTTTGTATGCTAATTTTGTATAATTTAATGTAGGTGCACTTATATTTGATATCATGGATCAATTTAACATTGATGATATCATCAATCCAACATCTCAACCACCTCCACCTCCCCCTCCACCCCCTCAACCTAATATCCCACCTCCAACACCCATTGCATCTGATGAGGCTCACTTGTGACCACACATAAATGATCAAGTTGCATCCATTCAAAATAAAATCAAAGCTATGCAGAATCAAGCATTGATTCCACCAGACATGAGATGTTTTGCATCTACAATGTAAAACATTATGGATGCCATCAGGACTATTGATTATGATCTAGATAGGCATCGATGAGAGAGAAAGAAGATGAGATAATTTTATGCAGACGGTCTCTCCTATAAACAAATTTTAGACCTTAAAATAACAAAATCCCACCTAGCCCCTTACTTTCTTGACCCTGTTACTCAACAGCCCATTCCTCCCAAATCTATAATATCCATGAGGTGGTGTATACATCAACAGATGAGTGAAAATCTTTGGAATCAATGGTATATGGTATTTTACGGTCCACCACACACTAATTGGGAGGTCCCATTGTATTTTTTGAGGAAACTATATGTAGAGTTTGTTATGGGGAAAAGCCCAATTATTTTGATTTTAAATCATTTTAGGGTGTTGGTGGTGGCATGCCACAATAGAGGTTAGGGGCAAGGGTTGATCCCCAATTCCCCATGCATATGCAACCCCTTGTTGCTCCTCTTGCTCCTGCCATTCCCACACCTATGCATCAATGTGTGGTGGTCTTGACATTAGGATCCCTTAGTACACTCACATGAGACCTTGATCAACATGCTTTTGTGATAGCGAGTAGGGAGCATAGAGATGATGATGATGGAGTGTTTTATGGAGTTGGTATGAGTACCATTCCAAGAGTGTTGAGGGTCCCACATGTATGTACTATTTTCCATTAGTTATGTTATGGACCCGATCAAGCCACACCTAGTTTGGGTGGATGTGGAGATTTTGGTGGTTCATCTGGTAGCCTCAATTCATTTGTAGAATTTCTTACAACAAACCATCACCCTGAGGACACTATGACACAGAAATAAATATGCATCTACATGTTCATTTTATAATAATTTTAATGAATGTATATATCAAAGAAAAGTTTGCAATACATTTTAACAATCAAACTGTTTGATGTACAGATGAAACTAACAATGGGGCAATCATCTGCTCCGCGAGTACATACATTGACACCAGTCCTAGTCGGCAACCCTTATGGGGTATTTTGATTTCAATTTTTTAAATTATATATGAAATGATTTTTAACTTGAGTTTTAAATTTATAATTGAATCATGAACATATGTTTAAAATATTTATGTTGGTTTAGGGGAGTCAATCAACTTCCATGTCGATTCCACCCGAGGGGTTGTCAAGCACTCTTCCACTATCGAGCGTCGTAGATCAGGGGAAGGTACATTTATATTGTAAATTATTTAACTTACATTAGTATAGTTACAATTATGAATTTTTAATTCACTATATATCAAATGTGCATGTACACTTGTAAATATTATAAGCATTAAATGTCTACATGTATGTCTAGGTTGATATGACAATGAGAATGGGCATCGAGCACACATTAGATGTTGCGACTACTCGTCAGGCCTCTGATTTTTAGGTTATTTAAAAAAAATTCTACACAAAATGTGCAAACTTGAATATATATATTTTAACCTAATTCAAGTATACATGCTTTAAATTTGATCTTGTAGGAATTTGTTAGTGCAACTCCCTGCAATGACCCAGTCATAGTTACACCTCGAGGAGGACATGCAGAGCAGGCTCCAAATATCATGGTAATTTAATTTTTTTATTATATTTAAAGTCAATTACAAATTATATATTCTGAACAAATTTAATTTAAAATTTAGAATTGAATATATATATATATATATAATATGAGCTAATACATGTTTTAAATTCTTTTTCTTTTATAGCATGAGACACATCTCATAGTTGAGCATGTACAAATAGGTCTTGGAGAAGAGGGTGCACAACCTCAGAATACGGTACAATTAAAATATGATAAATTATAAATTAAATTGAATTAAATCATTTTTAATTGTAGGCTTACATCAAATTTCAAATTTCTTTGTCTTGTTTATGTAGATTGATTCAGAGAATTTATAGGTTGGTTTAGGTGCACTAGAGCATCCAGACCAAGATATGATGGTAATTTAATTTTATTATAAATTAAATTTTCATTAAATCATTGTTCATTGTTTTACATCTGATTTCATCTTTCTCTTGTATAGAGTGTTTAAGGTCATCCGCATAGTTCGCATGGTGTGAAGAGGTCTCTTGATTATAGAGACAATACATGACCTAAATATGATTTTATGGGTTATATTTGTTTATTTCATGGACTACATATTTGGTTTCTCACATACTCTATTGGACTTTATATTTCATGGCTCAAGTACTTCGTTGGACTTTAGTTCATGGGTTGTACTTTGATGGACTTTATTGCATGAGCTTAATATACTGGTTTCATGCACTTAATATGTTGTAAATTATGGACTTTATTATTGTTTGAAATTTTAATTTACACATGTACATTTATGCATTTTATGTTCATAGTCAAGACATTAATATAGGACATTAATGTGAATTTAAATATAAATATGAAATTAAAATTGAAATTAATAGGACATTTTAATATTTGTACTTTACAAATTTAGTGATCCCATACATGATATACATGATATGTACATTCAATAATTAGTGATAATTAGTCAATGAACTTATTCAATTCACATCAATCAATAATTAGTCAATAAATCATAATTTACAAACACAAGCAATATGTTTATATACCATAAAGGATGAAATTTTAAGAAATAAACAATACCATACAAGATTAGAAAACAAAAGCATTAATAAATTCTATAAATAATAGCATCCAACACTAATTTATAAGCTGTCAAAACAAATGATAGCATCCAATACTAATTTGTAAGTTGTCAAAACAAATAATAACATCTAATACTAATTTATAAGTTGTCAAAACAAATAATGGCATCCAATACTAATTTATAAGAAGAAAAAACAAGTAATAGTATCCAATACTAATTTATAAATTGTCAAAACAAATAATAGCATCCAATACTAATTTATAAGTTGTCAAAACAAATAATAGTATCCAACACTAATTTATAGGTTATCTTAAGGGGATGTCTTAAGGGGTCCTAATACGACGTCTTAAGGGGATCAAAGGAGAGTATAATTAAGTATAAATATTAACTGATATAAACAAGTATTATACTTTAGGGTGAGTCATCATAACAAATGATATAATTAAATATAATATTTAGGATATGTGCTAATACGACACGTCTTAAGGGGATAAAAGAAGAGTATAATTAAGTATAAATATTAAGTGATATAAACAAGTATTATAAGTTTTAGGGTGAGTCATCATAACAAATTATATAATTAAGTATAATATTTAGGATATGTGTTAATACGACACATCTTAAGGGGATGTCTTAAGGGGTCCTAATATGATGTCTTAAGGGGATCAAAGAGGAGTATAATTAAGTATAAATATTAAGTGATATAAACAAGTATTATAAGTTTTAGGGCGAGTCATCATAAAAAGTGATATAATTATGTACAAATATTTAGGATATGTGAATCCACCTCCACATCTTAAGGGGATGTCTTAAGGGGTCGTAATACAACACCTTAAGGATATAATTGATTTAACAATAATTTATGCATGATATTTAGTGATTATACAATCAAATATAAAGTTTCAAAGTAGGAAAATATGCACATTTAACAAACAAAATATATAAAATATTGATTTTGATACATAAAAGTACATAGAGTACATAATTGTGTATGTACATGTATTTGTAATTTGTACAAAATGTTTAATTGTGTAAGTATGTATGTACATATATGTCATCTCAAAATAATGTTTACAAAATTTGGATATGCCATCTCAAGAACATCTCAAACTCATGCCCAAAATGTAGTAGGTCTTCACACCACCTAATATAAAAAAGGTACAAGCAATATCAATGAAACCATCAAAACATACATATTCTAATTTATATAAAACTATCTATGTGTACACAACTCAAGTACCAACATTTATAAGTATTCCACACATGTGTGTAGGTTGAATCCAGGCATCCTCTCCTTTTTGTTTCCAAGTATGAGATCAATGCAATGATGGCTTAAGGATACAAAAAAGGATAATAAAATTTTAAATATTAATGTACAAACAATATCAATATATAATGAAAACATGTATTTAAATATAATTTAACTAATAATTACCTATTTTTACCAAGTATTCCATGTTGTCTAGGTTGAATCTACATGGACTAGATCCTTTTTGTGATTATGGCTTAAGGATCTATAAAAGGACAATTTAAATCAATTTCAACTAATAACACACTTGACCAATATCAAAACATGTATTTAATCTATTTAAAATGATAATATAAAACTAAAACTATATTTACCTGTATTTACTTATTCCATTATACCATCTGTATCCTCTCTTTTTTGCAATGTATCTATGATTGTCTCATGATCTTCCACAGAAATTGTCCATAGCACTTTATTTGTAGGTCTTCCACGATACCGGTCTAGTTTTATATTTGTTGCCACCACCAAATGTGAATAGTGTATAATATTTTTATGTGTTTCATAATCTTTGAATGCAGGTAGACCATTCTTCCTTGTTAGGTATTTTCGTAGGCAAGTGCCAACAACTATCACCAATGGACTATTGGAAAACATGAAAACCATCATAAAATAAGTTCTTAAAATTTTCTTAAGGGGATCAAAGACTTGTTCTAAAAATTTGCTTAAGGGGATCAAAAACTTATTATCAAAATTTTCTTAAGGGGATGTCTTAAGGGGATCACCGTACCTGTTGAATAATGATAGCCATCATCATCTTCTCAAGGTGCTATTAACTTATGTTTAGTCTCCACACAACAAGCCAACCAATATTTTTTTTCTTCATCCCCCTTAGGTGCAACAACAACATACACATGTCCTGCAAACAAAATTTGATTTAATAACTTGTGCATATCCATATAAATAATTTAGTATTACAAAATAACTTAACAAAGTGAAATAAAATAAAATAAATTGAATTAAATTACCTTCTTGTACAAGGTCTGAAACACGTTCATAGTCTTCAGATGCAAACATTTGATCATTTTATTCAATAGTTCTTTCATATTGATCATGTGCTTGTCCAAGTGTCAACGATCTTTGCTCCCACTATTCAACACCCATTCTATATTTTCACATGCTTCCATATCTCTTGAGATACAAAACTGACAAAAACATACAAGCTCCCTTGTCTAGATAATCCATGTGCCTGATGTTGAACTCCCAAATGAATGGAATTTAGTAGATCCACTGATTGTCTCACAGTAAACTCTAGGTACAATGTTCTCTTCTTCAACCAACCAAAAGAATCGATGAATTGTAGAGTACTCACTTGAACTAGGTGCATATAATTTTGTATTGCACCAATCTAGAATCCCATGTGCATCTATAAATTTTACTACATCCTTGAATTTTAATTGTTCTCTAGCAAGAATTCTTTTGACACATGCACCAGCTCCATCATGTTCTCCTTTACCATGCCCAGCTTCAAAAAAACTCCATATATGTTGGACATTAAGTTCCTTGTGAATCCTACTTAACCAATAGAAAATTTGAGCATTCTTGAACTGCACCGTACAATTATCTGACCATTTGAGGTGTTTTGTCATATGGATTCCTCTTTCTCTTAAATTTCTATAAAATATATTGAAACAGTATTGAACAAACTCTAACGAGTGTAACCGGTTGTCACTCAAATAAAAATGATACTCCTTCAAAAAAAATCTATCATCCTCAGTGCTATCATTTGCATGTCTATAAACAATATGGACAAACATAGCTACTTGCACTAAATTATAATACTATGATTGAATTTCATCTCGCAGAGCTAGAGTATAATTTTCCACAAAATCAACCACTGAAAGTATAGTACCAATTGGAAATGTGTTTCTACCTACATGAAATTGGCCATCAAGCCATTGATCATGTTGAGAGTGCATGACATATTTTGGTACAATCTTATTCTTAAATTCATTCATGAATGTATGTACACTAACTTTTTTTGTAACTAAATCACAATGCTTTCCTATTTTTCCATCTTTTAAAGAATAGTGAACATTCTTAAATCTTTTAACATCTACTAATTGTTGTCCAAAATCATTATCAACATTTTCATGCATACAAATTCTTAAGAATGAAATATTTCCACAAATAATGCATTGTCCAAAAATACAAGAACTTAAATAAAACAATTTACCATTAGATCTTTCATAAAGAAAACTTGATATAAACTCCCTTATTGCTTCAGGTGGCATATTAATACCACATTCTTGTATAATCATGTTAGTATGCAAGGTACAATGTATATATCGAAAAACATCATAAAAATAACAAAATTGAACATGTGTTTTACAACAACAAGATATTCGTTGCTTATTAATTTTTACATAGTAGGGTTTACATTTTTCAAAAGATCTTTGACTTATTTTAATATTACTAGGTAACAGTAAATCACCACAAATTTTTCTATAAAATTTAGTTTGTGTTGTATCTAATAGCTGTTTTGGGTGAAGATCGTGAACTTTGGACCCCACCCTTAATTTTAAAACGTCTCTAACATTAGATGATACCCTAGTATTATCATGTCAATATTTTTTTATCAAAGATTTAATTTCAACATTCAATTTCATATCAAACCTCAAGAGTTGACCACTGAAACTCCAATATTGGTTGATAAGATCATTTTCTATACTTTCTCTTCTTTTTACCACTCTTAGCAATGTTTTAGGATGTATTTTTAAAACTTCATTAATATTGCTTACCATTCTTTTATTCAAAGTTGCTTTATTAACTATAGCAATTGTTATAGCTCTTCTTGCTACATTTTAATCTTTAGATCGACTATTTTTTCCAATATATTGAATGGTACTAGCAGTAGTAGACATAACATGTTTTAATGATTGATCTTTTCTCTTTGGTTTAACAAAAAAGCCTAACCTTTTCATTATTTTCCTCATTTTTTGCATTCTCATCAATTGCATCATTATTTGACATTGAAATGCAAGTTTTTTACGATAAAAGAACTTTTTTGTATGTTCTATTCACATGTGTTCTTATTTGGCTCCAAGAAATTTGACCAGGAAGATTATCCAAAACATCACTTTCAATTTTTAAAAAAGTATTTTCATTAAATTCAACATCACATTCTAGATTTTCATTTTCATTTTCAACTTCAAAATGATTTACATTTTCATCAATAAAAAGATTTTCATTTTCATTTTCATCAACAAAACAGTTTTTCATTTTCATTTTCAACAAAAGGATCATTCTCATTTTCATTTTCAACAAAAGATTTTTCATTTTCATTTTCAACAAAATATTTTTCTTTTTCATTTTCAACAAATTCTATAAAAGTTTCATCTCTCCAAATATTATCAATGTCAACATCGTTAAGTTCAACATCTTGTAAAAATTCTACATATGAATTTACCATTTCACTAACATGTGGATTTGAAGACGTACCTAGATTTGTGCATATTGAAACATTCTCCATAGAATTGAAAGAGGGATTTGAAGACATAGTAGGACTTGCTTGTATAATCATATTCTTTTCCAAATTGACTTCTTGCAAATTAGCTTCGTCTACAACCATGGTCTCCTCAATTTTTTCATCTTCAGTAGTTATGGAATTGGATTCTCCACCATCATTCATTGATTTAATTCTCATTCTTCTTTCTCTTTGTATTTGTTTCTCCTTCTCTCTTTTTGCTTCAATTTCTTCAGGAGTCAATGTATTTCTATCTTTCCTCTTATTACGAGCTTGCGAACCCATGATTATAAAATTCTCAAGCACAAATGAATGTCAATAGTGAAATTCTTCAAAAAATTCAATCCAAATTGCAAGTCGAAGACTTGTAAGGACAAAATTCTTCCTCTTTTGTTCCTCAAAACAAGTAGAAAACTAGCATAATTCCACTTAAAAAACTATTTTCTCCATGCCTCCTTTCAAAAATTCAATCCATATTGCAAGTTGAAGACCTTTTGTTCCTCCAAACAAGTGCAAAACTAACACAATTCCACTTCAAAAAGTGTTTACATGATGCCTCTAAAAAAATCAATCCAAAATGAAAGTTCACCACCTATAAAGACAAAAGTTGATGAAAAATAGCCCAATATGTCGCAATCGACCGTACATGTGAAGTTACAGACTTCACATTAAACTTTTCTAGTAATTTTTTTAAAAACGGTTAAAAACAAAAGTGATCCTATTTTTTACAAACAGGATCCCATTTTATAATTGGGATCTTGTTTATTATTAACAGGATCATGTTTTATAAATGAGGTCTCGTTCCCCAATATTAAATGTGGGGACCATTGACAAAGGAAAGAGATCATGTTTATAAAATAGGATCTCATTTCCCTATCAACGATCACCGCATTTACTATTAAGAAACGAGATCCTGTTTCTAAAAAAATGAAATTCCATTTGCTTTGTGGTCGGGTTTTTGGCTTGTATTCTGGTTCGGGAAAAGTATTGGGAATCTGAACCTAGGCCTTCAACCTGGTTTGACCTGCAAGTTGAAGGTCCTAACAATGTCAAAGAAAAATACTAAGTTTGGACATATGGCTAATGACTTTTTTGCAGAATCTTTCAATGAAATTAAAACCCATTATAGATGAGACAGTGCAAATTCCAAATATGTAATTTTTTTTACAATTGGATTTTTTTTCTATTTTTCAATTAATTTCTAATGAAACTGGTCCATAAACTTTAAATATCAGGGTTTTTTACTATTTTAATAACTTTTTATCAACATAACATTTTCACAAATAGATTGCACAAGAACATACTTCAGACAATTCTTTCCAATTTAAAAAAAATCAATAAATGATAAGTTTAGGTCATCTTATACATGACGTACACGACATTTTTTCAAAATGACAAATATGGCTAATAAAAATTTAACAAAAAAAATATTCAATAAAAAATTACCAAAAAGTATCAAAAAATGTGCTTCAGTGAGTTACAAATCTTTTCCCAAAAGGATTTAGAAAAATACAATAATTTAGGTCAAAATATGGATGACGTACACATGCATGGTATGATAAAAAAAAGTGACTTTTAAATAGTGGTTTTTAGAAACGCCTATTGAAACTCAATCTGTACCATCTGGGTATTGAAATAAATTACATATTTGGAAACTAGACTTTGAGTAATACATTTTATGATTAGTGACTTTTTTGAAGATTCCATCTCTAAGTGCTTCAAATGTTAAGGTCAAATGCATCAAATTCTGAAAATCAAGGAAAACACTTCCACTTTTTGGCCAAAAAGTGGACTCAACTTCCTACCAGCACCCAGCATACTAAAGACACTCTTGAGGCGAAGGAACCTAGTAGTGAACTCCACTGGGATGATACTAGAGAATTAATTATTTGAACTTATCTATTAAAGCATGATACTCTCAATTTTTAGCATGCATATTTAGGTTTGAATCTACAAACAATACATATCTACTAAAGCATGATACTATAATACATGTTGATGAAACCCTATTTTTAGGTTCAAATCTAAGTTGTTCAGTAAGATCAATATTGGCTGAAATCTAAAATTTCAGATGATTAATAAATGACAAAATATTTTTTTAAGTTGGTGGAACAATTTTTAGCACCAACCCAAATGCATAGGCTCAAATCTTCAAACTAAAAAGTAGGGGCTCCTATTAATCAAAAAATATTCTAATTAATCATGTAGCATTGTTGGTTTTTGCCTCATAAGACCCTCAATCCTTCAAAATAGTTTCCAAAGCTTCTCCATAATCAACAACCTTAAAAGTCATTTTTTAAAGATGGGATTAGTTTCATAAAATTGCTTTTTCTTTGTAAACCTGAATCAAGACCAAGACCGACACCTAAACAAACCCAAGCTAGACATAAACCAAAACGAATACATGTTTTATACTTTTGAGTGTTAGAACCAATTATTTAATCTTATCTATCTTTCTTTCTTATTTAGCTTTTGAATCTTAAATTTTAATCATTTATTAAGATTCTATAACTTAATGCTCATTATCTAGCCATTTTTTCATGCCTTCATTTATATTTTTTCAGGTTCTATGTATGTAATATTTAAGTAATGGTTATAACATATAACTAGCACTTGCACCTAAAAGAGGTTCAAGGATTACGCTGATAGAAAAATATACATATGTTAATATGTTAGAGGGTACTTGTTTGTACATGAGTGTGTGTGGATGCCACATGTTACAAATTCTAGTTGTATGTGGTTGGATTAAACAATTAATAATAAGTGCTAAATAATGGAATGAAATAAACTTAGAAAAAACTAGATGTTTTTCTTAGAGAAATTAATTATTTGATTTTGAATATTTGCATACAAATTTAAAACATAAAGAAGTGCAAATGAAAAAAATAAAGTTTCCATCAAATTGACAAAAACATTACAAATGAAAATAAAATGTTCTAATCTAGTTGAAAAATCAATATTTATTTTCTTTTATGTGATAAGTGAGTTTTTGGAGGCTTTCACTTGATATTTTGGAGGCTTTTAACATTAAGTGACAATTGGTTTACTATGAAATGACAGTTAAAACTTGTTTAACTCAATAGTGGCTTGCAAGTGTTGATCAACATCATTATCCATGTTTGATATTGTGTGTGTTTTTATCACAACATTAAGTGTGATTGGAAGATTTAGTAGTTTAAGCATTATTTTTTGTGTATCATCACTACATCATTTTTGAAAAATAGGTGCACTAATTGGTCAAAAAAATTGGTCCATCATTTGATAGTAATGTGTTTGGGTGATTTGTAATGCCCCACCACACAACCCTAGGGGAAGTTGCAAACTACTAAACAAATGCACAATTTTTTTTTCAAATACATGTATGATCACAACACAAAGCCAACAATCCCCTAAGGTTACGAGACAAAGATTATTTAAATCACAAATTAAAACAACATGCATGAAATGAAACATAACAACATTCACTTAACTAATTAAAGCACATACATTCCATACATAAGATTTTTATTAAGACCATGAGATCCTTCATGGTTACCAATGACAGAAGTTATATAATTACAATTACATCTCTCATTCCCAGAATGAGGTAAATCAATAACATGATTGTTTATTACAATTTCCACCTTGATAACAATGAGGGGTAAATAAAATACAAGAGCAACTAACATAAATGAAACCAAGGTAGCAACTGGATCCCACAAGCTCTCCAACACGAAATTCTCGTCCACATAAGCCAACGCCAAAACAACGGAGAAAGGTGCACGTTCCACCCAACCAAGTGATACCCAAAGGCTCACCCCTCGTGCTAGGAGATAGTAACAATGGTTTTAGGTCAAGACCAACAACCTCTAAACATAGGCAACATGACTCAACTGAAAAAGGATACGTACATGACATCATATGACACAAAGGTTACAATGCTTCCAGATTTGAAGTAAATAATCACATCATGAATGCAAACATAATGTTGACTTAGGAGAAATGTCATCACAATGTCGCATGGGATATCCTGGCAAGTCTTCCTAGGTCCCAGCCCCTATCTCGGGATATCCTGGTAACCTCTAACGACTCTCGGCCCCACATGCAAACCAATGCGGAATCAATTATCTTTCAAAGGGACAAGATAATGATCTTGCCATTCCAGGCCTTCTCATCTCATCCCAAGTCTATACGAGCACTTGCATCCATGAGCGAGGAAAAATTAATCTTTTTAAATGTTGGTACCACCTATGCTAATTAATTGGTTTAAGTTTTCACTGAATTAACCAACTTACATTAAGATCTCCTAGCACCACTTTGTGTGTCGGCCCTCAATGCAAACCACTTCTCTAAGACAACACGTGGAACTATGCCACCAACAAAGGGTACTCAAGTATGACCTAGGGATAATGAATCCCTAAACACGACATGAAGTAAACAAAACCCACCCAAGATAATCAGATATAACACTGGACACAAGTACGCACTACCCATGGCAAACAAGGTCGACCGACATGACAACAACCCCAAAACACATAAAAGAAAATCCTATCTAGAAGACTTACATAGTACTGACTAGACTTCCCCCACCCCAAGAATTTATGCCAAACATCAAAAGAAAGCACTACAAGCAATTTTAAATAAAAGCTAAAATTAGGATTTCGTAAATCCAATTCACCCAATGACGTAGTGCACATAAATAATTTAACTCAACATAAACTTTGCACAAATTCAAGAGGCTCAAGTCACGTTGACAATCCACAATGGTTTAACTATTTGTTTAGTTCTCCTTGACACGATCCATCTAATAATTTAAATCCATCTCTTTTTCTTTGATATTCAAAATTTACCATAAACAAATTTTTCATTTAAATATAACTATATATATAAATATTAAATATCTATGCAATTATATATATATATACTCAATATATATATACAATTACATATATATTTATAAATACATATATATATAACTAATATTTAAATATAAAATAATTATTACTTAATGCACCCATTAAAATATAATATAAATATATTATAATATACATATTATATGTATATAATATTAAATTAATATATATATAATATATATATTATATTTAATTATTAAAATAATAAAAATAATAAACAAAATTTATATTTCTATATATTAAATATAATATATATCATATAACATCTGTTATATATATTATATTTAATAAATATAATATAAAATCTTAACTTAAAAAAAAAACAAAAGTCATAAAATAGTGAGGGAGGCTAGGACGCAGCTGTGAGTTGCGCCCAGCTCAACCCTGGGCGACACTGCCCATGGCAGTGCCTCCCACAACCGTGGGAGGAGCTGCCATGGTAGCGCCCCCCTGGGGTGGGCTGGGCTGGCCACAGTGCCGGCCCCTCCCCACTAATATATAATTTTTTTTTCTTCTTTAAAACGCTGCATAAAGATGGGACAAAAAAAAGAGGGTAAACCCCTGTCCCTGCTCTGTTCTGGGAGAAATCTCAGACAGAGACAAAAAAAAAATTAAAAAAATAAAACAAAATTTCAAAGAATCATAATTTTAAATTTGAATCTCTCACACTTGCACAAACTTAAAATAATAGAAAAGAAAATGGAATCCATATAAAAAAAAATCCCATATGCTTTTTTCTTGTTAAGATGAACACACAGAATTCATTCTTTTTTTTTTTTGTTCTTCTTTTCATACCCAGATTGAACAATTGCTCATTGTCAACACTTGGAATAAAATTTGAAAACAATGGATTTAATCAGACCAAATTGAAGATTTCCATTTCTTTCCCCAAACTAAAATGAAAGTTTCTACAACACAGAAATTTTACAAGATGTGCATTTGAAATCACCAGGTTTGTTCAAAATCATTTCTGTTGCAAGTTTGATGATGAAATCTGAATATCTTTGTTTCCACAATATTTTTGAGAGTTTTTTGTTCAAGTTTGAATGGAGATTCTTGATGGGTTTTCCTCTAAATCACAAATTTAAATTCCTTAAACAGTTTGAACAATTTGAAACAAAGATTTTCAAAATAATATTTGCACAAAATAAAGAAAGCATGGAACCTTATGATTTTCTCCAAGCTTTAAAATCCTTCAATGGAGGTTTTTCTTTTTCTTTTCCAATTCAGCTTCACCAAAAATTTCCAATCCTTTCTTCCCAATTTTCTTCCAAAAATTTCAATCCAAGTCTTTGCTCCTCCAAAATTGCAAATTAAAAATTTTCAAATAAAATGAATTACCTTATGCAATTTTCTCCAAATTTGTCAAACCCCTAATTTGAGTTCACCCACCAAAATTTATTGCCAATTTAGATATTTCCATTTTTTGAAATTTAATAAAACAATTCTATTTCCCTTTTCAATTTGCATGATATTCATTTAAAACAAAATTCTATTATGCTTCAAAAAGATAATTGCATTTCCTTTCTTCCTCAAAGAGATTGAATTTAACAATTTCATTTAAAATCATTTTTTTTTAAATTTTATTTCAAAAAGGAATGCAAGGCATAATTCTAATTTTTTGATTTGATCTCAATATTTACTAATGCTAGCACAATTGTTTTAATTTAATTTATCAATATATAAATCTAATCCATGATTAGATTATTTTATTGATTGAATTAAATTAACTAATTAATTGATAGTCACACGTTTATTTATTTTGACAAAGCAATTAAATAAAACAAACACCATTTCTTTTGCAAATTTAAATACGCAAGCAAGGAGGGAAGAGGCAACAAAGAAATTAACTTATCCCCACTAACAACCCGACGACACACTATGGCTAGGGTGATGTCATGTACAAAAAACCTAGCTACTATCTCCCAATCATTTCCGTTGGACAAGGGACATGCTCGACTATGAAACGAGGGTGAAGAGTCAGTATGCCAGCCCGCATCTGCACAATGCATGCATGTATATATATAAATATTAAAACACATCGTGAAGAGGAAATCGCAGAATCACAGGGCACTCGCATGCGAGTGATGTGATCCCATCCCCTTCACCAATACAATATCACTAACTGATGCCTCTAAACATCAATGGTATAATCAAAGCATAAAGCATCAATAATTCACATACTTGCTAATTTAATCCATAACATGAAACAATAATATCATCTAATTAGAGTACCATCACATCAAAACATAATGTTTACATCGGCAACAATTGGCCGGTCAAAGTAACCAAGTTATATAACCAGCGTGCTGGCACAAAGAAAAACATACGCGAACCTTTATTTCAATCAAAGAACAAAATGGGGGGGTGTTACATGATTCATTAGCTAAATTTTGGGCAACTTAAGTTAAATTTTTAAATTATTTTCTTAGTTCAAAAAAGGGAACATGACATCCAATATGATGCATACACATAAGTAGAATGAACCTATATCAATAATTAATAGTTACAAGCAAGAATAATTTTGAATTGAAAGTTAATTTATGAAAGTAAATGTGAAGAAGGTTAATGAAACTTAGCTATAAGCTTGGAGATGAATAAATTTGTTGTAGTTTTGTAATCTCAAACTATCTTGAGATAGGAAATATGGCCTCTTTATTTATGTATCACTTCATAGTCTATCCAATGTGTATGTCTTTATTTGGGTCAAACTTGTACTTTTAAATCACTTTTGCATAAGGATCTATCCTCAAATGCACAGATCTCATCTTTTTGGATGTACACTTTTGCTTCTTGATTTT